>CM061144.1:30985724-31493224 GCA_030710495.1 Labroides dimidiatus | reverse complement strand
AACCTGTCAGACAGCAATGAGGGAATACAGGAGGAGGGGGGGGGATGCTGCATCTCTCCCCCCTCTTCTCTCCACACACAGGTTTCTGCTTTCGTCTCTCTTGTTCTGTCTTTCAGCTCCATTATCCTCCATTTGTTTTGTGATGTTTGCACACAGCTCTGAGCGATGCAGAGGCTGAGCAGCAGCAGTAATGGCTGTCTTTTCCGGGGCACAGCGAGATAGCAGCGGTGACATGCCGCCGTAATCACTGAGGAGGACACCTCACTAGGCAGGAAAAGAGGGAGACAGCTGCTGAGCTCGGAGCTTTCTGCACGCCAGAGTCCTCCATGTATGGTTGTGTGAGCATAACTGGTGTTACAGGAAGGGGGGAAAAAAAAAGACTCATTAAAAAGTAAATGAATCCAGTGAAGAAGCCATTGGCTCCACCCAAGGTGACTTCTCTTCTCGCTCCTGCTGTCAGGAGCCAGATGATTTATAACTCCATCAAGGGAGGGGGTGGATCATCCAGGCCTGGAGGCCCCACCAGCTCCAGCCCTGAGCTAAACCAGAAGTAATGGAGGCCTTCCTCTCCCTATGACTCCCTCTTTGGCCCCCGGAGAGCAGTACTGACACCAGGGTGCTGCCAAAGCATCACAGCATCTCCATCCATTTGAGGCTAATCGCTACATTATGATGCTGTTAGCGCTGTCGTCACTGCGCCCCCTGCTCCATAAAAGCTCCATCAGTGCAGATGTTCTGTCCGCTGGTGCTGCTGCCTGTCTGTCCGCTGTGTTAACTGCCCATTTTATTTCACTTACGCCAATTTTGAATGTGTTACAGCTGTTTTCACATGCACCAGTAAAGTGTGCTATGCTCAGATTTGATGGAGCATCGCAGTAACTGTTTGATAGGAAGAGGAAGTAAAGATTTTGATTTTGTGATAAAGACAGGAAGTCAGAGGAAATAAAGTCTTTAAATATGTTTTTAAGTTTTATTTGTAAAGGTTTTGCCTTTTTTGATGAGCTTATGAGACATTTTATTTTCACTATACTTCATCAAAAGTTTCAACATGGTGGCACTGGTGTAGTCTGTTGGTTTATGTCGCGCCCCATGAGGCTAGCTCTTGAGGCTAGCTCTCTCACCTTGTTTCCTGCTCTGTCCACTAACCTTTCATCTCTAGCTGGTGAATGAGGTAAAAAAGGCATAAAAGCCGCCAAATAACCATTTTTTTTCATTAGTTTTAATTTGAGCAAATGAGCTTGTGTCTGTTTTGTAAACGCCAATCAGCGAGGGGCGATCAACTTGACCTTTGTTCAAGGAACCGGGCCGAAAACTCAGGTAGATCATGTAAATCAGGCCGGTGACATGAGGAAAAAAAAAAAAAGGTTATTGCAAAACACCACCAGACCAGTAGGGGGTAGTAAGACAGTGACAAAGACTTCTTAGCCTGTTAGCATGAAGCAAATTCAACCTGTGCTGGTTTTGTTCATGCTTTATTTCCCTGCAAATAGAATTAACACTTGGAAGGAGACAAGCGCCAGAGGAAAAGTTGAAACACCAGACCGCTCCGCCGTCTAGAGCAGACAGCAGATATCAACAAGTGTTTTGACTTAAAAGTGAGAAGATTGGCGAAATACTTACCGAATGAGGAGATTTTGACACACATATAAAACTTAACTTGGTTTGCATCCCCGAGGACCTTTTCTGTGTTGGAACAGCTGTTATAAACCGAATATTTACTGACACGTTCAGTGGAAGGTCACCAGTTTACAGGATCACTCTTTAAACTGTTTTGTAAAAGCCAACCAGTGAGTTGCGATTAACTTGACCTTTGTTTAAGGAACAGGTGTTTAAAAAGTGTTTTCGTTCCATCTAAATGACTTTGCAGGGTTTGCATCATAAACATTTATACATCTGTGTCATGATTTTTATATTTCAGCAAACTTATGACTGAAACATTTCAAGTAAATCACAAGAAAACTTTTTTTTTTCATTTTAGGTTCATACCCTATTTACCACCTCTATCACCTGAACTCTTCATAACCTCAGTGTCATACAGGCCACCTGGACTTCTTCTTTTTTTTTTTCTTTTTTTTAAGTTATTTTGACCTTTAATATTATGCTTTCTGTGTTTGCTTTTTCCCTTTTTTCAGAATTACCAAAGCTTCCAATATTGGGCAATACTTGGCCCATCTGCGTGTTAAGAGAATGTAAAAAGAGTTTAAAGTAAAATGAAAACCCAAAATAAGACTTGGCTTGCACGTTGATTCCTATTCAGTACCGTAACACCTTGGATATTGCCGTAAAGCTTGTCTTTTAGATTAAAAGGCACTTGTAAGATGGCAGCACCGGCTTTGATGGGTTTTAAAGAGCTAATGTTAGCCACAAGCTTCTGATTAGCTCGCAGTCCTGTGCTGTAACACCTGCATGACACAAATTAACAGACACGTCACAGACCGACATGTGATGTTGGAAGTTTTGGCAGGAAGTTGTTAAAGGCAAATTGCTAACTGCTAATTCAGAACTTCTGTAAAGTTCCCTGAGGTACAAGAAGCGTAGCATCATGAGGATCGTCCATAACTGGTTCTACGACTGTATGACTAGTAGCTGCACTCAACACTTAAAAGGACTCATCTCACTACAAACCACTTCAAATAATTAACTGGTCAAGAAAAAAAGTCTATATCTGAGCTGAGTTTTACATTTTGGATTTGAAACACTTTGGAAACAAATAGTCCAGTTTGCCTTGAAGACTTTAATCTCTAACATAAGTGGGAATAAAAATCAAGTCTCTAACTTTTGTGCCCATGTGTTCACACATTTCCTGACTCATTTCCCACCCTTCACTCTTTTTGTTAGCGCTGCATTATTACACGGCCTGCTTCTTGTTAGACTCCAAACACACACTTATCCTTCCTCTCAGCAAAGGTTTCAGATACTTTTTATAACTGAGGCAGCAGTTCATCTGACACCTCCAGGTGATGAAGCACCCCTAGTATCAAACACTCCCTTCCTGTACTATTGAAAGCTTGCTGTCAAAGCATTGGAGAAACTGCAGAACAGCTGCTGTGTTGGGCTTGAAATCACATCAGTTACAACGGTTTGAGGCAGAAAATGTGAGAGTAGCTTTATTAGAGCTTTTCTTTTTTTGAAGGAACCAGAGATCTGTGGAAGGTTGTTGACCCAAAAGGGAGTCCAGAGTGTGGGAACAAGAAGAAAAGACATACTGTAGCCATTTTCCCCCAGTTTTAGTGTAAAGGTTCTGTTCTGAGACATAAGGTCAGAGGGTTTTAGCTCAGAATAGCTCTGTACCTTGAAAATGTAGTACAGGCTCACCTGCAGATGCGAAGAAAACGGAGGTGTTCCTTGCACAGTATCAAGACATTTAGAAATAACTTGTAGCACAAGAATTGAACGTAGTTTAGTAAACCCAACTTTTCTATCATGCTGGAAACCTACGCAGTCATTTAGCACTGAAGGGGTAGATCTACAGGGGGCGCCAATGGAAGGCTTGGGGGAAATCAGAAGGAATAACGAGCTAAACCTACTGTCACAACCTATATCTTCTGAGAGCAGCACGCTCCCACACGTCTCTTTACATAAACCTTTCTGTGCTGGGCACATCGCCTGTGGACCGGCGTCACTGACTTCTCTTTTCTCATTCATTTGCTCTTTTCTTTTCTTTCCCATTCCTCCCACCTCCTCCAGTTTCTGACGTACAGGGATCAGGCGACAGCTCTCGCAGAAGGACGAGTGCGTTATTGATCAGCGGCTGTCTGTCTTCCAACGAGCGGGTTTCTTATTTTGAAGACAGCTTACATCATCACTTTCATCTCCTTCGGTTGAGATGTGGGATAACAAAAGTCAGCAAAAGTTTGATTTTGCAACCATTTGGAAGTCACAGCAGAAAGGATGACAGTGCAGATATCGCTCAGGATGAGCAAGCACATTCCCGGTACTGTGCACTCTTGCACGACCTTGCACCGGGTGTCAAATCTTTACCTTTATGCGTACCTGTTGGGCTGACCCTTCTCCCCTGTGTCTAGTGGCCTGATTCCCTGCCGATGACTCAGCAAGGACCTCAGTGATTGGTTGAGCCCTGGGGGAAATGCTGCAGTGACGCTGATGTTTGCCTACGCCAGAGGCTGTCTGGCTTCACTGATGTATACTTGGTGACTCATGGACATTATTCCAATGGATGGCACGCACAAGGGGGAGTGCGGTCATTGAAGTTCATGTTGATTCAAGAACAGCAAAGTTATTATTTGTAATGTGAAGGTTAGATTTGATGTAAGGAAGCCCAACCTTTCCAGAGACAGACTCTCGCAGCTCAAATGCTCAGAGGAAGTTAAAAGTTCAAGATCCATTAGTCTCATGAAAGGAGTTATTTAAGCAAATTAGTCTGTGGTTCATACAGAGGGAAGAAAATAAAAAGGCAACGTGATCTTGGTTTGTTCTTTATATGGTGGTTTTGGCCACAGTGAGCCTCATAAGGTGTTTTTTGAACCGGATCTTGTTACTAGTTCCAAGTAAAACATTCCCAGGAAATACATGGTTCCTGTGGCCTGTTGTTTATCTGTGTTCCTACCACAGGCCAAAAAAACGTGGTAGATCATGTGAATCAGGTCAGTGACATCAGGAAGAAAAATAAAGGTAATTGCAAAACACCACCAGACCAGTAGAGGGCGGTAAGGCAGAGACAAAGACTTCTTAGCCTGTTAGCATGGAGGAAACTCAACCTGTGCTGGTTTTGATTGTGCTTTATTTCGCTGCAGATAGAATTGTCGAAACATGAGACCGCTCCGACGTCGAGAGCAGACAGACTTATAAGCGAGAAGATTGGCGAAATACTTACCTAATGAGGAGATTTTGATACACATATAAAACTTAACTTGGTTTGCATCCCGAGGACTTTTTCTGTGTTTGAACAGCTGTTGTAAACTGGATATTTACTGACACATTCAGTGGAAGGTCACCAGTTTACAGGATTACTCTTTAAACTGTAACACCGGGAGCAAACAGAGACACATTCACACTGTCAGGCTCAAAGAAGACCATTGTTTAGGAGGTATGAAACCAAATCAATCACAGCTGAGGGTCATCTTATTATGGACAAAGGGGGAAATGAAATCACTGTTGGTGCTCCACCAATCAGAAACGTTCAGCTTGCAGGCCCCGCCTCCCAAAGTTCCTGTACGACTCTGATGTGATGGTTTTCATTGTTAAGGAAAGTCATCACTGTTTCATTACACTCCGCCTCCTCATTTGGCCTGCTCCCTGGGATGTTGATGATGGATGGTGATGATGGCGAAGGCGATGTGTCTGATGATGGATGGAGGATGAAGATGATGAGTGTGGTAATGCTGTTAATGGTGACTGCTCATACTTTGGAATTGCACATTTCTGGAGTGCTGAGTATCCAAACACCGACCCTATAGCGATCATACATCATCACGCTCCCCCCTACAGGTGTACGATCCCAACCACCACCAGAATGACCTCATCCGTTCTCATTATGTCCACATCAGCACACATGCATGTAGCAGCACATGTACACGCTCCTCACATGTATAAATAGTAATCTAGGCCAAAGGATCTCTGAGGTTTTGGGTAAGGGGAGGAACAAATTTAGGCTTCTTTTTATTCCTCGTCACTTCTTCCTCTGAAAACCTCCCCCCTCTGCTCCAGCTGTTCTCTCTGGCGTCCCTCCGTCGTCTGCCCAGGCTGGGTCATCCATCTGGGGTCATAGCCTCAGTGCAGAGCCACCCCCATTTATTAGCTCCACGTGTCGTTTCGGCGCTGAAAGGCCACAGAATCAATTGCGTGCATTAAAACCCGGCTGGCTGTCAGCGAGCCGGGAGCGAAGAGGAAGACAAGGAGTCGGAGAGGGGCTGCCCTGTCAGCTGGAGAAATGGAATTTCATCTGGATGAATCGTCGGGCTGCTCAGCGAGAATGGGGAAGAATGGGATCCGGTGTCACTGCTGGAAGAATTAATGACAAAAAGCCGCCAGATAGAATCAGGGAAGGAAGAGTGGGGAGGTGGCGTTTTCTTTTGTGATGGAGTTAAAAGGAATCCCTGCTCCATTTAAGAGAGAAAAGAAGCATGTTTTGGTAAAATGTGATTAGGTTTCTACACCAGTTACTGGATTTCTGGAGGGAAATCTTCTTGTGTGTGTTGTGGTGTTTCCTGGAGGGGGTTTTGAAGGGAGGATGGGTGGTGGAAGGAGAAAGACTGGTGGTGGGAATTTCATGTAATCCCATTTGGGATGGAGGGGATGCTCCAAGGGAAATCCTGACTGGAGCAAACATGGAGATGGCTTCACAGACGGGAGAGAGTGAGTAAACTCTCAGAGGGAGGAAATTTAAAGAAATGTAGAGAGAAAGAGAGAGGTTGAATAAACTAAATCGTAACAAAAAAAAGATCTGCAGAGATGTACTTTTATGCATGTAAATGCAGATCAAAGTGTCTTACAACAGTCCCTATAGCTTGGTCCTGTGTCGGCATCGCCTTCTTCTCATCTTGTGTGCTTTCATGAATCATTCATGAAGGCCAGAAAGCGTCAAAGCAACAAACGGCAAAGGAACAGAAACGTGGTCAAGACTCAGAGGAGGGATATGAGAGGAGATAGACGTCACTAAGCGAGGCGTTGAAAGGATAGAAAGGTTAAGGAGGAGAACAAGAGGAGTAAGATTAGAAAGTGAGCGCTGCTAAGATGAGACGAGCAGGAGAGGGCTTTGGTTCTCAGCTCAGAGGATCAAACTCTGATTTCCGTCCGATGAACCGCTCCACAGGAAGGTTTAGAGCTGGAGAGCTGTGCAGAGACAGATCTGTTTACATCAGCTGGTGAAGATGGGCCTCATTTTCTGTTGACTTTATGAAAAAAGTAAAATGTTCTCCAATTGGGGGCGATATAAAGGGGGAAATATGTCAGGCGGGATCAGGATCTGGATTTAATCAGGATTGTTTTTTATATTCAGACTTTTTTTACCTGCCATTAAAATTTTAGCCTCAAATATTTCTTATCCTGAACTATTCTGTTACATTTTCTCTTTTTCTGCACCATTTATAACTTTAATCTAGTCTTGTGTCTTTAAAGAAATCAGTTGTATGTGGGGGTGAAAAGGGTTGGAAAATTTCCAATAAATTTCAGGAAGTTTCCTGAAAATTCATGGGAATTTTAGCTCAGGAATATTGGAAATTTTCAGGGTTTTGTTGCTGAAGTGAATTAAAAAAAAGAAAACAAATTCTGGAAAATTTTGTCTTGGAAATTTTCAGGGATGGGATGGGATGGGGGGGGGTCCTGTTAACAATTCGATTTATAAAAAATATTGCATTACATATACTTGAGTGCATGTCTACATGTCTACCTATAACAAAACAAAATGTTTAATATCTACACATGTATATGACTGGGTAAATGCAGTTAATATAAATTCCCCAAAACTCCCAGAAAATTTCAATTAGTTTCTGAGAATTCCAACTTTAAAAATTCCAGGAATTTTACAACTGTAGCCTCAAGAGTTGTTGAGTTTCTGCAGAATGTACAGAGCTATCGTCCAAATGTAGTTTAGTGAGATGTTACTGGATAAACTTTGGTTTTGTTTGAGCACCAAACAGAAAATGTAAATGCAGACATAATTTATAACAGCATTCATGTCAGTGACATAATTGATACATTGAAAAATAAAAACTGGGGGCCGCATAAAAATGGACCTTGGGCCACAACTGGTCCCTGAGCCTGACTTTGGACACCCTTGGTGCCCAGCAAAGAAAAGACAGAAAAAGACTTTTGTCGAAGTCTAAATGAACTCAACAGAGATGGTTTCACAAAAGAGACGATGAATGATTGAGTTGGGTTTTCCAGTATCTTTAAAAAATTAAAAATTAACTGCTAGTCGTCAACGGTGTTATATCTCTACATGCTGTCAAAAAGTGCATTAGCATGTGTTAGCAGCCGCTGCCTCATTTAGCTGAGAGCTGTGAAGCAGTGATGCAGAATGAGGAGGTGTGTGTGTGTGTGTGTTTGTGCAGCTGGAGTGTGTCCCTGCTATCCGCGTGATAGCTGTGAATGAGTGCAGAGGATGACGTGATGAAGTTATTTATGAATGGAGGGACTGTGAGGCCCTGCAGTGTGAAGTGGATTAGATACACTAGAAAAATCTCACACAATCTAAGACAAATGTTGAACCCTGAAGTCTTCATCATGAGGCGCTCTGGGTTTCTTTGGCTCTGTTTTTAAGACACTGGGATGTTGTAGCACTGGGACCATGTTTGGAGGTGTTTTTCTGCTGATCTGCTGGATTATTGTGGTAATTTCTGGAAACGAGAGGGCAGAGGGCAGGGCTGTTTTGATTTGTGCTGTGCAGGATATTCTCTGAAAATAACACAAACAAAGGTTTGTGTTTGCATGTGTGTGTGTTCCAGCTGTGTGCCCTGCTCACCTCAGGTATGGAGCTGTCACTGAGCAGCCTCAGACAGCAGACAGATGGGGAGGGAGGGAGCGTCTGCAGAGGGCATGTCAACAGCAGCCGCCAGCAGCTTCCCATTAGATGCTCAGGTGCTTCATGAGCTGAGGGGAAAACTGTGATGTCACAGAGCGGGGAGGAAAAATACAGACGGAGTAAAATAAACCCAGACTGTGGCCCAGAATTCTCAGACCACTGTGTATGTTCTGTGTCTGAAGATGGAGATGAGATCAGGACCCATAATATAGATCAGATGCTTCTCCGGGGACCTCACAGGTTCATATTTTCACCTTTGAGTCACCTGTCTGGGATTCAGAGATTGGGATTATTTTGATTTTTAAGATGTTGAAAAATACACTGCATCTATTTCCTTTAAGGTTGAAATACTTCATTGATGCTAGAAACTTAAAGGGGGTTGTAAAAAATTTGATTTATGATTTTATGGTCACAATAAAATACAGTTAATGTGATCTATTTAATGGAAAACTCTAAAATAGATTAAAAGATGTACTCTTTGTTTGTTTATAAACATTGAAAAATAAAATGATAAAAGACGAGTTAATTTGTGTTTAACAGATCAATCATGTAGCGATGCAGTGATTTGTATCTGGCAGTGTGGCTCTGTTTTGCTCTTCCATGTGCACAAGTGGAATGCCAACACCTGTGGTGGGGAGAGCACACCTTCCCTCTTTTTCATATGCATTAAAGGGAAGGCAGGGAGAGCAGCAGCAGCAAACACCCTCTGTGACAACTCTGGTGATATCAGACCGTAATAAGGATGAGCTCAGGTGAAAGTGGGTTGCAAAGCGGTTTGGGAAGCAGGAAGAGTAGGCAGGTTAAAGCAGTCCAGGTAGAGCTGATGGCTGAAGGGGCTTGGGTTAAGAGCAGCGTGCTTTCATGATGCAGATTTTTTTTTGTTGTTGTTTGCTGCCTGAAATCAACAACTACTAATTCTGATTCAAGAACCCTTCAGGTTCATAAATCAGAAGATAATTTGGCTGCAGTCGTCTTTAGTTATTCGACGCAAGATTTATCTAATTTTAAACCATCTGCAGCAAAAGGAGTGTTAGCAGCTTCATGTCTGCAGGTGTGTTTGTTCTGTCTTTGAAAGAAAGTTTTTACCACACCTGATGCACGAGCACCTGGCGTTCATGCTTTCTGCTCCTTCTCATTCTCTGGTGATTAGAAAACAGCTTTCAGACAGGCTGCAGATACTGTAAGGGGGGTCTGCACCACATTACAGCCAGGCCTCAGTCAAAACAATATTCAGTCTATCTCTTTATAAAGTGGTAACACTCACATGACACGTCTTTTCTAAACCAATAAGTATTAGAAGATCATTTTTTGTTGGTACACTGGATAAAAGCATCTTTGAGCTGACATGAAGAAATCAGTCTCTAAGGTACATACATGAGAAAAACATGATAAACTTTGTTAAATAAAAATAATGAAGAAATTAAAACAACGGGAGATGAGAATGGAGAAAAAAAATAGAAACAAAGCAAAAGATGAGATCTCACAGAGCACAATGTGATTTCAGGAAGTCTAAAAGGAGAAGAAGAGATGCCGAGGAAAATTACAGGCGAGGAGAGGATGGTGGATGGACCTGACCGCAGTAGAAAAGGCCGTAAAATCTCTGATCATTAAACAATAATTTAGCCTCTCCTTATCCACAGTTTGCTCCTTGCTTCTGAGGTGCAGTAAAAGTTAATTATCCCCGTGTATGTGCCTGTGTTCTTGTGTCGCTCTGCTGGCCTGAGGCACTGAGAGGGCCAGTAATGGTGTCATTAGAGCAGACCACGTGTTCCAGTTTTATTTCAGAGCTCGAGCAGCGGTGGTCAGTTAACCTGCTGCACTGCATGGCAAACATCGCCCACATTTACCCCGATGGACGTCCATTTCTGCTCTTACTCATCACGCATTCATCTTTTTATGTTGCAGTGAGGCAGGTTCAGACGAGGAGTCCGCCTCTGAATCCAGCCTCAACCTCCTCCATCGTTTCATCATGACTCTTGGACCCATCGTTAAAATCAGATTCCAACCATCCATTCATTAATTTTCTTCACTTTAAGGAAGCTTTACACACACATAAACACGCACAAACATAAACATCCTGGTTCCATGACCTGACTGCACCCTCATCGCTCCTAACCAGTGTAAAAGGAGGCTAACAAGGGCGCACACAGAGCCACTTGAGGGTTACCTCTCCCACAATCCCCTCCGCCTTCCTTTAAGGTTTCCCCCTCACCCCTCTCCTTCCTGTGTGTGTGTGTGTGTGTCCATTGCTTATCCAAGCGTACTGGTGCTAAAACATCACCGGGGCTCTTTAATTGGCTCGGTCCTGCAGAAGCAAAACCTGTCTGTGTGTGAACGCTGACATGAGAGGCAGAGGGGGCATCGGTTAGGTTCCCTATGTGTGTGTGTGTGTGTGTGTGTGTGGTTGTGTGTGTCAGAATGAGGTAATGGGTTGCTAGAACAGTCTCCTCTGGAAGCCTTTTTCATTTGTTGTATTTCCCACAGACCTTCTAATGGATCAAGCTTTTTTATCTTCTTTTTGTGGAGCGACCTCTCGCTGTGCCTCCCCACTCCACCACACAGGAGAGGACACTTCAGCCTGCTCTGGACCCCGTGCATGTGCATGTGTGTGTGTATATGTGTGTATATGTGTGTGTGTGTGAGTTTGGAGTGCCCTCTCCTCTCTCTGCAGTAGCTGCTGATGTCTTGGGAGTGGGTGTGGGTTTGGAGCCCTGCTCTGCTTCTTACATTATTTAACCATTTTTACTACAAACCTGCAGCTCCGTGTGATCAGTGTGGAGATGCTGTGCAGGACACACACACACACACACACACACACACAAACACACTCACTATGATTATGCTCAGTGTTGTTCTATGAGTGAATGCATTCATTATCTGGGATGCAGGGTGTGTGTGAATTTGTCTAGTTTTACATTCAAGCATCCATTCAGCATAAATTCCCTCTCCTGCGGTCAATAAGCAGTCTATCTGCCCCCACCTAGTGGTGATGGAAGCACAGCACAGTTTGAGGAATAAGATGCATTTTTGCAACCTCAGCTTGAAGCTTTTTTTTAAATTATGTTTTGCACAAAAAAGAAGAAAACTAGAGAGGAGGCACCAAAATCACTCGAACAACCGTTCCTGTCTGTGTTAGTAAATAATAACAGGGACTTTTTAATACACAACTGGAAACATATTTTTTATGTGTGTGTCTTTTTAACTATTGGAAGAAAATATTGTTCAATTTGAATCCTTGAAAAGCTGCATGAAAGGGTGATTAGCGATAATCGATGAGGCTTGTGTAGCACTTTTCTAAATACTCAAACTCATTTGACATAAAGTGTTCCAGGCTTTTATTTTGAAAGGTTGGTGTTGAGTTTATTCTAGAGTTCCAGAG
Source organism: Labroides dimidiatus (assembly GCA_030710495.1). Classification (NCBI taxonomy): domain Eukaryota; kingdom Metazoa; phylum Chordata; class Actinopteri; order Labriformes; family Labridae; genus Labroides; species Labroides dimidiatus. The sequence continues at coordinate 31,481,363 of CM061144.1, read as the reverse complement.
ATTTCACCATGAGGGGGGTCAGGAAGTTGTTATCTGATGATCCAAGGTTGCAGAGATGCAGAGTGGCGTCAGAGAGGGTCAGTCAGGTGTGAGGGGCGTGGTTACTGAGGATCTTGAATTGATTTGTTTTTAAATGTGGAGCCAGTCAAGATGTTGGAGGATGGATCAGATTTAAGCGCTGGAGCAGCTGAGTTTTGCACAAACTGTAGTATTTTGGAAGGCTGTAAAGGATGCTGTTGAAGGAATCCAGTCAGGAGGTCATGAAGGAGCAGAGGAGGAGATTTTGAACCGGCCGGCATGTTCAGACTGAAATATAATTAGTTTGGAACCTGAAAAGTTGGTTCCAGCTCAAGAACCGTGAAAATCACAGATGTGTTGATAAAATGAGCAGGAAGTTGAGGACGTGGAGAAGAAGAGTGTTCAGTCTATGAGTGTTGCTTCATATTTATAGATTTTTATTTATTAACAGTCATGGTTGTTTTATTGACGTGTCTTTGTTAACACTTTGTACTTTTTTGCTCTAAAGCAGACATTTTTGTCTGTTTTTATTTTCAATGTATTTATAAAGCACATTTTGCCCGTGTTTCGTTTGCTTCTGCCTCAGTAACACAGGATAACACCCTCCCACTTTCATTTCACTTAAACTGGTATGAATGCGGGCTGGTTCGCTTTAAAAGCACCAGGGTTTCAGAACCAGAACCGTGCTGGTGTCAAAGCCCTCTCAGTGATATCTCCTGTTGGTTCCTGGTGCAGAAGCTTTTGCAGCCAGTCTCAAGCGAACACTGATGGGTCTGCAGTTTTCAACCATCCGCATTTGCAACTTTGAGACCAGAGGTCACCGCGTTGTTTGCGATCATGAAGTTTGTGCTTGCAGATTACTGAGAGCATTTAAAGCTACTATAAGGAACTTTTTTGTGTCCGTCTTGGTGCTGATTTTCTCCAGCACATGTAATAGGTTTGTCTTTAAAATAAATAAATGAATAAAAGTTTCATCCTGCCTTCTGTTAAAAGTCAAATCATCATGAAAAAGACATGAATAACATCTGACACCTACCCCCTGTCCCTAGTTTCAAACATTAGAAAGAACTACATGGCGCTAGTCGCTCTTCTTGCTGATGTTCTTGTTTGCTCTTAAGGTCACGTAGAAATCTCAGTATTGATTCCAGTCTTCTTCATAACCTGCCAAAAACTCCTCACAGGAGCTTTAAGATTAGTTTGTCTACTAGATGACTCAAAAAAGAGTGAGAAACAGTGAAAAATACACGTTATGTGTTCTGTAACAGGCATTCTGGGTAATGTAGTTTTGAAATGCAGGTGCGATCAAACAGGAGAAGGTTTTCTGGATTCCCCTGTACTAAGGATCCTGTATCTGCTGTTTCTCTCAGTCCTCATCCCCTGAAACTCTTCACCATTGAATTCCCCAATTCTGCTGAGAGTGTGACAGACACGAGCATATTTTAGAAGCGGTTAATCCTTTTTGTCAGCAAAAACAATGAGTGTGAAATCACACGGTGCACGGTGTCTTCAGGCAGACTTTAATCGTGTTACAGGCCCCATGCTGGAGGGGGAATTATAATCTGTATGCGTGCAGCGTCTGCTGTGAGCTCATGCATGTGTGTCTAAAGCAGAAGATCATATTTAATGTCTTAATTAAGGGCAGATTTATGCAAATGAGGGGATTCTATTCTGCTTCCCTCTGAGGCTGTTTTTTTTTTTATCCGGTGCGAGGATGTGCACGGAGGTTTCTGGGTGACTCCCAAAGAAGAAAAGGATAAATTATTTTGGACCTGCTGAAATTAGTGTTAATTGAATTAAAGTGATACCTCAGGCAGGATGTGCTGGAATTTAATGGCGTGTTTTGGTTGATGACAATCACTCCGATTCCCTCCCCACCTGTGAAACATGTTCAAACTGTTTTTTTTATTTTTAGGTGTTTTTCTTAATATCAGTCTATAAAAAGTGGGTCAGAGTGGAGCTTTTTCAAAGGCCTCATGGGAAACGGTAATTTATTGAATTAAGTTAGAGTTTATGTTGTTAAGTCGGTCAAGCTAAGACAAATAAGAGACGTTGCAAATCTTTGTTTCTTACTCATTTAAGTTGATTTATTTTTCTGAACCTCTTAAAGCTGCACAGAGATGCCTTTGTGTTCATTCCATGAGACCGGGCTCTTAAATCTCTTCATTTTCCACCTCTTCACACACGCTCTGTTGTTTTTAAAAGCTGTAGATGTTTGAACTGCTGGTGCTGGGAGGCGAGGACGCACATGCTTCAATATGTCAGCGCTCCAGACCTTCGCACAATACACAGTGTTTGGATCAGTCCGCCGCTGAGCGTCCGCAGGGGGACGTTTGCTTTGGATCGCACATCAGCGGCTCCGCTGTGAGCCGGATCAAACTGACAGAAGTCAAGAAAAACAGCCTGAGAAAGTGGAAGAGCTGGGCTCATGTTCCTGGAGAGGGTTTCCCCTCGTGACAGCTCCTGTGTTTACTCAGAGCGGTTTGGTTTTGCTGATTCTGGATGAAAATGATGTTTAAAAACTGAATCCTCATGTTCCTATACATCATTTTTTCTTAAAGGGTTCTAAAATGATTTCCTGTGTCCTGGGAAAACCTTTCTCATTCACGCTGAACACCAGGTTTTCTAGTTGCATCAAGATTTTACACTTTTTCTGCTTTTGTTTGTGAAAAATTGCACATCATTTGATGTTGCGACAGTGTGAGGTTGGTGTATTTGTTTTCATTGACCACTGGAGGCCACTGCGCTCCCTTTTTGATGCTCTGCCAAACTCTCTGAGCGTGCAGGAGTCAAACAGAGACCTGGGTTAGGGCTCAATCTGAGAGGAGCTTTCTTCTTTTCACTACATCCTGCAAACATTTTCATTCTTGGGAGTTATTTTCGTATTATTGGTTCATCTCTTCCTTGAGAAGGTTAAGATTTCAGTGATCGATCCTGAGCATCACCTCAAGCTTTCATTGTAAACAGTTTTTCTCCCAACTACGAATTCAGAAAGTCCACTATTTTCATCACTTTTCTTGGTATAAATCCTAAAATTCTTCAAGGCCTGATCAACACCTGAATTAAGTTTTTAGAGTGTACCACTTGGAGTCTAAATGCCAATAACTGAGTAATTCCTCCGTTGATCATCCTTGTAACTCAAAGTCATCCAGCGCCTCTTCCAAACCTACTCACTCACTCACTCGCTCGCTCGCCCTCCAAACTCTGTTTGACGTCGAACCCACAGCTGAATGACGCGCCCTTCGTTAAGATGGAGGGATCAGATAAAGCAGAAAGTTTCTGGATGAACTCCCTTCACTCCACCAAAATAAGAACTTTATGTGACCATGCTTTTTTTTCATCACACAAATAATAAGTACCTCACATAAATAAACATTTTAGAGACTCATAAAAATCCCTGCACAGTATGAGAAAAACTGGGACTTTTTTTAAACAGTTTTGATCTGCTGAGATTTTAGAACAGTGGTCCCCTGAACAATACCAGATTTTTTTGTTCAGTCTGGACGTGGCCCACAATCAAGACTAATACACACATAGAACGTGACATTCTGTTTCATTAATAGTGTTACTATTTATTTCCTGATTTTTTTTTCTGTGAAGATCCCAGAAAGGGTTAATAATGTGTGGCTTTCTGGAAAACAATGAATGTTTAGGCACCCCTGCGATCGTCGGCCCCTGCTTTAGAAGGTCTCTGTAAACTTCTGAGCTGTCAAAAAATGATTTTTTTTTAATCAAGCTGACACTTTGGACACGTCGTTGTGAAATCTAGATTTAGGGACCGTCAACAAAGAGGAAACTAACATATTACAGGAACGTCAAACTAAATACGTGTTGCTCTCACAGTAACACTTTCCTCTTGGTTCGACTTCAACCGTCAGCACAGGAAGAGATGTTCGGACATTATTTGGAGCTCAGATCTCACTGACACTTTTTCACTCAGTTCCCCCAGATTTACAAACAAGTACTCACAACTTTAAGGAGATTTTAAAGACGGGATTTTCACTTCTGCTTTACACCCCTGGTGGCAGGAGGTCTTAAGCTCTCTGTGATTAAGTCCACAGTGTTTAATTCAGACCTGTGGGTACTCTGGAGCAGCCCCTCCCGGCCTTATGTCCTCTCCAGTCACCCTGCTTTAACCTGTAGAAGTCCACCCTGAGCTGTAGTTATACATAAATACTTCCTAATGATACGTTTTTAGATTGATTTGGGTTGTTAAGACATTAATCAAGTGTTTCAGATGTGTGTAAATGTGTCTCATGTGCAGGTTGCAGATTAGAAGCTAAGACCTCACCATTAATCTCATCCATCACAGAGATGTCCGAAAGGCTCAATGTAAAGAGACTGAGGTGTCTGTGTGTGTGTGTGTGTGTGTGTGTGTGTGTGTGTGTGTGTCTGTGTGTGTGTGTGTGTGTGTGTGTGTGTGTGTGTGTGTGTGTGTGTGTGTGTGTAGACAGGCTTCTTTCAGGTAAACTCTCGGCTCTGCCAAACTGTTGTTTGAATTGTTTGTGTTGTTGAAGTCGAGGTCTGATGGGGTTCAAGAAGGATTTTAAAGCAAAGAAAGGAAGTGTTTCAGTGTTTCACTGTATTTGTGTGTATCTGTGTGTCTGCTTGTGTGTGTGTGTGTGTGTGTAACCAACACTGTAATTGTCGGTAAGTGGCTTAGCCGTATCTCCCCCCCTGTTTCCACTGATAAGGACTCTGCGTCTGTTTCCGTTCTGTTTCCTGCGAGACCGATAAGAGCGTTTCTGTCTCGCTGTTTAGCTCCTCGCCTGAACTGATTCGAACAAATCAAAACCTGTCAGAGGAGTTCAGACTAAAGTTTATTCAGAGGAGGATCAAATTATCATACAGTTCGTTGAGACTTTTTGCTCTGAGATACGTCGGTTTGTCGTTCATGAACACTATCTCGTTACAAAGTTCAGGGAAGTTAGTTTAGTCAGTCATCAAACACCAACACATCACACTCCAATCTCTTCTACGATTGAAAAAACCCCGCTGTAACATCTGCATGGAGATGTCCCTCCAAGGTCAAACCATCACTGAGAGAATAAGACACCTACAAACCACTTCTTCACCAGGGCAGCTCTGACTGATAAAGTCTGTTCGGGGTCACGGGTACGGCGATCTGAAAACAGGAGACGGTGAACTGAGTGCTGTGTGAAGAAAATACCTGCTGAGTCCTTTCAGCCAACAGAAGCATGTGTTTCATAAAGCTGACCGTGTAGTTTTGTGCCTCAGCTTAACAAAACAGCCTGTTTCGTGTTAACACGTGTTAAAAACTGACCTTTAAGGAGCTGTAATTTGGAACACATGCTGCTTCCTGCATCTGTATGATCTGCAAAAAGGGGGAACAAGGAAAAACATTTGTTTTTACACCCTGATGAGAATTTGCAGGATGAAGACTGGTGCAAGCTTCTTAATTATGGCTCTGAAATTAATCTGGTTCTAAATCGTGTGCACATTTACATTTTCTTTCAAGTAACGTCTCACTAAACTACATTTGTACCGTGCATAGGCTGCTTGTATGAAGCTAAAGCTCTGCACATTCTGCAGAAACTCTTACAGCTGATCTCTTCAATGAATGAATTTATCAGGATGTTAAAAAGTGAGAGTTTAAAAAACACATTTGAGGACACAAGATGAGATTAAAGGTATGAAATGATGCAGAAAAACAGTTCAGAACACAGGATCAGGAATATTTGAGTCTAAAAATGTTGTTTGAGGTCAAAATGGTCTGATGAAATCCAGATCATGATCATAAAAACATCCTGACATATTTTTTTTATAAAAGTGAAAACAAACACAAATGAGTATACTGATCCTGGGAGCAATGGGATCGATGGGATCTGTGGCTTTCCCCTGACTTTTTGTACTTCTACCATGAGTGAGCTCATTGAAGGGATCTTTTATGAATTGCTGTTCTTTTGATTCTTTCCCTCGTAACTTTTTGTTTGTTGTTTCTGTGGTTTTCCACCTTAATGATGAGCTTCTCCTCGTCCATGTTTTTTCACTGTTTCCCTTTGATAACATCTGACCCGTTGACTCTTGAAGTGTCTGGTGACGTACTTTTGTTGGCGTCAAGCTAAATACGATCTGGTTTTGACATGGTTTGTTTTATTTTGAAAGTCATTGACTCTCTTTAGGTAGTTTCTGTGCTCTACTTCCTGTCCTTACGCTTGATTGACAGCTCTGGCATCCAGCAAAAATAGGATGGTTGCGTATTGGCTGCAACCTGCCGGATCCAGTGGATCCAGTGTAAGTCGACACGTTGACTTGAATGGAAACCTGTCTGATCTGGCGCCGTGATGGAGCGGAGCTGGTGTATTTCAGCTACAACTCTGCATTATTTCGGCCTGATGTGAAGAAATTTGTGAAGCTCTTTAACTCACCGTAAAAAACTTAAAATACTTCGGACTCCAGCATCCGCTTAGCCTCCTCGTTTGTTACGCCTGGACCGCCTGTCGTGTCCAGCAGTCAGCGTTGGTGTTTTAAAGCTCTGCTGTCACTCTGGCTGCAGCTCTGTGGGCTCAGAGTCATCTGCCTGACTGAGGCTGTGTGCAGATGTGCTGAGTGGGAGTGTAAGTGCTGCAGTCTCTAATAAGCACGCTGACTTTCATCTCGGTGTGGGATGGAGTGAGATCTGATGTGACGCTGATGTAAAGTCATATTAAATGTAAAACACACAGAAACCCTTCTGTTGTCCTTCTGCAGCGACTGTTTTCCATTTCAGAGCCTGAGCATGGACAAAACTGATGAACTGTGATATGTGTTGATGTGTGTTTTGTATCATGTCTTGATGGTGGTCCTCCAGAACCCTGGGAATCACCACAGACAGTCTGTTTACCCAGCAGCCTCTCGTTTGTTGCTCCGTCTTTAGATCAACAGGTAACGTGATGAAACATGTCCGCTCTCCTCTCTCTTTGCAGTCAGCCTCTGTGCTGGCGTCTTGCTCGCTGCTTTTGTTGGCGACTCAGACCGGAAACAACCAAATTAGTCTTTCATTGCAGCCTCCAAGTGAAGCACTGTGCTGGGTTTACAGCAGGACTAAGTGCTTTAGAATAGTCTTTCCTTTATATTCGCTTTATTCGATTTAATTTCTCCCTGAAGTGAATATTAAGTGCTGCCTTATTTTATTGACTTTTAGCTTTTACACAACCTCTTCTTGGCCTGTCTTGGTCTTGTCTCCTCTGTGGTTCTTGCCCCCGATGCCTCATTACCCACAGGTCTATTTTTAGAGCATGTTATCCCTGAGTGAAGCTTTCCTGGCAGGAGCCGCTGAGTGGTGCCAGCTCGGGAAAGAATGCCCGTCCAGGCCCTCAGCGGACCCCCGTCCCCGGAAGAATCACTCTGTTTTCCATACTTACATAAGCGGCTGACGTAGCCCAGCTGTCTCAGGATGAAACAGTCAATGTTTGCATTGTTGGCAGGAGGAACGGTTGAAAGGTGAAGTGCACAGGGATGTCTGAAGCTGTTCTTACATGGTGTGATGAGACATCTGATGACATGGATGTTGAATTGAACCATGAAAACCAACAAAAATTTAGTTTGGAGCAGACTTTCACTTTTTTTTGTCGCAGTGATTCAACTTTTACATTCAGGCTGTGAGCTTTCTCCAGTGACTGACTTTCCTCTTTAAGCACAGTTACAGGAAAACAGTCTGTAAGACAAGTTATGATGTAGCTTCATTCAAACATGTTCACACAGATGATTGACTCTGCTAGCTTAGTTTTTGGCGTTGTATTTTGACATTATGGGGATTCGAATGACCAGTGACCTTTATGGGCTTTTGTTTTCATCTGCACTGAGGCATAATGTTGGTGAAACTGTGTGATTGGTTCCAATATATTCAAACCAACTATGGATCATTTGAAATTTGTTTGAACTTGATTTTATGAAATAGTGACAGCCCTATGAACAGCAGGTCCAGTTTTAGATAAGAGATCAACCAGTTTAAAAGCACCACTTCCTGACCAATCAGATCGCTTGGAAAATAGTCTGCCCATTCTTAGAAGATCCTGTCCTCAGGGACGTTTGCTCCAAACATCTGTGCTGTAACAAAAGTCAAACCGAGCGATCAGAGTTCTGTCCGCTTATATCGTTTCATGAATTCATTCATCTCCAGGGTCGCGGTTGGCTGGAGGCTATCCCAGCTGACTTAGGGCGAAAGGCGGGGTACACCCTGGACTGGTCAGCCAGTCAACAGACAGAGACAGACAACCTTACAAGCTCACACTCACACCTACAGGCAATTTAGAATCACCAATTAACCTGATGAGCATGTTTTTGGACTGTGGGAGGAAGCCGGAGTACCCAGAGAGAACCCACGCATGCACGGGGAGAACATGCAAACTCCACACAGAAAGGCACACCATGCCTGAACCGGGATTCAAACCGGCGACCTTCTTGCTGTAAAGCAACAGCACTTACACCATGAATTAATACTGAATAATTTCATGAATTTACTCATTAACGGAGTCGGCAGTTTTCTGCCAGCATTCCTTCCTGGATTTTTCTGAGGCAACAGTTTTGCTTTTGTCCTGGATGATGTGTTTGAATTCTTCTGCTCTACAACGGTAAAGTAGTCCTGTTTCTCCATGTTTGTGATTGGTCAGGTGCTGCACCCCTTTTATGTGGGCACGCTCTGATCAGGACTGGAAATCCCTGGGTTCACTGAGCGAGTTGAGTTGGAGAGAGATCCCAGATGTGTTGATCCCACTTTGTAGTACAGGCCTCTGGTCTGTCGTGCCTTTCATGCTTCCATATCAGCATGAAGCGTGTGTTAAAACACACACCTGGACTCCAATATTAGCCAAGATTAATACCATGATTGGCAGCTCAGAAAAAAATTAGAGGAGGAACACCAACTGTAAAGTCATTCTTCTTTTGAAATACAGAGTCTCTGGACTAAAGAGAGATTTTTTCCCTTTTATCAAAGAGTTAAACGTGTTTTGGTTGGGTGAAGGAATGAGACGTCAAGCCATGACTCTGGAGTCAGACTCAGGTCTAGCTTCACCTTTGGAAAACGGGAGGTGCAAACAAAAAGCTGAGTCGTCCATCTTTATAAATGAATTATGTTCCAGACTGATTAAGATGTCATTCATAATCCAAGGATAGAAAAATGCACCTCAATCTAACAGCTCGTAGATGATCATTCATCCTGAAGTGTAGTCAACACACAAACGATCTTACACACACACATGAAAAAGTAGTTTCAGAGACTGTTTTCATCAACCTCTGTTTAGAGCAGAGCTGAGTTGAAACTCAGCGAACAGATCAGGTAGAGCGATGAAGGAGAAACACGAGGCTCACAGCGGAAGTGATGCAGTCGATGACTTTGTGGAGAGGTTGGAGGAGACTAATTGGAAGAGAAGGAGGTGACGGAGGACGAGGCTGTTGAACACCAGATGTTGAGCTCCACGGCTCGAATGGAAAATAGCCCAAGTGGAACCAAAGTTGTGACGCTGGTTGATTCCCTTTATGTGGCATCACTCCCTCCCACCTCACAGCCTTCCATTAGAGGTTTTGGGGACATTTAGCCTGGAAATTAGGACTCGATTCTGCGTCATGAGCTCAATATAAATAAATCACCATGTCTGGGCTTTTGCAGCTTGTAGACTTTTTACTTTGTAGTCGTGTGCATGTGAGCCTGTGTTACATTTTACACTTGTGTGACTTGGTGGCGCTTTGCCAGGTGCACAGTCTGTGCCTCGGAGCTCCTGCTCCAGCAGTCACTGTGTCACTGCACAGTGCCAGCTGCTGTAGAGAAATGACTCCCTGGTGTAAGATGAATAAAACAAAGCGTTAATAAAGCGGTAATCGAGCAACATTAAAAGGAAATCGGCTATGACTAAGTGCCAGGGATGATAACCACCAAGAAACAGCTTGTGGCTCTCTCCGGAGAGTGTGTATGACACTCGGCGCCTCCTGAGAGACACGATGACCAGAGCCTGAACTCAGATCAGCTGGTTTGACTTCCTCTAAATTTAAATCCCTTTCATCTGAGTGGGCTTTCTCTCTGACATGTCCTTAGTTTGCCCTCATTGTTGCCCTCAGTGGATTTACGCTTCGTCCTTTGGTGCCCTCGAAGAGAACTGCTGCACTAAAACAGGAAAGGCTGGTCGCATATTTTTTTACTTTTATCATGAAAAATTTTCCAGTGTGATTGTGTTGGAAAGAAGATCCAACATCTAGGACAGGCAACTGGAGGAAACCTTTTGCTTTGTGTCTGATTCAGCGCCCCCTGTGGACAAAGCAGGTCATTGAATGTCTTTGCTGATCCTCTCCTGTGCATATGAACTGGATTTTTTTTCTGTTAAGGCTTTTCATTCCTCTAATCAGAGGACAGGACAGAGGACATAGCAGGAAACAGGGTGAGATTTGGGGCTTGACATGCAGGAAAGAGGACACTACATGTTCGGGACGCATGCAGGCTAGCCCTCATGGGGCACGCCACACCGCTACGCCATACCTGCATCCCAAATCTGTGACTTCCTACCAACTTCCAGATCATATCCTGCCTAGAGGCTTCTGATACAATACCGATATTGCAGCCTTGAGGTTTGGCCGATACTGATATTGATACGATAATAACAACAACAATAATAATAGTACTTTATTTGGATAGCACTTTTCAATACAAGTAACAAAGTGCTTCACAATAAGCAGTAAAAACAGTTAAAAAAGATCAGCAAACAGTAAAAACAGGTAAGAAAAGCAGACGAAGATAAAAAGAAATAGATCAATTAAAGCAAAACCAATTAATTCAAGATAAAAAAAAGAATAAAATCACAAGATTAAAGCTTTTCTGTTAAGATAAGTCTTCAGTAATGAGATAAAACAGGGGACTGATTTTGAAAATCTGATTTCCTCTGGCAGGCTGTTCCAAAGTCTAGGGGCTCTTACTGAGAAAGCTCTGTCGCCCTTGGTCTTGAATCTAGACCTTGGAACAGCCAGCAGAGCACTACCAGAGGATCTCAGACCACGTGCAGGTTCATAGGGGGTTAAAAACTCAGAAATATAGTGGAGCGCAAGTCCGTGTTGGGCCTGAAATAAGATAAAAAGAATCTTAAAATCAATCCTAAAAGCAACAGGCAGCCAGTGTAGATCAGGGATACCAGCATGAATGGTGTTTAGCTCTAATTGTAGGTCTTGAAGGTTTGAGGGGAGTGTTTGATATTTTAAATGTATTAAACTTCCCCAGTTCTGTGCCAGCACAGGAAACTTGTGCGGGAAAAGTTTTGAATTAAGCTGCAACATCTTTTTCGCACTTTAGCGAAAAATACTGCCACACGGCCGACGTCACTCCTACTTCTTGCTACTTTGTTAGAACCTTAGCACACGCTGTTGTTGTGATCACATGGGCTCGGCTGCATAAAAGTGCTGGAGCGGAGTCTGGGATGGACTGCTTGTATCAGGGATTTTAGATGCAGGCCGATATAATCCAATACTCTTTTTTTTGCTCGGTATGATATCAGCATCGAATCGGGACACCCCTAATCCTGAACTTTCCATATCACAGTTTCTCTTTGCATTTCATAAGGAAACCCAAGATGCATTACCTGTGGTGTAGTATGAGAGTTGGATAAACTGGGTAAATAGCAGTAAAAATAAGGTAACAATAACCTGCTCTGGCCTCAGATTTAAAATACACGCACCAACCATGCACTTCATTTCTGCACACAATCCCTGCTTGCGGTTGCCGTCCTCGACCCTTTGCCACACGTCATCCCTCATCCTCCGCTCCCCACATTTCCTGCGTCTCCTCAGCTGTCCTCTTGAATCTGTTGCAAAACAAATGGCCTCTGGGAACAATGAAGATCATCCAAAACCAAAACGACAGAAAAAAAAAATGTCCCAAAAAATCTGTTAAAATGTGGTGAACTTGTTATATGTGAAAAATATGAACACCTGTCTCTTCAGTGTTGGTGCTGTATGAAACATCAGCTGACGCTGTCCTGATGGCTGCAGTGGCTGACAGTTGACATCATGTTTTAAATGTCTGACATCAAATTGAGTCCTCTTAAATTGTTCACAGATTTTAGAATCTTAAGGCCATCATCGATCAGCTGAAGCAGGCGTTACCAAAGCCCAGGACCTTAAATAAGCACTTAAAGACTCCTTAAAACAGCTTTCACCTGCAGTCTGTTCATGTTCCTGAAGTTAATCTTGAAAAAAATGTGCAGCTTTTTAGATTCAGTATCAGAGCGTATGTGTGCACCCTGTCTGGTACCCACAGGAAATGATGGTTTATTTTTATTAACCATGACAAAGTTTCTTGCAGAGATTTTGCAAGACTTGCAAGTTTTCCTTTCATGAGTTGAAGTTTTCATCATAAATATTTTCTATCAAGTACATTTTACTGTCTTGAGCAAGAATATAATTCACTTTGCTAAAGCGAGAGTCACAACAGAAGAAGACAGTCTTCAGTTGCGTTTTAACACGGTATTGTTTCTGTATCGGTGCACAGATCCAACCCTGTGAGCTGCAGGTGAATTCAAACTTACGTTTTTACAGAAAAGAAAAAAGGAGGATTTTAAAAGAGGAATAATAAATTTTGTTTGCATTTCATCCCACTCCTCTCCTCTTTACTGAGAACACACTGAAGTAATGTAACCGTGAAATAATATTATCCTTAATTTTGTCGAGAACCCCACTCGGGGATCCTTGGTGGTCCCGGTACTCCCGCTTTAGATCCCCGCTGTAGCACCTTCAACCACAACATGAGCAGCACATGCGTCACTGAGGCACCAATAAAAACACATCAGCCACTCCTCTTCCTCCTGCTGGCATGCGTCTGTGCTCCCCGCTGCATGAATTTTACTATTTTGGCTGCTTTGCGAAGAGAATGAATTTTAATGGAGTGTGAGCTCTGCGCTCGATCTTTGGTTTAAGGTGAGCAAGCTCGAGAGTTTTATCCCTTAAAGCAAACCGAGCAAACTCCCACACATGCTTCAGTAAAAGAGATGGATGGTTTTTCTGGATGTAAACTTCACGCTCAGGACTTCAGCTGCTTCATTTATCAGAATTAAATTGAAGCCGCTCTGGAGGCTGCGGGGCTTTGAAGATTCCTCCTGATTCCTTCGATCCTGTAAAGACCTTGCAATAAAAAAACACTTGAGCAGAGTTTCTTTTTTATTAAAAAGCCCAATTACCTCCACAAGGGGACATTTATTGCAGCCACCAGTCATCTTAACTTCCCATCTAACCTCATTAAGGGTTTCTTGCCTGTACAAAGAGAAATATGGCCGTAGTTAATATGGAAATATGCAGGTGTTGTGGTAGAAGGTGCGTATTTACTCCCACCTTCTTCTTGCAAATGCATATCCGTTCAGGTGGATTTTAATTGTTTGCATTACAGTAAAATCATCAGTCCAAATACAGATGTTTAGCTGACATGGTAGTCATAAATTGTGATGTTTTACTCATTTTCTTGTAGTTTCAGCTCTTGGAGTCTCTCTGCCGCCTGCTGGACTCGTCCTGGTCCCAGTTCAGTCACGCGTGCGCGGTCTCTGAGCAGCGTCTGTCTCTAGCTGCCACACTGAGCGCCTAATGAGCAGAAATAGCTCTCCCTGCTATTTTCTCCGCTTTTTAGCCCTTTTCATCGATACGCCGTGGAGGGAGGCGGCATGTTTCCATGGAAACAGCAGATGAAGAGGGGTGTATGTGAGCAGCAGAGACCTCCCTGGAGTAAAGGTGTATTTGTGTGCATGTGTTTGCATTATAGGAATCTTGAGCTCCCGATCGCAGGTACCGTCGCCTCTCTCAGCTTCTCGTCTTTGCTTTAGAGAAGATTGAAATATTACAAGTCAGGACCGTCTTTTCCGCTTACAGCAGCAGATGCATCCTCATCGGACTTCTCTGTCAATCATCTATCCATCACATGAGTCAAAAACAACTTTAACAGAGCTGTCAGAGAAAGACACGCCATGTTTTTAAATCTGTTGACTTTCTTCTCAGTTTCACTAAGTTTACGGAAACGAAGCGGTTTTTAGCGCTCTCATCCTGACGTAAACACTTAATCGCTCATTTCTCTGATGCTGATGCTGTTACCCTCATTACTCCATTACCATAAGCCTCAAGAAGACAGCGTGGGAGCTAGTTCTGCAGGCCAAATTATTCTCTCATTATTCTCTGCAAATGCTACAAGTTTAGAGCTGACACTTACAATTAACTGGTGTTGTTATTTTCATCGTAGCTGCAACTCTATTCGACTCCGGAGGCAGATTTGTTGGATGATGTATCTCACATTAGGAAGTTAACATAAAAAAAAAAACAACAACTCCTCTTTTTTAGCTCAACAAGGCTTTAGCTTCTCAATCACAGGGTTTCAAACATTTTGGATGAGGATTCTGGACTCTCTTCAATACATTTCAATGGACGTCATTTGAGGCCGTAGATTAATTGGCTGTGAGCTTCGATTGGCCTGAGGAGTTTAGGAGTTTAAGCTGTGCATCCTGTGTTCAGACATCATTTTTATGAATGCATTGAGTCTTCAGGTGTGGGGAGGGGGCATTAAAAACTGGAAGTGTGTGAGAGGAAATGGTCCCGTTTCCCGTAGCTCCATCGTTTCGGTTCAACAGCCTCTCCGAGGGAAGGTTCAATCAGCCCGAGGCTACAACGGCTCTCCTTCAAGACACTTAACAGCACAGAGTCACCAGAGAGTCGCAGAAATGGCCTCATCAGACGGCGGCGGAGGAAATTAAGTCAGAGGAAATGACAGGAGGGGAAGGAGAACGTGTTTGATTTCAAGTGGAGTGTCAATGGACCATGAACTCTGTGATGATTGGCTTGTTTGAAATGAACATTGGAACAAGATCGTAAAGAGAATTTAATATTTCTATAACAATCTGAACAGTTTTTGTGATATTGTCGATGTCTTTGTGCCTGGAAGCGTTCTCTGAAGAACAATATGTCAGCTGCTCAGAGAGAAACAGAGTTTTGTTGCCTGTTTTTGTCACATGAGTTTGCTTCAAACTGATTTTTTTTAAGGTTTGGGGTGGCTTACCATTTGTCCATGTCTGATGCTGCTTACTGATAAAAATATTCACAGATCGACTACATCATGTCACTCAGTCTCCATGCTGATGGCAGTTAGTACTCCGTCAGTGCTCGGAGATGAAGATCTCACGAGGAGCAGAGCTGTGCTGATTTAATTTGATTAGAGTCACGCCTCTTACCCGGTGTGATCATCTTCCTGTTTTCTTGACGACCGCGTGGCAACATGGTGACATCTTTATCAAAGAGCTCTCTCTTCCAGTCTGATTTCTTTTCAAACAAAGTTAGCCTAATTGAATTTTTGTGGCGGTTTGAAACCAGAAACTCCTGCTCGGGATCCAGTCATGGAGAAGGATGTTTGAGGGTTTGTGATGCCACATTTGAGAATGTGATTCATCGGGACTTCCCAGACCCCGTTGTATCTCAGATTTGGAGAAAGTTTGAGTCTTTGTGCAGCTCATTTGCTGAGCATCTGCATGTTTGAGAGATCTGAACATCGTTCAGAAAAAGTGAAAGTCTACATCCTTTGAGAGCTTCCTTCAGTAGCTGTGGATGAACTGCTGTGTGAGGATGAAGGCTGTGCTGTTCTGTGCTGTGCAGCTAGCGCTGACCTCAGTCTCTTCGAAAAGCCTTCTGAGCATTTAAAGCATGCAGCAGGTGCCAAGTCCTGTTCCGTTCCAGCCACCGATCCTCTCTCAGGGATTGGATGGATTAAAGGCAGCTATGAAAGCTTTGAAGGCATTTAGCTCACCTCCACCGATGTACATCTGTCTCCTATCAGCTCTCCCCTTACTGCTTGTAGAGTCCAGTGGAGCTGTGCCAGTGAAGGAGAGGTAGCGCTGGGACGTGTCCAGCAGGAGTCTGGGACCCGCTCCAGAGTCGGCTTGAATCTAGATGGAAATCTCCCAGTGTGCCCCAGCACCCACTTAACTCCTGGCGCAGAGTCGTTCTTTATTCTCTGATGATTCGCGAAAATGTGATGTTTGAGTGAGTCTGTGTGTGTTGAAGAACACTTCCATCCTGTTTCATGTGGTGCAGTGGCTCCAGACTATTACTGGTGTCACGACGAGAGTTTTTGCACTTCCAGCCCGAACTCTTCCCAAACATCCTCCTGCAGCCGACAACCAAAGGGATTTAAGATAATACGTCACGACTCCTGAATTCTCTGCACATTAAGTTAATCTGCAGAAGTTTTCGATGGCAAGGACCCACACGCAGGACTGGATGACAGAAGTGAATCCAGGAGATTAATTTAACAAAATGAAAGACTGAACAAAACTCGAAATAAAAAGGCAGCCAGGCTGAAATCTAATCTACCAAAAATAACAAACAAAAGGTCGCAGCAAACGGCTGGAGAGTTAAACTACAAAACACAAAACAACAATGACTCTTGAGAACAAGGCACCCGTCACAAGGCTACACTAGTGAGTAGAAGGTTCCACAGGAACACAATCGAGACAACAACGAACTGGCAGAGGACAGAATGCACACACGAGGGGAACAGCTGGAAACACTCAGGGTGGGACAAACAATCAACAAGACATGACGACACCAGGACAGGAAGTAGATCTAAAGTAGGGCTGGGCGATATGGCCTAAAATCAATATCACGATATACTGAGCAGTTCACCTCGATAACGATAAATGGACGATAACTACTCCACTGCCCCTGGGGCTGACTTATTTATTTCAATTATTTTGCCACTTTAAAGGACTATAAAACTACACTGTCTGAAAATAAATAAGGAAACACAAATAAAGTACTTTTAGTTAAGATATTTATTAAACAGCTGATAAACACAGATTTGAAATAAGAACAATAACTTAAATTTCCTGAAAACAAAGTATTAAAATGCAATCTCTTATAAACAAATTCTTAATATGGATATTACAAAGAGCTTACTCAAAAACGGCCACATTTGAGTTGTCAAGTAATCAGGTTATAACGAGAGAAACAAGTTGCATCCCTTGTGTTTACTGTGTACTGACAGACTGATATTTGGGTCCATGGTGCGACTGGACCAGAGATCGGTTGTGGCTGCAAAGTGCTTAACATGTATCAACTCAGCAGCAACCTTTTCTCTCTCTGTTCTGTACATGCTGGGAATCACCGTTTTCGAAAAGATTTTTCGCGGTGGCAGGCTGTATCCTCACGGTTTTCATGCAACGGCTGCCTGGTGGTGGAAGCACTTGTCGCTCGTCTCTTCTCGCTTTCTTAATTTCTTCGAATTGAATCACATGGTTGTACTGCGGGTGGTGGAAGAGGTTGTGTTACCTTGACTCGTCGCAACTGTCTTTTGGCTCAGTTTACAAGCCGTTCACTCTCTCCTTCGACCGCATCAACTTCGTCAACTTCAGCCGCCGCAGCAGCCGCTACAACTTTTGAACGGTCCTCCATCTCCCCATCTCTCTTTCTTTTTTTTGTTACAGACTGGATCGGGTGGAGTCGCGTCTCTTACGTAGCTCCCTTAAAGGCACACGAACACATAGCCCACCTACACACAACTAAAACCAACTTTTTTTTTCAATACCGAATATACCGACATGGGCAAAATGACGTCGGTTATTCTTATAAATTTCGGTATCGGTAAATTTTTGGTTTATTGCCCAGCCCTAATCTAAAGATGACAAAATAAATGTCCATAAGGTTCGTGCGGACAAATGATGTCATTTCAACAGCCTCGCCCCCCCGCGAGGTCCTTTTCATGTGGAAAATTTCCACGTCGCGCATCTCTGAATTTTTCTAACTTCCATACGGAAATGCGTGGATATGCAGGGGCTCCTCGTGTACGAAATACAGTAAATGTTGGCATTTGCATGATTTGAGGTTAACAATTCCTGGCATAAATTTGCTGCCAGTCTCTTGGCAGAGAAGAGGAATTTGTGAAAAAATGTTGTAAACTGTGTGAACAACCTCTTCTTCTCAAGTTTATTACGGTGGTAGATGTGTATTTGTGATACACCGCCCCCTGCAGTTTGAGAACGGACGCAGCGCGAAATGTGAAAAAGCATAAAAGCCACTCGTGTGGAAAACATATTCAACCCCCTTAATGCCTGTTGCTGATGTTTCAAGGGTTTTTGACCAAGTAGAAAAGTTAGAAAGTCTGTTCTTAATCAAACAATCTTCTGCCATACTACACACCTAAACAATAAATAAAAAAAAGGAAACACTGCATACTTGATACATGTATGGCAAAAATGGAAAATGGCGAACTGCACCAGCTGCAGTGTTGTTGTTCCACAGATAAAATCTCATCGTAGGCAAGAATCATTTTTGGAAAGATATGAAATGCTGAAGATCTGGTGTCCTGTTCCTGCAGCTCTCTTTGGGGACTGGTTGGTAGAAAGAAGAGACAAAAAGAATGATGGTAAAAGGTTGGCGCTTTCATTCCAGACAATAGCTCGTCTATCAGCGCATGAATCCAGCAGATGGTCACCTTTTCTTGCAGATGGTTTTATCTCAGGTGGATTTATCAGTAAATATCAAAAGTCTGAGCTGTAAAGGTAGTGAACCACATTGCATTCCAAAACCTGACATTTATGATTGATGCGTTGAATAACCTGTTTTGACCAGCACCGTCAAAGCACCCTCAAGAGAGCAATCGATGGAGGTGACAGAGTTTGCAGCTCAAATTGAAGCTTTAATTCAGCTCCTGTGTGCGTCTGAGGTCACTGTCCTTTCTCTCTCGTCTCTTGGGGGCGATTTAAAGTCCAGAGCTCAGCAGCAGCAGCGGGGTCACGGTGATGCTTCCCTCACTAAGCTTTAGGGCAAATGCAGAAAACAACCAACCCCTGGGCTGGGTGTGATATCCTGGGGTTAGCACAGACCAATGAGTAAGCAGAACCAGAGTGAAGCCACCCATGCTTTATGATCTAATATACCTGTTATGGTTGTTTCTCTTGAACGCCAGAGTAAACTGAGATTATCTGGTGTCACTTTGTATTTCCTGTGAGCTGCTCCTTGCTGCCGCAGGGGCTGTGAAAATAATAACTGATAACCGTTGTGTTCCAGCAGAGCTCGGTTTAAACCCTCCAACGGCAGAGAGCCGTTTCTGTTCGGCTCAACCGGTCAACCGGTCACTTAATAGCAGAGTTCAGGTTGACCACATTGAAGCTTACATTCATTCTTCCATTTTACAACACACGTAATCCCATTTAGTCTCAGGGTAGGAAGTGCTGGAGCCTTTCCCAGCATGCACTGGGCAGAGGGCAGAGAGAAACGGCCTGTCTGGTTGCCAGCGTGACTCTAAGGGAGGCCAGTTTGAGTACAATGCAGCTTTTCCAAACCCACGGTTTCCACTTTAGAGTTCCCTGAATGAAACATTACATAACATGACCTCAATGTGTATCCCTTTTATAAACAGACACTTTCCCTATTTGTTGAATAATCAACCTTTTCAACTGAAATAATAATCCACAGGGTCGTACCAAACGCAGAATTAGTCTGGTCATATCAGATTTGGCAGTTGGGCACAAAGCTTTCACTCATCGGTCCTTCTTGGTGTTTCCATGCCAAACCATAATAAGTCATCAGCGTACACAAGTCTCTTTTTATTCCTGTAAGACTTTATTCATCAGTTAAACTCAATCAGTAAGATGCTAAACATTACCGTCTTTGATTTTAGTGTTATATCACCCTCATATTTCAGTAACATTCATCCGAATCTAAATTTAAAATGCTTTATTTATAAACAAGTAAAAATATTAATAGAAAGTACACGTTGAATATAAACTTTCAGGTGCTGTGACTGCAGTAAGGCCATGGCAGTGTTAAAAATCTGACAAGAAGTCATTGGGTTTTGCAGAAGGAGGAAAGTAAACAATCAACGATATGACATCAGATCTGAGAAATGGTCAGAGGCCCAAAGCTAATGGTTCAGTGCTTCCAGTCCTGCTGGAAGCATCCACAGTGTGGACTCCATAAGGGACATCTTACTGCATTCCCCAAATTCTGTCTAAATCCTGGCCAGTCCTGTTAGCTCATCCGTCTTATTTAGCAGAGATCTCACCTTGTCCATAACATGAGGGGAAAGACGGCGGTTTTATCTTCAGTCCAAAAGTCTGTTGTATCGCACCAGCTCTTTTCCTGTGTATCCAGAAATCTGCAAAATTCTCCAGCAGTTTGGCCCATGAGCTGGCTGACTTCAGCGCTATCAGGTGAACATCATAAACTTACTTGGCTCGAAGTGAGGCTGCCACAAAAACTGCTCCCCCTGGTGGCTGGCTGCAGTATAGGTCAAAAACTCTGTCTCCTTATTCATTCCAGATGGGCTGTGGTCAAACTTTAAAAAATAAATACACCTCGTTGAAATGTTTCTCACATCCATATGCTGTAGTGCTATTTAGATATTATTGGGCTGCATTGTGTTCTAGTCGGGTTTTTTTTGTGAAGTTTCATTTTCTTTAGTTATTAGACTTTAGAAACAGGGTTTTACATCACTTTTTACAATGATTGACAGCTGCTGTTCTTGCGTAGTTTTTCGGAAATAGGGAAATAAATTCGGGAAGGAGAGCCAAGAAGACAATAGTGGTGAGTACAGGTGTAAACACTGAATCAACAGCAACAACGGAGTGCTAGCTAAAGTCCACGATTTCACCATGAAAAATGGTTAAAGCTCCCAGCTTAAAACTCCCTCCAAACGCACACCAAGAGAAGGAAAAAACATCCAAAAGGAAATACCTGAGAAAAACTGTAAAAAAGACAATGAAATAATGTAAAAAAGAAAGAACAAAGCAGCAACTAAAGCAGTCCAGCATGCGCACAAAATCACCCAATGACAGATCAAAGCTAGCTGGGAGCTAAAGCTAGCAGCAGCTCAGCTCGCAGCCCCCCAACGACTCTCCAAATACGGCAGCAGAAACATTTATTTTCAAGATTAACTTGTTTCAATCTGTGTTTGTAGGTTTTTGATTTCTGGGTCTGTTTGTTCTGAAGAGTTAGAGTCTTGGGATAATTAGGCTTCCTGTAAAAACCTTATAAACAACAACAGTTGACAGAGTTTAGACCCTATAAAACCTTTCACACAAATGTTTGAGGCAGTAGCACATTTTAGAAACAATATTTAAGAAAAAAAGTCTTTTAGGTCTTTTAATGGTTTTGTCAACGGGATACAGAGTGCAATGAGAGGACCAACATAATGAGGCTTGTATCAGTAAACAGGATTCTCCATAGTCTGTAGTTCAAACTGTGGGAGGATGGTTTGTAAATGTCACAGTCCATCCATGATCCAGCTTTCTGTGTGTATAATAACCCCTGAGGTCTCTTTCTCTGGATTGGGTTTATACATTTTAAAGTCTGGCAGACCGTATAGCTCAGATATTTGGTTACATTTACACAGAAATTCAACAAAAACAAACACACTGGGAGCAGATATTCCACGGATAGACTGCCGCTTGACCCAGCGCTGTCTTAACTCATGATTTGAGTCATTTCGGGAAGCAGCTCCAATAATCGCTTAACTTTCCAGACCTTGACAAGCAGCACAGTGAAGATGGTGAGTCATCTCTGAGAAAAGTCTGAGTCCTTCCTCTTCCATCGAGCCCCCGAGGAATACTTTCCTCATCTCCAGTGAAACCAATTATTCCAGACAGCGCAGCTCGACATGGAAAAGAGAGCGCAGTGGCGGCGGCGGCGGGGGAGCGCTCTCCCAGCCTCCCCTCTGGTGAATGAACCAATCTATTGCCGGCCCTTGTGTTCAGCCTAGTATTGAGATAGGGAAATGTTATTGTCCAAATAAATTCATTCAGGCTGCAGTGAAGCGAGCGGCTCCTCTCAGGCTTCATTTACAATCAGTGCACGCTCTTCTGCTGCTGCCAACGGAGGCTGGCTGAAACGTTTCTGAAGAGCTGCCCCGGGGTGGCTACCAGTAGATGGTCGAGGACCACGGAGCGGCGTTTGACAGAAATCCGCTCCTCCGCTGTTTTATCTGAGCTTCTGTAGCGTTCATCTGAAGTTTGGCCTCACTCAGGCTGCTCAGAGGTAATGAATTCAACTCATTGCCTTTTCTGAATGCTGAGAGGCACATTGAGTTCGCCTGCCTGTCACACCTCTGTGCTGCACCGGGTACACTCAGATATCAAAACCTCAATGTAAAGAAAAGCAGCTGCATATCATTAAACGATGCCCTGGAACGCCCTCGGACTCAAACCTTTCCATCTGGAAGGAAAGTGCAACAAAAGTTGGATGCGTGATAATCACATGAGAGACTGTGTGTGGCTTTTATACATTTCACACTCCGCACTGCGTCTGTTCCTAAACTGTAGGGGGCAGTGTATCGCAAACACACGTCTACCACAGTAGTAAAATAGAGAAGAAGAGGTTGTTCACACAGTTTACAACATATTTTCACAAATTCCTCTTCTCTGCCAAGTTTGGTGGCAATTCCACTCCAGGAATTGTTAACCACAAACTCATCAAGGTGATCTCTGTGTGGTGACTCATGTAAATGCCAGCATTTATTGTACAGACATGAGGAGCCCCTGTTTGTCCGTGCAGTCAGAAATTTTTGGAGGTGCGCGATGCGGAAAATTTCTGTCTGAAAAGGACCGCGTGAGGGGGCGAGGCTGTTGAAATGACGTCATTTGTCCACACGAAGCTGCGCGGTCGTGACAAGCATAAATCAGGCTGAACACCAAACAAGTGACCCACAAGTACACACAAGTCACCCTGAAAACAGCAGCTTGTGAAAACACAAAGGGAGACGTCAAAGATGAAAGAGAGTCATTGGTCGCTTGAAGCACAGCGCAGGATGTGTTTCCCCAAATACTGCCCCTTAACAACAATCCTTACCCAGTTTTGGCAATGAGATTTAGTAAAGAGGACCTAAAATATTGAACATGTCGAAGTTGTTAAACAGATGTGTGTCGGTAGCTGGTGCAGAATGCATGAAGTGGAATCAACATGTCACCATGCTCCGACAGAAACAATTCAATGAGGTTTCTTTATTTTTTAAAGTTTGACCACAGCCCATCTGGAATGAACGGGAAGTTTTTGACCTATACTGCAGCCAGTCACCAGGGGGAGCAGTTTTTGTGGCGACCTCACTTCAAGCCAAGCAAGATGATGCCCTTTTTTTTTTACTGTCAATGTTACCAATTAACATTTGGGAAATCACGTCCAAAGTTTAGATACTGTTAGTTTTAATCTGGCACTGCATTTCTAAACCCTTAGAGCAAGTTTGTAGGATTGAAAAAAATCAGTTTAACTTGCTGGAAATATAAATTTTAGCACAAAAACTGACTAAATGTTGATATATTGGATTATTTCTTTGTTGTGACAATGCCTCTTGGCAATAAATCTTGTAATTTTGGAAAGCCTGTTTATTTATCTTTTAAGTGGTGACACATTTGTAAGGAACATGTGTTTGTGGGATGAGCAGCAGAGCTGAGTATGTGCGTTACGCCCATGAAAACTTTGCTGAATCTTCTCTGCCAACTAGCGTGCTCTGTTGTTGCAATCGACTCTCGTTTGTCTCTGATTTTAAAGGGAAATAAAAACGCTTTCAAAAAAGCATACAGTTCACTTCCAAGAAGCTTTGTTATAGCAAAGAAATAATCTACCAAATACAAGTTTCCTTTCTTTTTGTGATGAGTTTATTAGTCTGTAATCTGGTCTTCCTCAGGCAGGCTGGCGGGCAGGCAGAGCAGATTCTGCTCTCCCTTTAATGTGCTCCTCCTTGGAATAGTTTAGCCTGTTTCATCAGAGAAACAGAGAGATAGAGAGCTGAACTGGGTCACACATGATTCTGATGGAGGGAGCGGGAGAGAGAGGGGACTTAAAAGCAATCAGAGGACGGCTACATGAAGTATTTGTGGCTAAATCCTCAGGGAGCGCAGAGAGCGAGCCGCCTGTCAATCTCGGCATCACACAAACCGTTCTGCCACCGAACACGCTCACCTCCGTGCTGAACACAGGGAGGGTCTGTGTGTGGATAAGTGAGTGTGAGGCTTCTACAAGCTGTGGCCATGAAATTTGACCACAGGGGCTGCAGGTGGAAGTGAGGAATAGGTGAAGGTTCAGGAAAAACATCTCAGGGAAGGGATTTTCAAGGTTTGCACATAATTCCATGCAGTTGTGTTTTGGTGTGTACGAGTGTGTGTGCTGCTCCATCAGTGTGTGGAGAGAGAAGGGAGCTGGCAGGGATGCTGATGTGATCTGACATGGCTGAGGCTTGTAAAGGACGCTTCAGGCCTTCATGGCTCGCAGTGCAAACCAGAATCACCCCCCCTTCTTTGTCGTTTCCTCCCTCGGCCTTCCATCTCCTCTTCCTCCCAGCATCCCTCTGTCCTGCTCCCTCCTCTCCTCCTCTGTCTGTTTGGGCTTTTTCCTCTCAGCTCTTGTTATGTACAACGTGTGCGTTCATCGGGTCAGATTTCTATTTTTCTAACTCTCCGTCCATCTCTGTCGTTTCCACCCTGACTCTCTGCTCTACGTTTCTCTCTCTCTGCGTTTATGATCCTCCGCTGTCAGCTGCAGTGTGGCGGCTGTGTGGTGATGAGAAGGTGCTGGCCTGACCTGTTTATCTGTCACAGTCACTTCGCTGTGACTAAATCCGCTGAGGGTAAAGGCAAAGCAAGGAGATCCAGCGCTGGATGTTGGAAAAACAAACAAGAGGATCCTCTCTTTAACCTTTTAGCTCCTCTATGAAACACTCCGTGGGGATTTACTTTACAAGCTCAGTCTTGTAGTCATTGTGTCAAACAACCTCAAACGTTTTGAAGAATTCTATATATTTATGATGAGTGGATGTAGATTTATGAAGACCCAGAGAGAAATCTTGGTGTGACTTTCACATCATAGAAAAAAAGGATGAGACAGCTTCCCATGTGAAGGACTTCAAAGAGCTCACACATACAGCACATCAAGGCGGCTGTATAACCACAGAGTATCTTGTGTAGAGATTCAAACTGTGTGCATTGATTATATGGAAGTTTTTACATTATATCTGGGTGTTAATGAGATTCATTGACGTGTGCGAGAGACGTTAAAAGTCAGATATACAAAAATTTTCAGCTCTATTTAAGAGTCCAATACTTCAGCCTCTGTATTGGACCCAAACAAGTGGCACATGACATTTTTTTGAAAGGCCCACAGTACAAAAACTGAATCTCTAAGCAAGTGTTGTCTTATTTTTAGTAAAAATTCTTACTATACTTGATATGAGCCACATTCAACTGAGAAGCCCAGAAACACGTCGTATTTCAAGATATTAAACGACAAAAGGAGGTCTGAACTGCTTGGAACAAGTAAAAAAAAATCTGCCAATTGGATTAAAAAAAATGCTTGTCAGGTCTCATAACATCCTAATACAAGAAACTTCCCTCTTAACCAATTGACATAGTTTTTTTTTTACTTGTTCAAAGCAATTCAGACTTCTTTTTTGTCTTTAAATAACTTAAAATAAGACATTTTTTCTAGACTAATCCGGTGAATATGGCTCACTTTTTAAAAAAAAAAAAAAGAATTGGAGAAAAAAACTTGCTTGGATTTTTTTTCTTGTTTTGCAGTTAAGTCTCTCAGGGTTTAAAAACAGCATAATAAAAAATGGTATAGCCTTAAAATTATCAATACTTGATTTAGTTCAGGTCAGAGGGTTTATTGTTCCTTAAGGGAGAATTTAATCAGCTGTTGATGGTAAAATCAGTTCAATTTCCAGCAACATAAGACATCATCGCCGCACACAACCAACTATTGATCGTAAGTAATCCAATGATTGTATAAGTGACTGTAAAAGAGGTTATTAGATTAGGCAGTAATCGTACTTTGTTGGTCTGCTTCACTCTGACTGAATGTGAACGCGGTCAAAACAACAGTAAGAGAAGGTTTATGTATACATCAAGGCGCTGACTGACCTCAATCATTGCATTGAGAGGAGAAGAGAATCAACTAAACCGGGCATGTCTAAGTCAAGACCGAGAGCCATATTTACATTTTCTGTCAGGTGCACAAAGAAAACCAAAGTATATCTAGTAGGGGAGACCGGGGTTAGTTGTTACATGGGTTGGTTGTCACATTCATTATATTGCGCCACCTGAACTTGAGGTGAGAGGACTTTTTGTGTTTTTCATGTCAAACTATAAATATTCATCTCCTTAGTATTTTTCTTCTTGGTGTTTGCACAGTGAGTTTATAACAAAAGAATTGTTGCCCTTAAAAAGTGTGAGGGGAAAGCTCTGGTTTAGATTGTTATTAGCTAACTAACTAGTTGTCAGACGGTTGTTTGCCTTGATGCTAGCAAGAAATTCCATCTGGGGTTGGTTGTCACACATATATGAACAGTAGGCTGGTCTAAAGATGTGTCTCCATGTTTTTTGCGCATTTTGAGTTAAGATGCATTAAGTCACTTATATTTGTCAACTTGCTAATAGAACTAAACTTTAAATTTTGTTCTTCCATCTTGCCTTTTGAAAGAGTTTTTTTTCCATTAAAATAACATTGTGACAAACCACTCTATAAAGTGTGACAACCACCCCTGTGATGGGGTTGGTTGTCACACATGGTTGGTTGTAACCTGTTTGTTACAGTGAGTTGGAAAATGAGAGGGATACACATTTCAAGCCAGGACCTTAAGTTTCAATTTAATGTAGGAATGAGGATTGAAAGATGTTTTGATGATGAGCAATTCACAGGGTAAAAAGTGAGAAAACCAACGCCGTTCCCTTTTCAAGGTGCATAACGAAGTGGCGCAAAAAAAAATAATGTGGAGTGCAGAATAAAAGGTATTTGGGGCTAAAAATATTGTTTGCAGCTCATAATAGAATATATATATAAATAATCCAGATTAAATCCAGATCCTGATCCTGCCACGAAAACATCCTGACATATTTTGCTCATATCGCCCCCTAATGGAGAACATTTTCCTTGGTCAGAAGCAGAGTTTGCTGATGTTTACGCAGCATGTAACACTGCAGAAAACTGACCATCTGGTATGAAGAGACACCTGAGGGACAGGTCTATGATGATGGAAAGAGGAGGTTTGAGCCACTTAGTGGCTGATTTTTACAGCCATCATTGAAAGAAGTAGTTAAAGATTAAAGCACTCACATGTTACTAAAATATGTCAGTAAGAGCTGCCGGCTCTTGGTCATTTGCACAAACTCAAATGTGGCCCTCTTTTAAAAAAAAGTTGGACACCAATGATCTAAACGTTCGTTTTTTTTGGTACTTTTTAAGATATCAGTTCATCACAGCTCTGAGATGAGCTTCCTGTCAGCAGCTCGTTGAAAAATAACCAACATGCTTTATGTGTCCCTGATTTTTCAGTTGACTGGCTGAAGAAATATTCAAACGAAGTCCTGTTTTATTATATTTTATTTCAGGCCTCAAGGCAATAAAAGCAGCTAACCTTGAATGCTTCTTTAGGCATGTGAAGTTTTCCCATTCAGCTTTGAAAAGATGCATACTTTAACCAGAATGAATAAAAAAAAAGGTCTTATTCGCTTCACGGCCTTCAGCACGCCTCCTCTGCCAAGTCCTGCTCAATCCTTTACCCTTGTTGTCATCACAAGGATAAACACACTTATCCTCTCTGTTCTTTGCCCCTTTTCCTTTCTTGTGTCACTGTGTCTGTGACTGAATGTTTGACTCCGGTTGGCATGAATTCTCTACAGAAAACAGGATTAACACGAAGCGGAGAGTGGGCGAGGTGGCGCAGGTGCCTTCCTGACCCGGCGCACCGTCAGAGGCAGACCGGGCAAACTCAGTAAGCTCTTTAAAGGATTGCTACCTGATAAAGAGCACACCTCCTAATCTGATCTCCAGCTTGCAGCTGTCAGAAACACTCGAGGTGCATTCAGAGGGGCACCTGCTGTTGGTGGAGCACCACTGGCAGGCCCAACATCGAGCCCTTTGTTTTTACCTCTGGTTGAATGAGTCGTCAAGGACGAAGCCATGGGGGATTTGAATATGAATGAAACATTTTAATTAAAAAATGGAGCCAACAACTCTCTCATTCAGATGATTCAATAAAAGTAATCTTGTTTCAGGGTTATGCAAATGAATTGAAGAACTGGATCTCTAACTGGATGACTGAACATTTAGTAACAACCGTCACGTCTAAACCGACGATCTAAATCTTTTGTTTTCTGTTTTTGGGCCCTTGTCCACGCACAAGAAAAAGACTTATAGATAATGTCTCTTAGATTAGCACATCTCAACTTTTTCAGCTGACCAGTGAGTATACTACGGTGAATATAGTCGTAATAGTGTCCTTCATTGGTTTTTTAAGCAGATTTTTGAAGCTCAAAGATGAGAAGAGCATTCAAGGCAGCAATATCTCCAATAATGCAAAACATGTGGCCTGTAGATCCAAAGTCCCTTTAACGACACGACGCAGGTCGGCAAAGTTTAGCAGGATCTGTAAGAGGACATGATGTTGGAAGATATACAAGATGCATTTAGATCTCAAAGCTAAATGAAACTATCCCCCCAATGGAAGAGGTAGCGGAGAACAGGGTAAGTTGTCACAAGGGTTGGTCGTCACGTTAAGTAAATCTCGCCACTGGAGGACGCTGGAGTAAGACAGCTGGACTTGAGCTGAGAGGACTTTATTGTGTTTTTATGTCAAATTGTAAGTATTTAGCTCCTCAGTATTTTTGGTCCAGGCTAAGTTCAAAACAAAACAAAACAATTGTTGCCCTTAAAAGTGTGAAAGGAAAGCTTCAGTTTAGATTGCTACTAGCTAGCTAGCTAACTAGTTATTATACGACTGTTAGCCATGATGGTAGCAAGAAATTCAAGTTGGGGTCGGTCTAAAGATGTGTTTCCATGTTTTTTTTTGCTCATTTTGTGTTAAAATGCAATAAGTTATGTTTTTGCCAACTATCAAATTTAGTTCTGCCTTCTTGCCTTTTGAACGATTTTTCCCATTAAAATAACATTGTGAAAAACAACCCCATGGTGTGTGACTAACATCCCTGTGATGGGGTTGGTTGTCTGGATGTGTCAGAGCGTCTTTGATAGTTAATTCCCTCTTTGATACAATGAGTCTGAAAACGAGAGGGATACACATCCTCATACTACATTTTAATGTAGGAATGAAGACTGTGAATTCCTCATCATCAAAACATCTTTCAGAGTAAAAAGTGTGATTAATAACCCCATTCTCGCCTACTTTAAACTTTCAAGATTACTTAATGTTGCTTCTTTTTAATCCTAATAACGCTGCTCTTTTTATGCTGACTCCCACTTCCTGTAAATCTTGTTTTGCCTTTTCATGTCTTATCAAGTTATGCCTGCTGAACTTTCACTGCCCTCAAATGTTCTAATCCAAATGTAACCAATAAAGCTGTTAGCCTAGCCGCCAATTTTTGAACTATATAAACCCAAATATTTACGTCTATTCTTACATAAAATATCTTCTTACTATTTTGAAATATTTCCCCAACTCTTTCCAGGGGACTGTTTTTAAAGAACTCGTGACTTGATAAGTGATCTTGAAATGACTTTTATATATTTGCCTGTTCATAATCCGTGATTTAAAATGAGATTATCAGCACCAAAATAAGTTATTTCTATGATATTTCTCAGTACATGTGATCAAGTGGGATTTCCAGGGACCACAGATCAAAAGTCTCCATAGCGACACCAAGGCAGCCGGCAAAGTTTTTTTCTACTGAAAGTGCCTGATCTGATCAAACTTGAGAGTCTGTCAATAAAATGAAGAGTGAAGTTACGTTAGCTCTGATTGGTGAGGTTGGAGTTGGTAGATGAGCACTGGACAGGATTCACTAATGTTACACATGACAATGCGCCTAACTACAAAAAAATACATTACCTCATTACTTTGCATTCTGGGAAACGTTGTCTTGAACAAAGAAAAGTAGTGTTAAAAAGAAGATCTGCTCTCCAAAACAAACACACGCCTTGGTAAGAGTCACGTTTTTCCGACAGTGGGCGATGGCGCTCATGGGAAATGTAGTCATAAAGATTGTTATTTTATCGTCTTTTAATCCTGTTACAAGAATTCCTGGCTGCATTTGTGACATCATATCTGGTTGTTTCACTGAATGTGTAACTCTTGGTTTACATTTCCTAAGATCTGGAAACATGTAGCATTGACATTCCAGCATAATGCTGATAAATGTTTTATTCATGAGTTGTATAAATAACCGGTCTTGCACATCTTTCCTTTTTTTAATGCTGCATTTATAACATCTTCCTTTACTGAACATTTTTCTATTTCTCCCATTCGTGTAGCATCCGCATGCTTTCATGAGCTGCATAAAAGATATCAAGGTTAAGTCTCCTTTCACTGACTCTCCTGCTGGATCCGATCTGATGCGTTAAGTCCATCGTTCTCTGGAGAGCGGCAGAGTGTAAAAGGCTGGAGAAAACATCCTCATTTAAACGGGGTAACCTTCGCCCACAATCTCTCACACAGCGTGAGAGCGTGTAGGCACACTCGAACTATCATAGCCGTGGGCCCGCTGTGTGGAGTCGGATCATCACGGCCAAATTGGCTCATGTTGAGCTGCGGCGAGGCTGCTCTCGAACGTTTGGTTTGATTTTGGGGGATTTCCACTCGCAGACTCCATCAGAGGAGTTTTCGCTCTGGATGGTGACGTTGATACTCGAGCACCAAACGCGCCATACGTTTAGAAAAACAAACATTTAATTGACAAATGCAAACAAATTTTCCACTTTGGGCTGAAGCGCTCTTGGTCTGGAGCCTGCAAGGGCTGCTGCTCTTTGTTGTATCCTCCAGCGTGTGGTTCAGTCTCTCTATTAGAAACATCCCTGCTAACCTCTGCCAAATTAGAGCCTTTAATTGCTGCTCCGTTTTGTGGCTCCAAGTCAATGTGTTTCCTCTTTCCAAGCTGCTGGGCTTTGAACATTTTAAAAGTCCTGCTTTCAAACCTATAAGGCCTTTTACAACAAATCATAAAACTCAGTTTGTAACCCGTGAGTTTCCATCAAAGCCTGAGGCAGGAAATGAGGCTTTATACTTGATTTCCTCTCCTTCAAACAATACGCTTGGATCGGGGCTTTATTTGTTGTTTGTGGTGGTGATAATTTCCTGTTTCTCTCTGAGGGTCTCTCCTGTTTGTCCCAGAATGTGTCGGTCATTTGTCCTCATCTTTTAGCCCTACCCCCTGTTGGAACAGGTGCGCTTGTACATCTCATTCAGTCTAAACTGCCTGCTTTAGCTTTTATTGGCTTTATATCACCGTGCAAACAGCATTACCTATCAATGGAAGCTGTGAGTAAGAGGGGCTAAACTGGGTGGGCAGCACTTGGCAGCACATTTCAGCTTTGGCAACCTGCAGGTGGAAACAGGCTGTAAACATGAAGGGTGGCTCCCCCAATGAATTCAGCTGGTTGAGGGCCAAACACACCTTTTTTTTCTTTTTCTTCTTCTTCTTCTTTTTTTTTTAACAGCTTCTCAAGTTTTCCCGCTTCATGTGGATTCAAATCAAACGTATCGGTTTCAAAAATCTGCTCTTAGCTACGACTTCTGCAGTTCAAGAAGAAACCCGCCTCATTTAATCTGTAAAGTGTGTTTTTCTGCAGCACATACGCAGGAACTCCTCGTAATTATTTTGCAGGTATTTTTTGTGTGTGTGTGTGTGTGTGTGTTTCAGTTGTTTTATGACTTGGATGGACTTGAATCTGAAAGCATTCAAGGTTTAACAGATGTATGGGGGAAATGAGTCAATGAAAATGTCTTTCAGTGGTGTGAATTTCAAATAAATTTTTTCATATAAAAGTGTTAAAAATCACACACTGCTCAGGAGAGGTGGACGTATCCACTGTGCCATCGCTTCTGGGTTTGTGAGAGTATCTGCCTGGTATGTGACCAAATTCACTTTTCACAAAGCAGGATGATCAGTAATCAAGGTAACTTAAGAGTAACTCTGGGTTTTCAATGCTGTTAGGGTGCTTTAAAGCTTCATCTTACTGTGTTTTATTGACGTTGAGTTGATGTTGAGGTCAACTGCCCAACTTTATCCAAAGAAGACACTTTTCTTGGTTGAGATGTGGCTGAGGAAAGGGTTAAAAATACACTCCATCACCCAGCCTCTCGGGATAACTTGTGTCGGAGTTGTGTTTACCACATGAACACCATTTTAAAACATAAAATCTCAGAAAAACCTCATAAAACCGAATGAAAACTGACTTCCTGAATGTCCAAGTGTATGGGAGCGGCTATACGCACTGTGATTGGCTCATCACATATTAGGGCGGGACTTGGCCATAAGTGAATTAACATCATGATGTGTTAAAAAAGATTTTAAAGTCAAATTTTTCTGTCCACTGTAAAAAGTGCAGGTCCTCACTTTACTCTTTTTTTTTTTTTTTTTGTAAATGCAAAGGGGGGAGGGGATACCTGTGAAAATTGAAGATGCCTAACGTGTTTCTTCTCTCTCTCTCTTTTCTCTCCTCCCACTCCCGCTCCCGTTTGTCCTCCCGGTGTGCCGCCGTGACCTTCTTGTGGCAGGTAAGAAGCGCTTTTTGTTATTGTGCTTGTTTTCTCGTCCCTGCGGTGTTTCCTCTGCAGCTCACTGGTTTTAGATTCAGCTGAGTGTGAGTTCCTGTCAAACTCGGGGGGCCCTCAACAGAAGCTCACATATGTAAGCCAGATGGAGGGCTGAGCACAGTTACAGGGTGCTGTGAGATGAATCTTAAATTAGTGTGAGAACTGTATGTGCATAAACACTGACGCACCCATCTGTGCGAGTGTGTGCGTCAGCATGTGTGCTAACAGTGGATGCCTCCTACGGTTACTGTGTTATATAAGTACTCAGTAGTGTTGAGTATGTGGGGAGCAGCATTATTCAGGGTGATCTACATTTTAGACACAGCCTCACCATCCATCCAGAGAGAGAGAGGCTTCTGAATTCAGAGCAAAGTAGCCTCCTGAGGGTGTTTTGCGTCTGTGTGATTCAGTTAGAAAAGGTTAAAACGAACATTTTCTGATATTTCTAACAGGTTCAAAGTTATAGTCTGTATAAAAATGATGCAGCATTAACTGTTTGTGGAGTGAAGTGAAGCTGTAGGCTTTGGAAAGTGATGAGTCTTTACCTCACCTCTTTACTGTAAGCAGCTGTATGTGTAATACTGTCAACCTCATGTGTGATAATCTGTGATTAGATTTTTTGGAGTATTTAGCCACAGTTTTGCTTCAAATGAAGCAAAGATCTAAATGTTGGGCCGCCTCTGCTCCGTCACAGTAAATTATCTGACAGGTTTCAGTTCAAGTCAGTGTGTTAACTCAGGGGTTCCCAAACTTTACATTCCAAGGCCCCCAAACAGCATTAGCTTCTGGCTGGGGATCCTCTTTTGCTTCAAAATATGAAAGAAACATCAACTTTTAAAATGCTTTATTTCTTACTTTTATTCACTTTTCAATCACAATTAGATTTGTGAAGCACAGAAAATTATTAAAAAACGTTTTTAGCACAGTATTTTCTCAGTTAATAATAAACTTTTCAACAAACTGTTGATAGATAAGACCAAAACAAAACAAATAAAACTTCTCTCTCATGTAAGTGTATGTGTGCGCCTGTGTCTGTGCGTGTCTAGGAGTAACAAATTACACCAGTGGGAGGGATGGGCTTGATGGCCTCATATTTCAAATTTTTGTTAGCGATGATTTCTTAGTTTTTTTTGCAACAGAATCCTCCACGGCAGGTCTGTTGGACTGCTCCTTTTGTCTCTTTCCTGTCACTAATCTTTCCATTTTGTGCTAGCTAGCTACAAGCAAGCTTGATAACAGGCGCAAACCGCCAGGTCAACAAAGATGATCATCGTCATGCCCAAGTTGGAGCTTTCACACCAGGTGCGGTTTGGTACAATCAGAAACTTGAGAATCTGGCGATTACGGCAGTTTACGTGTTGTACATTCAGGACAAACGGTTATATAAAAAGAATAACAAAATAGAAAAATCTAAATAATTTGATTCTATTTCTACCCCTTTCCTCCAATTTTCTGAGGCCTCCCTAGCGCCCCCTGGGGCTTGTGGCCCCTACTTTGAAAACCTCTGTGTTAACTCACACTGGCTCCATTGTTTTCAGGTCAGAGCCCTTCGGATCAGATATGCAAGCCTTTGATTTTTGACGTATGTCAGAGCAACGAGGCATCGATTTGCACAAAGCAGCTCGAGCAGGACCAGAAGCCGTGCTCTGAAGCCAGACTAAAACATCCCGTGACTTTCAAAATAAGGCAAACCACAATGACACCAGATATAATTTTAGCTTTATTCCAACAACAAACAGACATAATGAGCGGAGCTGTGCCAGGAGTCAACAGGTTTGATGTCTGATAGCCCAACATGAACGAGGTATAAGGTGGTGATTGAAAATCGTTGACTTTCATGCTTTTAAAAACGTAAATAAGCGATGAACATGAAATTTAAATGACAGAAAGGTGAGGCTGCACTTTCACACTTCAAGTTGTGTATTTAAACAGGAAACAGTGGGAGCACTCTCATTCTGTTGTGTTAAAAAATATGACAACGCATGCAAATATTGCATGTTACGACGTCTCAGATGAATAATGCATTCATGCAAACAATCACCTCCAAATATCCCGCTCTTTGTTTGGTGGATCCCATTAGCATTTATATCCACTAATCCGAGATCTCTGCTCTCTTTAGTGAACGCTCCGGCTCTGCCTGCTCTGCAGTTTCCTGCCGTCCTCTGTAAATATGTAAAATATGTTTGTGAAGGAAGAGGAGATGTTTAGATTTTAGAAATCCTTCTGATTCAGTGTTTTCACTCTCTCTGTGTCTCTCTGCAGACTATTGTGTTTGTCAGTTGAAATGCTCCAGCACATGCATCAGCAAACATCATATTAAGCATGCTCTGCTGGATGCGCTGTATATATATATATACTGTACGCGCTGCATGGCTGAGCTTCATGCTTGCAGAAGTTTGGGTAAATTATTATCCTGCACATTTTTTTCACATTCTCCGCTGGATCCAACGATGACACTAATGAGCCATTAGTGAGTGAATGTGCTCCAGAACGTTTCGCTGGCTTTGACTCTGTCTGGACTGGATCAGGAGCTTTGTATTCATACGTGGACACAGAGTGCGGTGCAGAAAAAATGAGGGTACACTTCTTGTCTCTCTTATCATTTTTTTTTTTTGTTTTATTTGTGGATCGACTTGTTCATGTGAGAAATACTGCAGATGCAGCAGCTTTAAATAAACCATGAACAGAAAAGAGTCATAAAATAATATAAAGATGTGCAAATTTGAGAAATTTTAGTTTCAGAAGAAGAATACAACAGATGAACGGCTGCTTTGGGTTTACGCGTGTCAAAAACAGGGAAAAAAGCTGTAAATTTTTCTCAGTCAGGATTAGAAATGGTTTTAAATGTCTTGAATCTAGTTTTAAAAAGTGTGCAGCGACCCAACATTTCTAAAGTCATGTGGCTTCAGTTTGGCCATAAGAAGAGTTTAAGTCCATCGGTAAACTTTGCTTTTGACAGTCACATAAATCTGAAGGGGAACAGCTTGAAACTGTTTGGATTAGCACATCAAAAACAAAGTATTTTAAGAAAACAGCAGTTTGTCCAAAACAAAACAGAGTATTCTCTGATGAGTTGCTGTTAAAAAGCTGATGAAAGCCGAGCTCTCTGTGAAAACACCCCCTGAGGTGTGTGTGAACAGAGGAGACAAATGAATTTACTAAAACAACAGCCAGCGTTGGTGAGAAGGAGCAGACGAATGTTTATTCAGTCTAAGAACAGACGTGAACATTAATTAACATGATCACTTTGATCCTTTACGTAAATATGCCGCATACGACCGCTCAGACTGAGACATTCATCTGCTGTAGCTAAAAGTCATCGGCGCCAAACAGCATTAAAGTAAAAACAAAGAGCACAGGTAACTGAAAGAAATCATGAAACATTTGAAACAGGTGAGTTTTCGACTGTTTTTTTATGTAACAAATAATATTTGGTTCAAAATTTAGAAAGATAAAGAAAAAGATGTGAATAGTCATGAGGTTTAAGAATAAGACTAATTTCATCCTACGGGTTTTTTTTTTCTTCCAAATCAAGAAAATATATGAATATAAGATAAAGAAATGTATTTCTTCCATTTTTTTTTCAAATCAACACTCAAATTTCTTCTTTTACTTAAAGCTGGAGTGAGACACTTTTGCAGAGTGACTGCAGGGTCTTACAAAGTCTAAGATCAAATTATTTGAATTTAAGGCCTCAAAATGTCTAAAATTCTCATAAATTTCTCATAGGTTGTCTTGCATACAATTTGGTAAGGTCTTATAAATATATTAACGTTATCTTATATTGTCATGAAAAATGAAAAGTAACTACAAACCAAAACTAAAGTACCTGCGCAGCCCTCCCAGAATTCATCAAGCACAACCAGCTAGTGTGCTGTGCGTACGCGCCGCGGCGTGTCTCAGACTACAGCCTGTGGTTCAAGCAGAGGTGTGAATAAATTCAAATACTTTGAAGGTAATTCCGTTCCTTCCTCCAATTTTGCTTTATGTCTTTTGTATTGTTGGATGTAAATTGGGTCTTAAATTGTTTTCATTATGGTCTTAAAATAATCTGAAAAGGTCTTAAATTCGACTTGTTGAAACCTGTTTTGTTTTGCTTTGATTTTGGCGCCCCCTGTGGTCAGTCAGCAGTGTCTATTGTCTCTCTGCTCGTTTTTTTTATTTTTTCTATTTCTAAACAAGTAGTCTTATCCTGCTCTTTCTAAACAACAAGTCTTTGCAAATATTAAGGTAGAATGACTGTATGACACCTCCCCTACTGGATCCACAGTTGTCCATGTTGATTTCAGACTGTTTCATAACCAGCTGAAAACGCCAAACAGGAACTTTAATACAGTTCCACTTGTCCATGTTTCAGTGGTTAGACAGCAGGTCATTTATAAGAGTTTCGTGTATTACAATCAAGCCACCTTAAGTGAGCTTTATTTCAATCAATCAATCTTTATTTATATAGCACCAATTCATAACAAACGTTATCTCGGGTGACTGTGGATCAGTGGTAGTGTTGTCGTCTCTTAAACGGAAGGTTGAGGGTTCGATTCCCAGCTCCTGCAGTCATATGTCGAAGTGTCCTTGAGCAAGACACTGAACCCCAAATTGCTCCCACTGTTGTTAAGTGGTGTGTGAAGTACTGGTCCATATAAGAACTGGTCCATTTACCATCTCAAGATGCTTTCCAAGCGTGAACAGGTCTAGACCTGTAAATGATGATAAATTTTATTAACAGAGACCCAACATCAAGACAAGATAAGAAGTCTTATCTCATCTTAACCCACCATGAGTACAGTACAGTACATCTTTACTTATAAGGTGGCTTGATATGCTAGCTCTGTGTTTTTAACTGGGTTGGTGTTCAGGATCATGGAGGCATCCTCATTGACAAGCAAAACAGGCAATTCATTGGGTAGCATTACACCAGCACTATATGGAGCCCATAAGAGGCTATTCGTCAACCCATCTGGTCTGAGCCTTTATGGGTACCAAAGACATAAAATAGCATGGCTTTGGTTTGGTGTCTCATTTGGACTCCACATGAGTTGATCAAGTTTGGCTTTTTCCAAGTACAAAGCTGAGAGTTCTTTTTGAAAGTTAATCTGTCATCAGTTAAATATAATTACAGTTTAAGGTTCACCAAAGTAACAGATGCTCTCTCAACTAATGGTAACTACAGATATTGTCACATAAATTTACTTTAACGGGGACACACAGATTTTCTGTTTGCCCGAAGCTACGTTTTTTAGCATCTGGTGCTGTCTGAGCAGAAGTGTCAGAGTTTGAAGGATGACGAGGGAAACCAAGGCAACCTAAATATCCACATACGTCGTGTCTTGAGACTCGCTACAGAAGAAAAGCCATTCATCAAGCAAGGACAGGTGAATAGAGAATTACTGTCCATCTATCATCCTCCGCATCCTGTACATACATCTCCATCTCTTCTTTCTTTTTCCTTCAGCCTTCAAAAACAAGTTGTTTAAATCAATGTATTTGTTCCTCTAACTGTCTCCTTTCTTTGTGTCTTACTATTACAAATCCACCCTCCTCTGACAAATTTCATCACTTTGAATAAAAAAGCACTAAGTTGTTTCATGTCGCAGCAGTATGGGGTAATTGCTGTTTAAGCCTCGGGGTTCACATTACACCAGCTGGTTTATTGCAGCTCTGTTACATGATGCAGTTTTTTAACCTCGCTCATATTGATTGTTCTGTTTCTCCGCTGAGGAGGAGAGTCCTGTGTGGCTGAGCGTCACTCGCTGGTGGATGTGGGGGTTGTGTTTTTGGATATTCAGGCCACACATCAGCCTCTTAGCTGGTGTTGAACTGAGCAAAGGACCCTCAAAGGAGGTCAGATCTGCTAATATTGAGACGTGAATGTTAAATATGGGATGTGGGACGATTCTGTCAACATCAGCTGGGTTTTGGGGCTGTAATTTCTGCTTTCAGACATTAGCTGTCCTCTTTCTCACCCTCATTCGTTCATAAAATATTCACAGCTGTCTCCATTGTCGAGTCAGGGGGCTCAACCATGCTGAATGTTTTATCGTGTCAACCTCAAATGGAGGATTCCTACAAGATGTAACTGATATAATTACTACGTGTAAAAAAAGAAAAAAAACATGCTCAGCATAACATGTCCCACCTTTGTTAGATAAGCACTAAATGAGCTGTTAGAGCCGGATTAGTGCTGCTCAGTTATTCAGACTTCATTAGGAGGAGACAGGAATCAGCTCGCTGTGCTTCTGCTTCATTTTCTCAAAAATGTCCACCCTCTGACCTAAATAAAACTTAAGATCAAATGGTAAGATGTCCACACACACATGCACACACATTCACACACACACACACACCTCCGAGCTGTGGCCTTGTTGACTCTTTCCTGGTTTTTCTTATCTGTCACCCCAATTTATTGCAGAGAGACTGTTGTTTGGGTGCTGCTGTCGCTTCTGTCTCGCTATACCCCATGTCTGAATCTGTGTGTTTCTGTGTGTGTCTGTGTGTGTGTGTGTGTGTGGGCACGTTTGTGTGGCAATATATGTGTTAATGTACTATGCATGTTCATATATGTGTAATTGTTCTGGTTTTGCTCTTGTGTTATTGTGTTTTTTTATGCTACAAAGGTTATAAAATCGAAGTCTGTGTGTGTGTGTCAGCTGTGGCATTGTTGTTTTTGTATCTTTATGAGGACCACTGCAAGTTTTTGACCTTTAGAAGTGAGGACATTTCTAGAAAGTGGGAAGGCTATTTGGCCAGCTCTCAAAGAGCCTCGAGGGGGGAAGTCAACACATTTTTCTGAAAAATTTCTAAGTATACACATATGCATTCCTGCACGAAACCTTAAGACTGGGGGGAGTTAGCCTTATGGTCTTAAACTTCTGATCAGCGGATGAACAGCCTGTTTGAGTTTAAATGCAGCTTCTCTCTTCTCTTTTTTTGTTTTTTTCCCCATTGCTCCTGTTCTTTCTTTACGCATTTTGATGCTAGTTAGTTTCCCCAGTTTTAAGATTTTGTTCAAGACTGTTTGTCTTCACAATACTTTATTTGAACTCAACACACAGCATAGTTTATTTAAAGTGCTTTTCAGCATACAAACAGAGGAAATGACAGAAACAAATACAAAAAAAGCGGGGGGGGGTTGTGGTGATAAAGGCAATAAAACTAAGTTAATAAACAAAATCGATAACATCTGATATTGCTGGTTGTTTTTACCACATACCACAGTCTGTTGAAATGTAATTGGCCGATAGTGCTTAGACTATAAAGGGACTAAAAAAGACTGCCCATTACTTCAGTGTATGCTTGTGTGTGAATGTGTGTGTGTGTGTGTATTTGATGCTCTGAAGTGACAGAGTACAGCTCACAGTCATGACCGGTGTAGGTGACATGTGACAGGAAAGTGACAGGACGCCCCCTCACTGCCCCAGAGACCCATTTAGATCACACTCAAACAATAAACACATGAACATGTACGTGCACACACACACACACACACACACATGCACACATGTGATACAGCTGTATCTGGGCATGGGCACCAACACACCCAGCAGGGTCCAAACATAATCACACACACACAAAGAGTCCCCCTCCTTGCTTTTCCATCCCATGACTGCTTTTCTGTTTCATATCTAACACGACTTGTTTTCTTCTTCTGAGCTGACCCGTGTTGATCTTGCAGTCGGTGTGTTGTTGTTGTTTGTGTTTCCTAACAGTCTGCTGTGTGTGTGGGTTACTCAGTGTCATTTCAGATCTGATAGATTCCTACTTGGCTTCATGGCTGCTTTGCTCCTTTGCCCCCGACCTTACAATACTGCCACTATTCATTAGCGTATATGGCTGTGTGTTTGTGTGTGTTTGTGTGTGTTTGTGTGTGTTTGTGTGTGTTTGTAGGTTAAGCTGTAGATCCTTTGCTGTCACAGTGGAAATGTCAGGCCGTTGCTCCGGTTAGCTCAGCTCTAGTCAGTGAGAGACCACTTGTTCTGCTCTGCTAACTCTGCTAATGAAAACAATCGGGAAAGAAGGCCGTGTGTGTGTGTGTGTGTGTGTGTGTGTGTGTGTGTGTGTGTGAGAGAGAGAGAGAGAGAGAGAGAGAGAGAGAGAGAGAGAGAGAGAATGGTTTCACCTTCTTTTGCAATGCATATTTATTAGAATATGGGGGTATACAATATATTGAAGTACAGGACTAAAAAAGAAAGAGGGTTTGTGTCTTATCATAAAGTATCATATTGTACCATAACAAAACCATAATGTTTTGATTAGTTTCATTTCATATCGTATTGTATCATTTTGTATTGTCATTTCATATCAATTTGTATTGTACTGTAACGTTTTGTAGCCAAATGTTTTGTACTGTTTTGTTTTGCTTTGTATGGCATCAGTTTTGTATCACTTCATATCATTCTAATTATATTATTGTATTGTTTCATTTCGTAGCACATCGTTTTGTTTTGTTTTATTGAATTGTTTCTTATCGTATCAATTGAAACACGTTTTGTTTTGGTTTTTTATCATATTGATTCCATTCCTTTCATACTATATGGTATCATCACATTTTCTTTTTCATTGTACTGCTTTGTTGTTTTGCTATCGCTTTTTATTATATGGTTTTATACAGTTTTGTGATCTGGTTTAATTTTATAAGCTATTATGTCCGTCAAAATGACCCCAAATGTCCAAAAATGATTATGTGGACTCAGATCAGGATTATTTATGCATAAATATTATGTTAATTTGGTTCTTGTGTTAAATGGAGTGCGAGAACTGCAGGCTAATTTGAATACAGTACAACACAAAACATAATATGATGCAGTGCATGGCATGAAAAACCAAAACATGCATCCGAAACAGTAAAATCAGATGCAAAACAGTACGACACAAACAATACAATACGTTACAAAACAAAATAAAATGAAATGATACAATAAGAAATAAATCAGAACCATCTATAACTGCAGGTCATGTTATCTGTAAAAGAGCTTTATTTGCTCACATAAATAACTGCTCATTTTTTTAAAATAACTTTTATCTTTAAGTGTTTACTTAAACTTCAGAATGATCAGGGGTAAAATGATCCAGAGTTTAAGTATCCTGTCCTGTATGTTTGAAACTTTCTGCAGTGATTTGGCAATAAATAAACCTCAAGGTTTACAGTTTGCACTCTAACTGGCTCTAATGGATTGTGTTTAATCACCACATTGATGTCTGAAGTCCAACCTCATGTAATATCCATAAAACAGAGCTGTTTTTCTTCTGAACACCCAATGAGACAAAATTCATGTCAGAGGGGATCTGTCAGCAGAATTTATAGTCCCTCTATACTCCCTGGTTTTTATAATTTAGTACCTCAGAATCTATTCAGAACATATATAATCTCCGCTGACACTAATCTGTCTCCATAGCTTCAGAGATAAGAGCTAACGCCCACCATCGACCTCACATGAATGTTTATTATTCTAAGACGAAGCAGAGTACAAACACTCAGGAGAGCAGGCAGTGGGTGTCCTAGTTATTGCTGTCAATACCGCCCATTTACGACCGAACCAGCTCTATTATTAGAACTACACTGGACTGTCATCAGGTAGCTTCAAAGCTGGCTAAATAAATCACACATGACTGTTTTTCTGCTCTGTGAAGTGCTGTGCTGTGATCTGCAGCGTCTGGTTCATGTTTACCATCGCAGTGGATGGTAGGAAAATAATGGAAGTTTCCCCTGTTATGCTTTCTGTGCGCTCCATGTTTTTCTTCTTTCCATTTTCTGGATGACAGATTGACGTATGAGCCCGGCTGTGTGGGATTAATGTATTTTCCTTTAAGTTTCATACGGCCAGTCGGTGTGTTTTTGATGTCAGGATATGGGCGTGTATTTTCAGCCTGGCTTTCAGTCAACACCAGTAACAGCAGTGTCAGCAGCTTGTGACAAAACGCAACATCTGCAGGTTGTAGTTTGTGATTTTCACAAAGTAAATCAAGAAAAAAAGAGAGAATGAAAAATACTTTAAAGCTGATAATTAGAGCTGAGGATCTCTCGTTTTGTAGTGATATTGAAATCTTTCTTCCAGGATGAAATGACATCCTCCAAAACCTAAATTTTCTTTTTCACCAATAAACTACAATTTAAATGAATTCCTGTATTTTTAAAATGCAGAACTGGGTCCTCAGTTGAACTTTGTTATGATTAATTACTGTGTTTTACTTCACATAAGAAATTTACTCAACAAAAC
This sequence comes from Labroides dimidiatus, assembly GCA_030710495.1. Taxonomy (NCBI): domain Eukaryota; kingdom Metazoa; phylum Chordata; class Actinopteri; order Labriformes; family Labridae; genus Labroides; species Labroides dimidiatus. Next base: position 31,438,664 of record CM061144.1, on the reverse strand, counting down.
AGAAGAATATAAGGACATAAAAGTGCTCGAGAGAAAACAAAAGTGTTGCCTAAGTGATGCAAGCTTTTCTTAATTTGCATCTTATATTAAAGTACTTTAAAATTATGTAAAAAAAACACTAACAAAAATATACAAGCGACAAAAACTCTTTTCTTGAAATAAAAAAAAAAAAAAGAACACGCCTCCTCCAGTGACTGTGTTAGTTTGGAAGTGGATCAGAAACCTCCAGCTGTAATCACATGAGATGTCACTGAAGCATCAACATCACATGCCTCTGCACACACACACACACACACACACACACACACACACACACACACACACACACACACACACACACACACACACACACCAAAATCATAATCAGATATTAGCATTTACATAATTTAGGATTAATGTAACAGGATTAAGATTAACATACTAAACTCATCCTCTCCTGGATTAAATTACCCGACTTGTAGGGGCAACGTTTGCAGGGTGTGTGTGTCTCTAAGTGTGTGAATGTGTGTGTTCCACGTTTGTCCTCTGGTTGGTTTGCTGCAGTTTAAGCTGAGTTGATCTTTTCACAGTGAAGTGAAACACTGAAAGCACTCTGTTGATGTTTTCATTTGGATGATGATTATAATTAGAAGTAATTTGTTTGGTTTGGATTGTGCGGAGAAGCTTTGGTGTTTAAGGTTCCTTCTCTGTCATTACAAGAAAACACCATAACCAACTTGTCAAGATGGGTATTTTCCACAACGATTTTATGTTTAAACATATTCTGGCACAGATATTCCTGGCCGACAGAGGATGGGTCGTAATAACCTCACTGATTTCCTGACTTTTCATTTGCTTCCAGCAGCACTTCAAAGTTTTTACTGATCTGGTGTCAAATCAGAAATCATAATCAGCGAAACAAATAAACTAATCCTGAACCTGAAGATGAAGAACAAACTTTAAACAAACAGTAATGAAAATGGGGACAGAATGTGGGAAGACGTTACTGTTTCCAAGATGATGCGTCCAAAAATTGCCTTCTGGAGGAAACACTAAACACTAAACTGAATGAAAATAACTTTGCACTGATTATTAAAACTGCAGAGCTGCTGCGGTAGTCAATTAAATGAATGTTTGGTGGGTGGGAAAACAAACTGCAATTATTTTTTATTATCTTTTTATTATCAGAGGTACATTTTGAAGCAACCTGCCCAAAATATATTGTCCCCTTTCAGACAAAGATTCTTTGATATGGCTTTTTTTGTCTTAGGTGTTATACGATATTTCAGCTGTAGGTCCAAAATAACAAGGCCTTTTGAGGCAGCACATTCATCACTACTCAAGTCAATCAAAACTCTAACTTTCGGTTCCATGGAATCTATGAATCAAGAAACTGATGCTTCATTTAAACCTTAATGAAACTCATCAAAATGTGGTGATTGTTGTGGAGAGTAAGACTTTTTGCTCATATCACAGAGCATAAACATGTCTTAAAGCTCTGCATCTATATTGGTTGCTTATAGAAATCCCATTCACCCATTTATAAATTCAATTGCAAATTTCTTATTCAATTGGAGATGAATAAGAGGAGAAGTAAGTGCAATCTTTTCCTCCAGTGTCGTGTCTTCTTTTTTTCTGCAGCAGGGTTCTGGTCTTTGTGAAGCTCTCTGGGAGTGAGGCTGATCTGACAGTAGTTTGCTAATTGGCCATCCTGATGTTAAATAAAAAGAGAGGCAGAGTGGATTCTGAAGAGGAAGAGTACAGAGGAGAGTCTATTAATATAACATTTCCTGCACCTGATAACAGCCCTCCCTGAAAATGAAGAGGCGGCGTTTGAACTGGGAACACTCTATATGAGAAATAATATACGGATATGGATAGAGATGAATTTGCGTTGTCAGATTTTATGACAATGCTATAAAATAAATTGTATAAACAGATTTTGAAACGCTTGTCTTAAATTCAAAATACATTCAAAAAAGTGACTTATTCGCTTAAATAATCTGATGAGTAGCTTGTACAACATCTTAAGCTTCATCACACTGTCAAAAAAGTAATGAAAATATTGCTGGTAGTCTTCAAAAAGACAAAATGTAAACGCACTGCATGGAAAAATCAACATTTTATAGAATTGTTTTACCATTATATATTACGTAATTGCTCAATATTTAACTGAAAAAAACCCCAAAACATTCCACCAAGAACCACAATACTCTACCTCATGGCACTCTTGCTTAAGGGTCCTCAGATTACTATATATATCAGGGTATATCCTCTGGGAAACAGATTTTCATGCAGTCTTTTGTTAGTTTGTTTTAAAGAATACTAAATATCTGACTGGCTATGAATACAACCTTAGTCTTGGGTGACTAAATGAAAAAACAGGATGATCATACTTTCGGTTTATCGTCTGGGGAACATGAACATCTTTACAAAACTAAAATCTTGTATATCTTATAGTATTAAGGGATTTTTGATCAGATTTTTTAACCTGAGCCACAAATATCCATATGATGCCATTATTACATTAGAGTTCCAAGATTACCAATTAAATCAGGGTAAATCCTCTGGTAAACATGAATTACATACAGTGATTTGTTGTTTGGAGAATGCTGAATTTGTGACCAGACGTGTAAAGCAATTTTGCTCTCTGGTGGATAGATAGAAAACAACAGAATGAATGCACTCTGTAGGCTTCATCCTCTGGGGAACATGAATATCTCTTCAGACTTCCCTGGCCGACAATAACTTGCAAGATATTCACTTTAAACCCATATTTTCAATCTACTCCTGTAGCTAAAAGTCAAAGGATTACTTAAGTCATTAAGAGGCATCCTCTGAGGATCATGAATACCTAAACAAATGTTAATGCCTCATCAATGGGAACATTTTGGAGACATCCTAACCAGAGCTACAAATCTCAACCTCATGACACAATAACCGAAATTTCCCAGATAACCAAGTATATCAGGATATATCGTCTGGGAAACATGAATATAGGGTATTTGCCAGTCTGTTTTTGAGAATGGTAAGTATCTGACTGGTTACATGAAAACCTAAATTATCCTGTTGATAAATGAAAAATGTGATCATCAAATGTTATTTGTTGTAGCCTCTGGGGAACATGAATGTCTGTTAAAAATGTCATGATTCCATTATTTGGAAAAACAGCAAAACAAAGAAAACAACAAAACAACAAATATAAATCTAATACTCTCTCAAGAAGAAAAGTTAAGTGATCACAGAAGTCCTTAGGAGTTATCCTCTGGGGAAAGTGAATATCTGTTTTGAATTTGAAGGCTACTGAAGGCTACTGTCCCACTATTTTCCAAGACAATCACTGAAAACTTCATGTTTTAAACCTATTGAGTTTGTAAAGGCAAAGTCACATGATCACAAAATGTATTACAAGTCATCTTCCGGGAACCATGAATATGCAAATAATCTGAAATACAGTCAAGTTTGGCTTATGTGATACATCACTGAAAGTCAGTTTAATTGCAGCCACATGGATACTGCTCATTGGATTCATGTCAGAGTCCCTCTCTTACAAACAGAATTTCATCACTGAATTTAACGACATCCTTAAACCAGAGAGGAAATAATCAGCGTCTGAAGATGGATATTTGAAGATGTAAGTAAGATGGACAGAGGAGAAGAGGCAGAGGCAGGCTGGAGGAGCATACTGAGTAGATGTGTTGAGTGCCTCTCCACATATGTCAGTCCTGATCTAAGCCACACCTGCTGCTAACCGCGACTTAGCAGAGAGGGAGGAGAGGGAGAGAGAGGCAGTACAGAGCGCTGGGTTTCAGGCTGTGCAGTCACAAGCTGAGCAGTCGCTGAAGCGAGCGGACGCTGTGTCCCTGCTGCCGTTTTTTTTTATCCTTATCTCTCTGCTTCTGTCTCCTTCTCTCCTATCCTCGACAGAGCTCTGTCTTTGCTCCTGTCATCCTGAAGCGATGGTGTAATTAACAGCTCTGTGGGACAGGAGCTGCTCTCCTTTTTATAGGGACATTTTGCCGGGGAACAGACGCTCACTCAGCACTGAGAATGAATGGATGGGAACCCGCGCTCTGCCACCAGGCAACTGGGGATTCCTCGTAGTGTGAAGTGGGATTTTTGATTTCCTTCCCTGGACTTTGCAGAGTGGATAATCTCATTCCCGTTTGGACACATTTCTTTCCAACAGAACACTCTGAGGAGGATTTAATCTTTGCTACAGGATGTAAAGAGCTGAGAAACAGGTGGCATACGTCGGTTTTAAACCCCTCCAATGCATGTTGGGGAGCTCAGATCGGCTCCCTGCTGAGCTGCAGCAGGAGCAGCCAAAAGCCGGACACATTACCCTCAACACTCCAATGAAGAAGCCGATCAGGTGTAAACTGCACATCTTTCCCTCAGCCTGGTAACACCTTCACACACTTGACAGAGAAACAGGTTGAAGGTGAGTTAACAAGGAGGCTTGCTGAGCGGTGGCAAGGTTTTGCATCTCAATGGGAGGCTGAAGAAGATGCCAGCCATCCTCTTGACCTCAAAGATGAAGTCAGGACTCCCCAAACCTAAACCGGTGCACAGCGCCCTGCCGATCCCTCAGACCCACACCAGGCCAACAGCTCTGGCTTTGACACCAGCACCCTCCAAGACCAGCATCCCTCTGCTGAGCCAGCAGCCGGGGTTAGGATCCCCGAGAAGAATCGCACCACGTTCAGGAAGCCCTCAGGTCAGGATCAAGTCAATCCCTTCCTCCTTAACGGTTTCCTCTTGTACCACTGAAAGGATTCTGCTGTTTATTTTGGCTGCATGTCTTTAGACCTCTTTCTGCCTGAGTAAAGCCTGACTAACATGTTACTACTACCAGCAATACTGGCATCCGTGTCTATTTGATGATGGTTGTGTGCAAAAAAATACAGTTTCTGTAAAGGTGTCTACAGAAACCTGTTTACAGTGTGGTGTTTGCAACACTTTCAACACTGTTTACAGCAAATGTAGCAGAGCATCGCTGGTAGTAAATCCCAAAAATTCAATATTTTTTTTTATAAAAGAACTTCAGTTGAAAAAAAGAAAGAAAAAGGTAGACTTTTGATTTTTTTTATATGCTTTTTCAAAAGGGGAAATATCATTTGTGTTTACGGTGATACTGACAAACTGATGATATCCAAATCCCCGTTATTAGGACAACAGTTTTAGGATGAAACGCAAAAGTATTGTTGCAATCCGGCCTCTTGTTTGTACGGAAACACCGTTTTAGTCGACCTTAAATGCAACTTTTTTAAAACGCCCTCCAGAGTGGAATTTTTCTGAAACACTGCAGCCTCCGTTGACGTATAAACAGCACGCCAGAGATTTTGGTGGAAACGCTGACATCACGCTCCGTTTTGCACATGCGCTTTCGTTCCACTTTTGTTGTGGGAACTTTTAATTGCCATGTGCAAACCAGACAACAACAACGGTTAAATGGCGGACTTGTTGGGTTGTGCTTGTGCTGCTGAATCTGCTGACTGCCATTCAACAAAATGTGCATCTGTTGCTCCTCTTCTGCACTCAGATAAGACGCATTTGATATATACACCAGATGATCAGCCCACCTCGCCACCTACAGGTCTGACATTCATACTACAGCCTTTTTTTTTTCTCTGCTTTTTTCGCATTTTCGAGTGAAGTGTCGTTGTATAAACGGGGCCCAAGTCTCATCACAAACTCAAACACGCTGAGTTTGGAGGCAAACTTGTGCAGCATTTGCAGAATGGGATTGCGCCCAATTGGGGTGATAAGATAACACATCTATATCAACAAAGTCTCCCCTTCTTGATGCGTCTGTAGAGCTCTGCAGGTGTAACGTTTCTGAAAATGTATGCTTTATCATTAAAGGGTTTTTTTTTTTTGACACTTAAATTTTTATTGAAAATTACAGAAGAGAATGTACAGCCATAATAATGCCTTATTACAATATCAGTAATTTATATAAAGAATAAAATTAACATCAACAGACATACAAATATAATAATAATAATCAAAAACATTCAAAAACAATCAACATGGTGACATGGAGGTGCCCTCAATTACAAATGTGTGCAGCATCGCCCTGATTCCAAATTCAATATCTCCATCTGTGGTGTCATCCCCTTTTTCTTTTATACTCTACCTATTTTTCCCACTTTGATTGAAACTTCCCATTATAGTGTATTTTTAACCAAGTAAGAAGTCAGTATCATGTAAACAGATACGCATCAAAATGATCAGCAGTGACTTTAGTTTCAGCTGGATCATTAAGTCCGTACTCTTGAGTTTGTTGAAGTTTCTGTCCGACGATGACAGAAATGACTAATGTGAAGAATCTTTGATCAAAAACAAGAAAACATCCTGTCTCAGCTTTAAAAATCCCTCTATTATTTATTTTCTCAGCAATCATTTACCTCAGATCGAGTCGATATGTGTCTGTTCCTCTGTCTCCTCAGCCATGGGGGGCTCTTTTAGTATTGATTTTGAGTTAATTAATACACCATTTCTCAGTATCACTATACTTTCTCTGGCTCGCTTCAGTACAACAGAAGCACAGGAGCCAAAGTGAGAGAGTTCCTGGAAGGAGATGGCAGGCTGGCAGCGTAGCAGGATATCAGGGTGCCTGTTTTGCTGTGTTTGTGAAATATTGGCTGCGCTTAGCAACCCCACACAAACGGCTGCAGTGAGGGGAGAGAGAGAGGGATCGCTCTAACGCCATGTAAGGCAGTGAGGGGAAGGAGGTGTGTGTGTGTGAGCGTGTGTGTGTGTGTGTGAGCGAGCCAGCAAGTGCATGCTTTGGCACCCTCTCTGTACAGTATGCGTTACTCTGAGGCTTCCAGCGTGCCGGGCTCGTTCAAGGAGAAATCTGGATGCAGCTATAGGATGATCCTGAAGATGATGATGATGGTGAAGATGATGATAGCGTGAGGAGATGATACAGGACCCGAGAGGCCCCTCGGAGACGGCACGCGTCCGCTGCCGGTGTCGTTGGTTTTGTGGCTAATCACGTTTTCTCGCTGACCTACTTTCTGTGACTTTCTCTCTCTCCTCTCTGTCCTCCTTTCTCTCTCCCTCTCGTTCTCTCTCTCCATCCCTGTGGTGCTGATGAAGCAGCCGTCTTCACCCCGGGCTGGGTTAACCCTCGACCCGCCTGATCAGATGCAGTGCTTTGAATATGGCTGACATGTACTTTCTGACTCTGTGAGTCAAACTTAGGAGTGTTTACATCAGGGAAACACCTCAGAGATACAGATATAATGCAAATTTATTTTCAGGTGTTAAAACAAAGGATGTTTTTTTAAACTAATATATGGATTAATATGTCAACTGTCTCACTTTTTGGAGGGCAAAATATTAAGAAAAATGGTTTCCTGCACCAGGATGGGTTCAAAATTTCACAGATAGAGACCAAAATGTAAATAGATTGACTTTTAATCGAGATTAATCAAAGTATTTGATCCTTACTGTCACTTGAGCCAACAGTCCCCTCAGTATTTCAATAAATAAGATATTTTTTTCATTCCTAGCCATGTTTTATGTACGTAATGCTTTCCTGTGCTGAAAAGGACATCTCTCCTCATATTTATGGTCAGATATCTGATAAAGGGTAGAAGTTGACTTGGTCTCCTGGGTTTAACACCAGAGGAAGACCAGAGGAGGAAGACTTGCTAGTGAGGACTCTGGTCCCCCCACACTGTGTCAGTGAGGGTAAAACCCTCTGTGGATTTTGTGCTCACATGCTATTGATCCTCAGCGTGAACTCAATCTGCTCTCAGGGCAGACTGAGATGAGATGAGACGAGGATCTCCCGAGACGCCGAGGCTGATTTGCTTTATGTTCTTTGATGCTTTCACAACTCCATCCAGTGGGAGATCCTTCAAGAGGATGGCGACACATATGAGAAACTCTGCGCTTTAACGTCACACTAAAGAAACTTTCATGAAGTGGAAACAAACACATCTCTGCGGTAAAGCGTATAATTTCTAGAGCTGACATTTTGCAGCAAGTTTTAATCCACATAAAGGCAGAAAAATCCATAACAGGCGAAGTTGGGGGAACAATGTCAGCGCCTACGGTAGCAGCAAATAGACCAGAGTAGAGTCACTGGAGTGAGCGGAGGAGGAGGAGGTTTGAGTCATTTCTTAACAGTCACAAGCACCCAGCTGCTCATACTATCTCTGTCACTGTTAGTGTTCACTTTTATCATCATAAGTGAGTCAAAACCAAGCTGGTGTTGAAAAAATGAAGTGTAAAAAAACCTGCAGTTCCTGAAAATATTCCATGATAAATAAACCTAAATAGATCCTTTTACAGCCTACATCATCATAAAGACGCACACACAAGTGATTGTTTTTTAAACTCTAAATTTAAGCTGTAAGCAGAAAAAAAATGCCTGGTTGTTCTGTGGTCAGTTGTCAGAAACGATACTCCACCATGAACTTAAATTCTACTGATTTTTAACAGGATCACAACCATTAAGACCTTTGTCTTTTTTTTTTTGTCCGAAATTGTACACTGATGCCAAAACTTAAGTTCGTCATAATTTTTTCTCAGAACAGGTTTGATTTTCTGCGTTTTTTCAGATCGATCCAGGTCGTTTCCAGGGTTGTTTGATTATTCAGAGACGCCGCAGGCTACATGTAATGTGACGGTTTTTTAGATTACAGATCCAAAAAACGGACTCAGTGTGCGAAGACCTTTACAGAGCAACCAATGTTTTGGAGTTAAGAGTGACCATGCTAACTGGTGACCTTCAGCTGACTGTCGGCTGACAGTCACCATTTAACAGGGTCACACCTCTATAGCTGTGAGATATTAAATGTAGTATCTGTATCAGAACTCTCTTAACCAGGTTTGATCGGTTACAAATAAGTAATATTAACAGCTGATGTTCTAAATCCTAATGTTTTCTAAATTAGTTGTGTAGTTGATGAAATCGCTGGTTTTGGGCTGAGCTCATGACCAAAAAATAAACACAAAAATCAGTAAATATTACAGCTAAAAGTTCTGCATAATCAGGTGTAACCTGAGGCTTGGCTGACTTCACTAACAGGTTGGTATGTTGCAGCCATTGCCTGTTTACAGAACGCACAATGTCACTTTGTTTCCGTCTGTTGCGAGATATGAAGCCAATGAACTGCCCTCCTGGGTGCTGACATGTTGAGAGCCACAAACCAAAACATTAAACCTGCCTTTAAAACGTCACGTAATTTGAAGCAGAGATTCAGGGCTGTGGAAATCTGAATGAATCTTGTATTTGTTAGATTTTTCTCTCTCACTGCTCCTCCTTCTAGTCGTCTTCTAGTCTACTTATCTGGTGCAAAACGCTGCAGTCATGATGTAACATTTACTCTTTAGCATCACATGTCTCATTAAAAATAAACTCAGTAATTATCACTAGGTTATGAGTAGTTTGGCCCATGCTCTTCTGTTGCACGAAGGAGGTGGAGCTTATGGCTTATGCTGTAGCCAGTCAGCAGGGGGAGCTCTAAGTCAGTTGGCTTCACATAGTGATTATCTTGATATGCAGACTGGTTGTTACTCCATCTTTTTGCCTATTTCCATCAGTTTTAGTCAGAATTTCAATATGGGGACAGACATCTTTTAGCTTTTTAGCACCTTCAGCAGAAACCAGCAAATAAAGTCACTGAGGCTATATTTACATTTCGATTACAACAGGTTTTGGTTTACTTTCACATCCCTAAAACACAAAATTAGAGCAGCAAAGAGAAGCTAAAATGATGAAAGGTGAGGGATGGTGCACTGAAATGTAACTTGGCTAAAGGCTCTCTGCTTTAATAGAAAAAGTCTCCCTGAAGAGTAAAATGGATTTAGTGACTCACAAATAGCACTTACAGGACAAACTAGCACTCTGACTGTAGACATCTGAAGGATTAATGGAGTCATGACGGAGTTCAGTCCAGGTTCCTCGAGCACATCCAGCTCGATGCCCCAGTTGGCACTAAACACACAAACATGCTGCGTACACCTGTGACAAAGAGCTAATCCATAATGCAAGGAGAGCAGCGGGAGGCGGGGACACACATCCAGAGTGTGTTTACTGATAGGACAGGACAGTGTGTGTGTGTGTGTGTGTGTGTGTGTGAGAGAGAGAGAGAGAGAGAGTGTCTGGCACAATCTGCTGAACCTGATTTGAAGGTGATAGTCTGGAAAAGTGTGAATGGTTTTCAAGCTCTTTGCTCTCTCTCTCTCTCTCTCTCTCTCTCTCTCTCTCTCTCTCTCTCTCTCTCTCTCTCTCTCTCTCTCTCTCAGTGTGTGTGTGTGGTCTTTCTGCATAAGTGTGTGTTGCCTCATAAACCGACCGGCTGCTCTGACCTCTAACCTTTCAGCTTTCTGTCATTAAGGAGAACAAAGCCCGGCCCATATTCTCTGCTGCCCTCTAGTGGTCGTCTTCATCCCTGCACCTGATCCCATTCACAAATTCTACCAGGGGAGAGTGTGTGTCTGTGTGAGAGTGTGCGCGTGTGTGTGAGAGTCATTCAAGGCCACCCTCTTTGCTGCTTTATTCATCTTTAATGCCTCAGTTTCTATCCGCGACCTCATTCTCCTTCTCTCTATTCTTCCTCTCGCTCACTCTTTCACTCCTCTCCTCTTTGTCATCCTACTTTCATTGTTGCGGCTCATTAATTCGTCACTGCAGCTTTGAAACACAAAAAAAAAGGTTCAAAAACAAAAAAACTCTAGAAGCCACATTCACTGCAGGAAACCCTGAAATAAAAATTCTGATCCTGTACGAGTCACACACACACACACACACACACACACACACACACAGAGTGACAGAGAGAGATTCATCCATGTGCCAGCATGATAAGGGTCCTATCTTAATAAGTATCTCTCCAGATAAAGGTTTAAGTCGGGCTCTGTGTAAAGACCGGCTTTATTAGAGTCATTACTGAAGCTCAGAGCTGAATCACAATCACATAAAAACACAGAGAGGCCCGTGAAGAGGGTCGAAGGCTGCCTCAGCTAACATTTACAGAGATGATCTCATCATTAATAAACTAGGATCCACTATTTAGACTGGACAACTGTCCTTATACTCTGGATATTAAATCCAGCCCTCTTACAGAAGCATCACTAACGCTGAGCCCCTTTAATTCAACTCCCTGTTTCTCCGGACGTCTAATAACCTGTAGAGATTATAATTTCCCTAATTTGAATTATTCAAATGGGATGTAATTTAATTCTGGGAATTGGATTGACCGTGTGCCAACACATATGCAGTGATATGTGTGAACTCATTAAATTATTGTGGATTCAAAGCTAATTAAATGACCCTTTATGGTAAAGTATTGATAAACACAGAAGCAGAGGAGAAATGAGAGCAGCAGACTGCAAACGTTTTGTACAGCCTAAAGGGAAAAACCAGGGAATTACCTGATGTTTTGCTCCCATATTACTAAAGTATAAGGATTAAAATAGCTTTATTACACAATTTTTATCCTTTTTTTTCAATTTGTTCAACTTTGATAGCCCTCTTCGTGATACCGGTTTAAGGTTTGGATATTTAGACTCCAGTATGGTCTTGTCTTTTATATTCCTGAATGTCATCTTGAATGGGTTAATGGGGGTTGGACCAAGTTGTCCATTCTGTGTCAGCTCAGGAGTTAGTGTGGGCTGGAGGTGCAAGGCAGGTTACACCCTAATGGGCCACCAGCCTATCACAGGGCTCACACACACACCTACAGGTAATATAGAGTGACCACAACACCAGACCAAGGCCCCATTTATACAACAACACTTCACAGCGTTTCACTCGAAAACGCAAAAAACGCAGAGAAAAAAAAATCTGTTTTCACACAGAAACGCTGAGGGACTGAAAACGCTGTAGTATGCATTCCAGGGCTGTAGGTGGCGATATAACTGTAGAGTCTTTTGGTAGTCTGCCGCCGAAGAAGAGGCGGGCTGATCGTCTGGTGGATATACTAAGTACGTCTTATCTGAGTGCAGAAGTGGAGCAACAGATGCAGATCTTAGACAGCATCCAGCCAAAAATGGTTTCATTCGTTCTTGTATCAAAAAAGTTTGCCGTAAACGTGGAACCCTCACAAGGCAAAGCACTGAAACCGCTGCAGTGCATATGCCAGGCCTGTAGGTGGCACTGTGAAGCTGCCACAAAGTCCACAAAAACATAAAATGACAGACGGAGCGTGCGCATTTGGCTCGTGCGAAGACGGTGGTGAATACAAGAAGTAAGTGAGAGGCGAGGGCATTGCGTCATCAGTTCAAAAAATACCGGATAGTTTGTCGCCATGGGACCAAACCAATGCACGGTTTCAGATTTATCCACTCTGGGACCTGGTTTAAAAAATGTCAATAATTGAATTCGGGTGGCCAAAACGGCGGCTCCGTTTGGATGAAATGTGCATACGATAAAAAAAACTTTTGGGGACGCATCTAAACCCATCTTTATCTGGACGGCCCCTTAGATTCGAGGTTGGGTCCGAATGATAGATTAATGCTCAACATCAGCAACATCAGTCTGTAAATGTCAGCATCGACCTTTAAAACCAAGCTCACGTGTCCAGCAGAGACTCCTCTCACATCTTAAGCCCCCGCTCCTCCCCAGCTTCCCGTGAAAAGCAATAATGACTGTTTTATGGTTTTTACATCCACTCTGAGCCCGCTGCAGACCGGCCCAGCAGGTGAGAGTGAAAGGAAAAGCACCGCGGTGCTGCATTGGATTGCTAATGCCCCTCTACCCGCCCAGAGGAGGAACAGATTGGGTGGGGGTCTTAGGGTGGCTATATTGCTTCTTCTTTTATTAGCATGACAAAGGGCCACACATACACATATGTCTCCGCTGGAGGTGCTGCAAGTTAAAGGCAGATTTAATGGCTGTTTGAGCCTTTCATTGTCGGAGTCTGCATTGTTCAGAGGGATAACCAAGGTTTTAACAGACTGCACGAGTTCAGACAAAGAGCGCAGGATAAAAGCACACGTCTTGTTAGGACATGTGAGGGACTCAGCTTAAAGTGTGCCATCTTTCTGTGGGTCGTGTCTGCCTCAGCTCTACATCAGAAAGCTGTCAGGAGATGTCAAAAAGTCTGTTCCCGTCAGGCTGAAGTCCAGGCAGCTGTCCTCAGCTGCTGAAGCTGGCACTTTGGAGATAAAAGGTTTTCATCCCGCGGTAACCTCTGATGTGTCACTATCAGCATCGGGCAGGATGAAGCTCGTGTAGCTGTTGATAAAAGCGACAACACACCGCTGGATCCGCTCCCGGAGAAGAAGGAGATGGTCATCCTGTAGATTCATCAGGCTCAGGCTGAAATGCTCTGACAGATGTAATACAGACAGAGTGATACAAGTCTGAGGCTTTAATCTGAGGATGGGGAGGACAGGTTGTCTACCTGAGCTGCTTCTGAGGGAGAAGGAGTGCATCACTTCTCGCTGAGTGAATCATGATTTTGGTGTCATACATTTTGTCCCAGCTCTACTGAAAGTAACATTTTCTCTTGATTTGATCTTTTTCTCTTCTTGGCGTCACAGGAAATGTTCAGCCTGTGGACTGAACATCTCTCAAGTGTTGCTCAGGCCTGATAAATGTTTAAAAAGATGCTGTCTGTTCACTCTTTTTTTTTTCTGGACCCATAAATGAAAAAATACCCATTTGTTTCTAGAGGGAATCAATAATTCTGAGTTCAGTCCAACTTCTGCTAAAACCCTTTTTTTTTTAAGGATGTGTGCGATCATATGACACTTGGCTCCAGTCATAATGACCTCATCTCTGCCTAATGTGTCTCGATCAGATTCCACTTCCTGTGTGGTTGTCCCCTCTCCTTCCTGTCTGAGGTCATGGCTGAGGATGTAACCATATTAATTAAGACCGGGCATCTGCTTCTCCTGAGTCAACCTCTTTCCATTGATCTCCCTGAAAGCCAAGGTGCCCTCCTCCCTCCACTTTCCCTCCACCTCTGCTTTTCCTAGCGTCAGTTGTCACGGGGAAGCCCGTTGGTGTAGACAAACAGGTCATTGTGAGTGGCGCCCCCTGGGGAATCAGCGCTGCAGAGACGGTTAGACTAACACAATCAGCTCCATCTCTGTCTGGAAACAGAAGGCAGAGAAGGGAAAAAGAGGAGAGGACAGGAGGTGGAGGTCATCAGGGCTGAAGTCACCCTCCCCTGAGGCCCGTGTCCAGGGTCAACAGGGGACTGGAAGCAGGTTGGATAACTTCCTGACCTCTGTGGAGCCAGCAGAGAGCTGATGGTGTCTGCTGGTCAGGGTTGAAATCAATGAAAGAGCCAGAAAGATCTACAGTTAGAGAACATGATAATACCTACAAGGGAAGACTAAATAAAACTAAATCAAGAACGAATAAAACCTCACTTCACATCAGATACTTAAGATCATATCAAGAACAAAATGTTAAAGCCTTCAGGGAGCAGATCTTTAGATGGTAAGTCAGAATTAAACTCAGTTAAGCTTAAACAGGTGCAAATATTTCCTCCTGTAAATATTTCTTTGTTTTAAAAAATGGTTTTTGAGTTTTGACTCAGAAATCATTTATTTGCCATTGTCAATTTTAAAATCTGAAGAGTTGGTTGCATGAAAAACTTTCATTTGTGGATCTGATACGGTTCACCCATCTCAAAATGTTTTGTGCATGTATACCAGTCCTTCTCAAATGAAACCCATATTCAAAAAACAGCAAACAAGCAAAAGTCCCGTCACAGGGACATGTGCCAAAGACGGTAAAACGAGAACAGGCAAAATTCTGTCAGTATTTGGAAAAATATTCTTTGATGAGATTTACGTCCATAAGTTGCGACCCACCCAAGGCATGGTGGAGATATTGAAGGAGAAATTAGCCAACAGTAGCATGAAACCAGCACATCTTCATTATTTTTGGCAAATCTTTTTTTTTTTTTTCTTCTTTTTTGAAATTAGGTCTCTGTCTTTTTTTTAATTTTTTTTGTGAAGAAATGTTTCATTCTCTATTTTTAAGTTAATAATTTCAGCTTGAGAACAAAACTTTATTTTGATACCAAAAGAGGAAAATTTAACCTCTTAATGTTTGTGCCTATCTGGTCACAATTTTCAGGGTTATCAACAGTGTTTTTTTTTTTTTTTTTAAAAAAGAGTACTTCATAAATGAAGACTAATTGTACAGCGCTTTTTCTAATCAAAATTGCTTTGTGCTTGTTAGGGGGAAAAAATAAATTAAAAAAAAGGTTAAGAATCACTGATATATACTGCATAAGGCTCTTATACCGTTTACCGATCTTACACAATTTGTGGATCTCGTATCATTACCAGCTCATAAACTCTTCATGGATCTTATCCCATTTATGGATCTAACACCTTTCGTTGATCTTGTTCCATCCACATGGTTCAAGGATCTCTCTGTTCACAAATGGTATACCCTTAATGGATCTAATTCTCGTCTTAGATCTCTTACCGTCTGTGGATGTCATACTGACTGTGAATTTTATCCAGTTTATGTATCTTATATCATATACAGATGCTGTTCTTGGATCGAACCCCATATGTGGATCTTGTACCTCTCACAAATCTTTTACCGTTCGTGGATTTAATACCATTTGTGGATTTTATTCCATTCGCAGATCCTATACCATTCAAGGATTTTATACCTTTATTTGATCTTGTCCGGTTCAGTCTTAGAGTACAGTTTCCCCATCAGATGTGCTTTCATAACTTCGTATCCTTGATTTAATTTGTATTGCACTGAAGTAATTATACATCACGTCTGAAAATGGCTCCACAAAGTAAACACAGTGGTGTAAATACTAGTTCTGACAACCGACGGGTGCAGTGAAGAAGTCATGAGAGTTTTTCCTGACTTTTCCTGCTGCAGTAACAGATTCTCTTATCTGACTTTGTGCAGAAATCTCACACTATGACTGGACAGGAGTTTTGTGCGTATCTGTCTCCCCCCCCCTTTATCTGATATAGCAGGCTGAGGAAGCTATGTTGTATTTTTATCATTTAGATTTCTGTATTTATACACAAATGATTCCACTTCCTTTATAGTTCAAACTGCACTTCCTATCTACAGAGGTCTGTTTGATTTGTAACTGCGCTTTGAGTTTCTTGTGACTGTTGACTTTAGGTAGGCAAGAAAATATGTTCAGACTTTGTGACTTTCTGTCGGCTCTGACTGAGTGGGGAAATCTGAGTGAGTGAAGTTTTACATCTCTCATTCAGCTCACTTTGGGCTTTAAATATTTAGAAGTTTTACTCTGGAAAGACTCAACGAGGATGTGTTGTTTCTGCTGTAGTGATAGTCTCTGTCGTTATTATCTTTAAAGATCAGACGACACAGCTGCATCTGTCCAGATAACACGGAACCATCAGTCTGATTTCTCGTTCACTGAGATAACGGTTCATTTATGTTACCTTGGTGAGGAACGTGCAGCTTTTTGTCGTCTGCAGTCTCACCATAATCTCATTTTATGCTGCATTGAAAATGAAAATACCATATGTGATATCAGAGCGAAGTCAATTAAAAGTCAGTCTCATATCACCCCCACAGTAGACTGCCGTCCAAGTGCTTTTGTGTGTGTCTCTTTACCCCTAGCGAGTCCATATGTCCCTCAGCATGGCCGTCCCCTCACCCACCCAAACCCCCATCACCCTCACCATCTCCCAATCTTCCTCTCCAACCCGGAGAACTCAGAGTGGGGGTCCCACAAAACAAAAGGGCCCTCCCTGGCAGGGTTATCCCCCCATTGTCCCCGACACACTGAGGTTTATCTGGTGCTGTGAAAGGAGCCACACTCAGCCCATTCACTGCAGCTGCACTTAATGAGCTTGTTGAAGCTCTGTCCTAAAACTGTTCAACACGAGCACTAAATGCTGACATATTCTCTTCTGTGGAGTCAGAGTGTCATTAAATCAATGCTGGTTAGGACCAATGGGGGACTGAAGTGGTTGAAATGGGCTGACCAGAGGGTTTCTTCAGTGGCAGATAACTTAGTTATACTCAGTACGGTTTGGAAAATTTAAGGTTTGAGATTTAACAAAGCATAACCTGAAAAAAATGTTCTTTGTTTCATTATTTGATTTCCATCTGTGGTGCAGATTACTGGCCATTAAGCCAGGACAGAACCACATCACTAAGGCCTGCCAGTTGCTAAGAATTGTGGTGCAAAAAATGACCGCGGTGCAACGTACAAATCCTGCTCTCTCTGGTGATCCTCAAGAATTAATCGAACACCATCAGCCATGCAGTAAATGTATTAACATCTACTACTTAGATTGGTTTAGGAGTCCATGCATCAGTTAGCACCATAATGAGGTTTTTGGGATTAATTACTTCAAACTGTGCACGACTAATCATACCCTCCACAGGATAATCATAATCAGGCCTGAGTCTTGAAGTCTTGATTTATTTATTTTTTTCAATAACAGTGTTTTTAACCCAACTTTGCAAACCTGTGAAAGCAAAGATGTACATTTAGACCCATGGTTCTCAGTTGGTCTGACTTCAGCACCCACCATCATCCCTCAATGACACGCAATTTTTGCTTATTTTATTTATTTATGTCCAGAGATATCCAGATCCACTGACCTTTTTTTTATTGATATTTTATATAAATAAATCACCTGTACAATTCAGTGTTGTTTCATAAATACAATATTACAGCATAACAACAATCTAGTTTCACACTGAGGCACAGGTTATAGGAGTATCAAACATATATGAATACATAAAATATCCAATTTAACATATAATATTACTTAAGTCTTCAAATAAACGAACACAAAAGAAGAATAATCAGAAAATTGAAAACAAAGCAAAAACAGGCAAACAATCAAACAATACATTCTCAGACAACACAGGTGCTTAAGCTTTCTGAATCTTAGCTATTCAAGGTTCTTCATAATTCTGAATTCTATAGTCACGTTAGTCACATTGTGAGGTTTATATATCATTTAGTACTGAATCTTCTTCATCCACCAACTCCAGGCTTTTCACAAACAAAGTAAACGGTCCCCAAATTTTTTCAAAACAAATCTTGTCTTCCTCTCTTCACGTATGTTATTTTTTCTAGAGGTAAAGTTGTTAACATCTGTCTAATCCAAAAAGTAACGTTTGGTCTACTTGTTTATTTCCAAAATAATGCGATTGATTTCTTAGCATGCAGAAGGCATAACACTGACCATTTTTATATTTATTTACTTATAAACTCAATAAAATGTTGATGACAAAAAATAAATAAAATTATAAAGCCTACTTTTTGTACACAGAAAATTCACAGGAGGAATTGATAAGTGGAAAAAAGGGCATCAGTATCAATAAAATCTTATTAATACCCATCCCCAGTGGAGGGATGAAAGAAAGCTTGTTTGAAGAAGTGTGTCTTTAACAAAGTATTTAAAGCATCTGCAGATTCTGCAGAGTGCAGGGATATCATGCAGTTTTTCAGCGTGTTCAACATCATCTCTGTAAGCATCCTGATGTTGGCCGAAAAGCTGAAGCACAGAAGGACTGATTCACTGTCAGGTACAATGACATCGAAAGGAATGTCAGGTTTAAAGACATTCAGAAGATGTCAGGCTTAATGACATTTTTTTCAAATAAGAACCAGAGTCAAGAAAACTCACAAACTCAATGCTCTAGTTTTTCAGCTTCTGCAGAAGGGAAGAGTGATAATGCTCACCACTCCACACAAGGGTGTGATCAACATCTTCAAGGTTCTTCCCTCTGCACAATCTCTTTATTCAGACACAAGCATGGGTGTGATCATATTACAAAAATGGGCGTGCAAAATAATCTCTGTTGCTGGGCAGACAGTAAATCATATATGTCTAAAGCATCACACACGATATGATAGCATAATAAATGAGTAAAATGATATGTGTGAGTAAATACTGAAAATGTAATTAATGAGTAAATACTGAGAGGGTGATTAAGGCTGGAAGAATGATAAAAAGTTTATATAATTCTCACATTCACGAAAGCTGCTAACACGGAGCAATTCTGCAAGAACACAGTATCAAAGACATCATTTCGTCTCTCTACCCCGACACACTGATGCCTAAGTGTGTGATTTCACACAACATTACATTACAGTGCTGTGAAGAAGCAAGAGGCAGAGTGTGTAAACACACAGCAGGAGTTCCACAGTGCAATCAAACACACACACACACACGGTTATACTGCTGAATATGACTGTTTTACTCAGATGTCATTCTTTTTGGACACCAAACTGATAATGCAGGAGTTTATTTCCCATAATGCCTGAGCTGTTTTTCAACCAAATATGGTAAACAAAAACGCTCTTTACTTCTCTCTTTATGATGCATTGCAGTCCAGCTGCAGACCTGCCTCAGTTCTTCTTGATTTATTCATTGAGTGATCTGGAATACTTTGACTTTTCAGCGGCAAATGTCTGTTATTTTTGTTTTTACACAACCCACAGCTGTAAAATGCCTTATAAACCTCCAGAAAAAACAGCATTAAAGCTGTCGTTAAGCAGCCGTGAGTCGTGCTGGTTGTTGCAAAGATAGACAGACACTGACTTTAAAAACATCACAGGTAAAGACTTCAGTATTGTTATTATTTGGTGAAGCTTAAAGCATTTTTTTTTTTCGTTCAGCCTGCTGGAAGTGATCAAGCATCCCCTCACTGTGGGAACTTTCTGTAAATCTTGGGCCTTTCCCAAAAACTCAAATTCAGCTTGTAATTTGTGGTTGGCGGTGGTGTGTGTATGTGTGTGTGCACACACAGGGGGTTGGAAGGAGCCGAAACAGTCGGTGGACTCTGCTACACACACACACTCACACATCCGTAAATGCTTAGGTTATGAACCCACTGTACACAGAAACATAAATACACGCATGCAGCTGCTGTAGTGTGATGTGGGTGACGGCTGATCAGAGGCCGGTCTGAAACGTTTCTTTTTTTTTTTCTGTCTTTACTTTTTTTTGAGCAGACAGCAGAGGAGCTGGTTAAAGAAATAATAAATAGAAAAGAGGCGGTTGGTGTTGAGTTCTGTGGGGTTTGGCCTCTGAGGTCTGCACACTCTCTCTCTCTCTCTCTCTCTCTCTCTCTCTCTCTGCTGTTATCGGGTGCACTGCTCATCCCTTTTTGTCCTCTTTCCTCACTCATTTTGTCATAGCGAGGGGTTGAATCTCGGGGGAGGGGTGCTAAGAGGTTAAGAGGTCTGTCCTTTTCTCTTTCTCTCTCCTCCCCGTATGACCGATGGTCCATTGAAGAGCAATAGCACAATGTGTTGCCGTGGGCAAGAGAGGAGGGTACGGGGGATTCACTCCTCCTCCTCCTCCTCCTCCTTTTCTCCCTGAGTGCATTTGGTTTAGGCTGGGGAGCTCTTCTCCCCTCTCTCCTCTCTTCTTTCACCTTCCCTCCTCCGTGTCTCCCAGTGGGAGGAGAGAAGCTGGAGGCACTGAGCTCTCCCCTCAGAGACCCGCTGGCTCTCTTGCAAGCAGCAGCCCTCACACAGACTCTGGATTTTACAATCCTGCAACACTTTCTTCTTCTTTGTGGATTTAAATATTTTTACTTTACTTTAGTTTTTGTCTGAAACTGGCTCCAATGGCTCATATTTGGGCCTGGGTGGCCAACAAACTTTCCTCCTCAGTTTGAGGCAGGTGTTTGAGGAAGGAAGCTGCAGGACGCAAGATGAGTGTGATGCTGTGCCGCTGGGAGCAGAAGAATTTCACCATGAAACTGGTAGGCAAAGCTTTAACACAAGGAGGCAGTCAGAAACATAATCATGTTTCAGATATTTTCATGCCCTGTAGGTTTTTTTTTTTTTTTACCTTTATAGCATCCATAATGTCATCCTGCTTCTCTCTCCTGACGCTGCAGCTTCAGGACACTCAGGTTTTTCCTTTCACGTTGTGTTTGCGTCTCACTGAAAATGCTTGTCTCATCAGCCCAAAGCCTCACGCCAGCTGTGGGGTTGAATTGCAGGCTTGAGGTGGATTAGCCGCTTTAATATCAGAGAAAGTGCTGAAGGCGTGGAGTCCGGTTTTCCCCTCACCTGGAACCAGCTTCACTTTGATGTCTGCGTGAAGTTAAAACAGGCTTAGCTGGAAATGCAACCGAAGTTTGTCTGCACATTGTGTGTGTTTGTGTTTGTGTGTTTGTGTGTAATCTTCTCCTGCTTCTAGTTTTGAAGCACAATGCCACAGAGATGGTGAATATTGAACAGCATCTGTGAGGCTGTGATAAAGTGGAGGGCGGGTCAGGTGCGGAGGGGTCGTATGGTGCTGAAATTAGACGACATGATGTTTCTAACCGCTGATGTTTGTGATAAAAGTAGGAAGCAGCAGATTTAATAAAAGTCTTTTTGAATAATGAGCACCATGTTGAGTTTTTACACAGCACAGGAACAGGACACTCTCTCTCTCTCTCTCTCTTTCTCTCCTTCATGTCTCCCTCCGTCTTATCGGGATCTGCTGTGAGCCCACAGAGGAAGGGGAGATGGAAGCAGAGGAGGTTATTACCAGAGTCTAGAGATGAGCTGATAAGAGCGTCTAGTTTAATTACACACCGCTAACCTCTGCACGCCGTGACTGACAGCAGGCCGCCGGGCCACGGGGTCAGCGTGTGTGTATGAGAAAGAAAGAGAGAGAGAGTATGACAAAGGGATCACAGGCATACACACTTGAACACGTGCACACACTTCCAGAAATTAAACCGACCTGCCTTTTTATTATGAAGTGAAGTCGATGTCCATAATCCTCTCTCTTCTCATACAGGTCTATTGATTATTGGATCGTCATGGTCAGAATGTCAACACACGACCCACACAGCATAAATCACAGTGTGTGATTTATTATATTAACCCTGGCTGCTGAAATGCCAGAGACTGGAACAATGACTATTGTCACATGGTGCATTGTGGTGCACACAGGAGCCGAAGCTTTCATTTTAGCGTGTCTATAGTTTCTCTCTCTTTCCCTCTGCGCACTTTGAAGAGATGTCATACGCTGAGCTTTTAGGAGGGATTAGAACCAAGGAACAAGCAGCAGAATTTCAATTACAGGAGAAGAGTAAATGAAATCAAGATGAGTATTCAGTCTTTTAATGAAGCTCTATTAGAGATAATGTGGTGATTAAGTCTTGTCAGGAAATCTTTGGCACAGAGAGCCTTCAGGGAGATGTTGTTATCACTCTGTGTGTGTGTGTGTGTGCGTGTGTGTCTGCCCTGATCCTCCTGTAGAGTTCAGGTACTGCTGGAGGAAGGGATGATGAAGCTGTTGAAGACTTTTACAACACGGCAGCAGTGAAATGAATCATGCTCTGAATTATGAGTACACATTTATGTTTTCTGTCAAGTTCACAAACCAAACCAGAGTCCATCTGGTAGCCAGTGTTGTGTGTGAACGAGTCAAAATGAACGCGTTCGGTGTCAGAGACAGACCGATATGGCTTTTTTAGGGCCGATACCGATTATTTATTGGTAGTCGAGGAGACCGATAACCGATATTTGGAGCCGATATTCATTTGCAGGTCAAGTGAAAATATTGGCCCCAAAATTTTGATTAATACGAACTCCAACCTGTTTATTAAACAGCCGCCAGGCTCAGCAGCACGTCTCATAAAGTTAAACGAAAACTTAAATAAATAGCTCCCTAAAAGAATTCTACAGTAAAATAAAGTTTTCAAAAATTTATTTTTAGCTGAAATTTTATTTTATCTTTCACTTATCTTTGTTTAAACAAAAACAAAAAGTGTAGGGAGTCTCTTATCCACACGTTCCTTCAGAAGCCTATGGGTGTTGACTTCCGCCTGTGGTTATCGACCTCTGGTTGCTGCCAACGGCAAGCTAGCTCAAAACAACTCACATGAAATCATTAATGCTAGAAAGAGCTCAGTGTAAACTTTTTTCAAAACATCCCTCCTATGACCTCACCTCTGATTTTTCTTCATTTTGTCACTTTCTTGCTTTAAAAGCCGGTTATTAGAGCGAGTATAACAGCTAGGCTAACATCATCAGCTTTGTGGTCTCCATGGCGACATAAACAAAACGTTCAACCAGAACCCTTTACTTTTTCTTTTTTAAATGGCAGATGCAGATATGCATTAAAATAATTGGTCAGTCCCTAGTGAACGTAGTTCATTCCTGGGGCAGTGACTGGCGGCTCACAGTCAGAGAGGTGACGGGAGGTGCTGAGCTCTGTTTTGCGGTGACAGAAGTCAGATCTGCTGCGGCACTCCCCGTGCACTGAGCATGGCTAACCCTGCTGACAGTAGACAGTTCACACAATACGGTTAGCAGCAGCAGCAGTGATTGTGAGATCAGCGGTGGGTCTGAACATTCACTGAGTTTTATGAACAGATCATAAACACAGAGGCTAATGGAGGATAATAGCAACTGGACTTTTAGCTAGCTCACTTTTTGAGCCGGCACAACACAGCCAGTAACCTCTAAAGTCGTTTAGTTAGTCCATGCTAACAAAGCTAACAGCTGACGTCTCTAAATGAAAGAATGAATGACTGAATATGTGAGAGTTTAACAAACACATCAGAGGACACAAGACGAGACTAAAGTTATGAAACGGAGCACAAAATAGTTCAGAATGCAGGATCAGAAATATTTATGTCTAAAAATGTTGTTTGCAGGTCAAAATAGTCCAAATACGAAAAACAATCCAGATAAAATCCAGATCATGATCCTGCCTAAAAACATCCTGACATATTTCCTCCATATCGCCCCCTAATGGATTTTCCTTGGTCAGAAACAGAGTTTGCTGATGTTTATGCAGCACGTAACACTGCAGAAAACTGACCACTGATCATCAGGTATCAAGAGACACCTGAGGGACAGGTTAGCTTTGATTTCATCAGTCTGTGATGATGGAATAAGGAGGTTTTTAGCCACTTAGAGACTAATTTTTACAGAAATCATGAAAAGAAAGAGCTAAAAAATGGAAAATTAATATGTTACTTTGAGGGGGTCTGAACCCTCTTTAATAACACTTGCTGGGATCTTCTGCCCTCATGTGCAGCAGGCTACATGTTTGGGGATTTGTCTAAATTTGATGTTACATTGCAGACACCGCTGTGCCATTTCAACTGTGCAGCAAGCAAAACACCAGTTTAAGAGATTCAGAGGTCTGGCATTCATGAGTCAACGTTACCACACTCTGGTTTAACATCCGAGTATCAGGATAGAGTCGCACATTCAGAGGAACATTGGCTTTGATATAAGCAGCACTGGGTGAAAATCTTCCTTAGTATGTACTGATAACCACACATACATACCCAGTCTGCCGGCTCTCTGATGCCTCCATTTCCCATCCTCTAAAGAGTCCTGGCCATGTCGTTTTGTCTAGCATGTTCCTGGTATGGCTTCCATGCTTCACAAAGCCACAGGTCTTTCATGTGCTGAGGAGGGAGAGAGCAGAGACATGCGGGCTCATTTAGAGTGGCCTGTTTCAGCCTTCTGCGGGAAAAAGCCACTTGAGAGGCTTGTGTGGGTACGACATTGAAACGACGGAGGGGAAGTAGCTGCCAGGGGCCCCCACAGACCAGAAACCAACCAAAGATGGTGCATCCTGCTGAAGGGGAAAGAAAGAGAGGGGAAAACGCAGCTGCAGACGGGATGGAGAAGAAAAACTGTGATGTTTTGATTATTCCATGTTTGGGGTACGAGGAACATGCAAATCATGCAAAATGCATCTCGTCAAAGAGGACCGTAATCTGTTGGTCGTCGTTGCAGTTTTGCATCTCTGAACTTCAAGCTGGCGGATGAGGCTGCAGCTCTCTGTTGTCACATCATACAGAGCAGGGACTCTGATTTCTCACAGGCCATCTGTCAGAGGGTCTCTTTCCTCAGTGTTGACTCTTCAGGCTCAGAGGGATCCCCTGCTCTCATAGATCACGTCTACATCGACTCTCCTTGTTTATTGTGATGGAGAAAGTTCCACACTTTGATAAATTAAAGACTTTCACCTGCACCTCTCCACCCCTACTGCTACCGTCTGTTAGAGCAGCGTGTGAGTGGATGCATCGCTCCATCCATCATTCTCCCAGCAGCCATCTGCCAACAGCTCAGGCTGGGTCAGAGGGGATGTGTCGCCACATGTCTCTCAGACAGCAGCAGAGAGCTGCTGACTCCATATCGATGAGATTCCACACGGTCGGGTGGTGGGAAGGGCTGCAGGGGAGGAAATGTGTGTGTTTTTTTTGGTGGACTGTGAACTAGGGAGGGATTAGAACTAGAAAAGAGGACTTAAGTCAAGTTTGGGGTGTCAAATAACCAGTCGAAAGGTGATCATGCATTTGTGTAGCTAACGTCAGGGGTAACTCCAGCCTTACAGCCAGAGCTGATAGGTTCCAATTCAAGTCATGGTTGTGGTTAACATCCACTGACGCTATAATGGTCCATTGAGGTGAAGAGGGAGCTGAGCCAGTAGGCAAGGCTCTCAATTTGTTGGTCAATCTATGTTCCAACCCTTACCTATGGTCACGAGCTGTGGGTCGTGACTGAAAGGACATGATTGGCTGTCTGGGCTCAGCCTATGAGATCTGTTTTGGAGCTCAGATACCCAGGAGAGGCTCGGAGTAGAGCTGCTGTTTCTTGGGGTAGACCAAGGACACGATGGAGAGATTATATCTCTTGGCTGGCCTGGGAATGCCTTGGTATCCCCCCAGAGGAGCTGGCGGTAGTGTCCAGGTTCAAATCCCAATTGGGCTTTGGCTTCCTCCCACTGTCCAAAAACATGCTCATCAGGTCAGTTGGTGATTCTAAATTGCTCATAGGTGTGAGTGTGAAAGGTTGTCTGTCTCTGTGTGTCAGACCTGTGATTGACTGGAGACCAGTCCAGGGTGTACCCTGCCTCTCGCCCTATTACAGCTGGGATAGGCTCCAGACACCCGCGACCCTGAACAGAACAAGCGGTATAGAAGATGAATGAAAGTTCTGCCCATATAAGGACATGGCTGACATGACTGAGGGAAGCTGGAGTTCAGTATTGAAAAATTTGGCTCTCTGTCGACGAAAGGCTTCAAACTTTTGTTTCAGAAACTTTGGGTTGGGTCATTTTCAGTCTATTGTTTTGGTAGCAAGTCATTGAATGAATGCGGAGCATGACACATCAGTCAGCAAAGAGCCGATCAAGCAGGACAGGAAGTCAGACACCAGTAAAACACTAACTGTTAATGCTGGATTATATTTCACAGAATCACTACAACAAACTGCCAAAAGTGGTGGAGCCAGGATTGAAATTGACAGGTTAGAAGTTTTCACAGCAGACAACAGTACGCTAGATGGGTTTCCATCTGAATGAACACGCAGCCGGTGTGAGTTGACGGATGAGAGGGCACGCAGTCAACACGCAACGTCGTGGAAACAGAACGAACACGGATCTGGTGTATTGCCGGCGTTAGCAGCTGGTGTGTTTTGACAGACAAAGGAGCAAAAAGTCAAACTGCAACAGAGCAGAGATGAAGCGGACACCGATCTGATGGATTCATTCGTATTTAGGTGTTATCTGGCCTTTACATTCTCTCCTGTCTTGTCTCCTGTTTGAGTTGATATACGTTCCGAGGGAAGTTTAAAGGTCTGATTATGATGTTTTGAAGGTTTTTTTTAACCTGGGTTTGACATTTGCTCTGGAAAAAAAAGGTTTATTATAATGCTATCAAACGTGAATGAGCTTTTTTTTTTTTCCCCTTGTGGAATAAAACTTTGCAAAACCTTTTGAAGATCAGACATCCTGCAATTTACAAATCACTCAGAGTTTAAATGAAACCTAACACTACTTTCATGTCTAAATGTAGACTCCTTGCAGAATATGTTGAAGGAAACATGGTATGAATCTGTTTTCATGACCTCTCAGTAAGACTGAAGATTCCCCTCGAGTGTTTCATGTTGCTCGTCTGTCTCTCTCCTACAAATAGAGCAGAGGACTGAGTCAGGTAGTCTGACTGTGACTCAGAGTAAATAACACCCGGAGAGAGAGAGAGACAGAGAGAGGTTAACACTGTTTTAGAGTGTCTAAAGGGGGGGATAAAGAGAGAGAGAGAGATAAGAGAGGAGTACGTATAAAGAGGGGTGAAGTGTTGGACACTCAGAGCTGGAGATGTGTTGGGGGACAGGAGAGTCGTCAAACAGAGCGGCTATATTTACCCGCTGCTCCTCAGGCGTCATGACAGAGCGTGCTCGGCTTCCGGAGGACCTGTAGTTGATTGCGTCGCCTGTTTTGTTGTCTCTATTAAGGCAGCATGGATGAGTACGGAGGCCTGAGGGTGCCAGCCAGGAGCTACAGCCGCTTCTCCTGTGCAAACTTCAAACTGGTAAGAAATCAGAGAGAGAGAGAGAGAGAGAGAGAGAGAGAGAGAGAGATGATGTTACCATGGAGAAGCTTTTAACTTTTGGAGCTCTTAAATGCATTTTTGCTCCAGCTAACCACCTGTTGCTACACCGAATGACTTAAACCTGACAGCAGGTTTGAAGTTTATGGAAAGAAACACACTGAGATCTTGTCACAGATTATTAAATGTTGTTTTTTTTCCATTGACGTGAACCGAGGGGGCTCTGAAGTTATGAGGGAAAGACACCTCAGAGGAAGGGTCAGCTGGAAATAGAAACGTCAGGGGTGAACTAGATCCTCAGGAGCTGCCAGGAATTATTTTAGAAGCTCTCTTACAGAGACAGGTAGTGGTTGTACTCGTGAATGTCAGCTTCAAGCTCACAGAGCCTTTAATGTCCTAACATGGTACGGAGAGGAGGCCTTCCTCCTGACGTGCAGCGGCACATTTCCTTTGAAAAGGTAGAAGAAAGCAGTGTAAACAGAGCACGTCTGCTGTGGACTCAGCACCAGCTTCACTTCCATTACCTGAATTATAGCGCGAGCAGTTTAAGTCTCATGAAGGCTTGTCGTGAGAGATAACGCTTTATAACAGCTCAGGTCCTGCTGTGCTCTCTTTATAGTTCCTGCGCCCGTCGGTAGATTACTTCATAATGGCGTTTTGAGTGCGGCGGTTTCAAAGTTGTCTACTGAACCCTGAACGTAATGAGGGTAATAGTCCTGGAGTTATCAGCATAATTGTTTCTGGAAAGAACTCCAACTTCTACGTGTGTGTTTTATGGTTGGACCCGAGGTGTTGTGTGAAACTTTTGTGGAAATCAGAGAAATGTTGCTGCCAGTTTGTGATTTCATGCTAAGGCTTCAAAAGATTGAGGCTGAGAAGACTTGAGTTGTGACTATGAGGAGCAGCTGTGAGTTTAGGAGGTCAGTCCTCTTTTATTTGGGCAGTTTCTTGTGATTCCAAAATAAACTTTGGAATTTTAACCAAACTGTCTCTGAATATGTGTTAGCACATGCGTTAAACTCAATGTGCTGCATGTTTGAAAGCAAAAGGCCGAATTCAATCCCAATTTTTTTTCCTGCAAAATAAGTGTAAGCATTTCATTCCTTAGCCCTCTCTAGTACGTAGCGTGTTTTTTTTTCATATTCTTATTTTTTGATTCTATTTTGTTATTATATATTTTTTCATATTTGTTTATTTTAAAACTAAAATTAGCCATCCAAAGTCAAACCAACACTTCAAAAGATTCCAGAAGTTGAAAAAAAAAAAATTGCCACTGGGATTAAACGGCTTTAAACTTCTGCATGAAGTTCAGATGTGAGAAAAAAAAGTAGTTAAAAGGTGGCAAAATTCACTGCAAGCAAGTAGATGGTGTTCATAGCTTAGGACTGTTGTTTGACTGGTGACAGTTTGGTACAAATCAAGATGCTGCGTTGTATTTTTTTTCTCACTAACAGGGTCTTTTTTTCCCTACTTATCAATGGATACTTCATCTTTTATTGTAAAAATGTAAACGAAAAAATATGGGTCACCTTCAACATAAACAGAAAATATTTGATCTGTTTTCTCCACATTTCTGCAGGAATAACGACAGGAACAATGGAGGAAGGTTGATTTTAGCAATGCAGCAACATGTGCTCATAGGTCGTCTCATTTTAACCCTTTAACTTCCAGCTCAACTGTTTGGTTGAGCATTTTTTTAAGTCGCAATATCTTGTTGAAAATGTGTTGAACTGAGTCAAACTTGATTGAATCGTCTCTACAGCTCAAAATATTTTTTCTAAATTTTATGGTTTCTGATTTTAGTGCCCCAACAGCACAGGAAAAATACAAAAAAAATCTTATTTATTTATTTATTTATTTATTTATTTATTTTTGGATGGAACATTCAAAGGTTAAAAATTAAATAGACATCATATCCCTTACATTTAAAAAGTGAAAGTTGAAGGGTTAAAAGGAGAGGTAGTTAAAGGGTTAAGATAAATCAAGTATCTTAGATGTTTATCTAGGCTGGATTTTTTTTTTAATTTGGATTGGCCCGTTGAAGTACTCCCAGGGCACAGAGTCACCGCCACTGTTATTGTGAGGGTCGCTGGCTGAAAAGTAAGTTCAAGAACCCATGTGTTCGCTCACCTGCAGCCTTGTCATAAGGGCAAAAACAAACAAAAAAAAAGCCTTCACAGTGTTTGCCTTAGCTTTGCCCACTGACTTGGATACATTCCACATTATTAAGCGACTTCCACAATGCCCTGTTGTATTATTTTGAGTCTCCAGAGACCACCCTTCATTCATTCTGTCTGACAGGGAAATCTTCAAGATGTGAGGTACATGTGCAGAGAGGTAAATCTGGTACAGTTCAGGAGAAGGTAGTCCTGAAATTTTCAGGGAATTTTCAGCAGTGTGTGTGGAAAGAGCTGAAGGAGAAGTGCAACATGCCAAGTTAAGAAAACATCGTCTACTTGCTTGAACTATTGCAAATGAGCTTTTTCTGCCTGTCAGTAACCTGAAAGTTGTAAACATTGGTTTGGTTTTGCAGAAATAAATGCAAGGATTAAAAATAAATAATAATAATAATAAGTTTCTCAGGTTCAAAGCAGTACACAAGGAGAAATAAGTGGTTCCTTGTTTCTTCATTTGGGGATAAAAGTTGCTTAAAGAGCAAGAAAAAGAGGACATTCACCAAAAGAGGACTGGACTAAGTCTTTATTGTCCCGACCTGGAGAATACCAGTCTTCACTTTCACGATAAGAATCAAAGCTGGCTCTCTTTGCCTTGAAACTTTTACCTGACCACAGTGATGTAATCACGTCTGTCAGCATCACCGCGGTGTTTAATTAGCAACCAGGCTATTACTTAACAAATCAGTGTCAGTGCAAACAAAGAGAGATCAAAGAGTGAGGTAACGTGACCACTAACATACACACATGGCCACGAGAAGCACTGAAGCACATCTGCTTCCTGCTCTGTAATCAGCTTCTGTCATGATGTGTCGTGACTTCAGCGAACGCCCACCTCTGCACCTGCAGCTGAGACGTCTGCTCCCAGCTCCAAACTCACTTTTCACTCCGGTCCCGGTCCAAATGAAGGGCACCGTCTCAGCGTGGAGTCCTGGCTGTCCTTGCCCAGACTGACCTAGCGCCGCGGGGGTGTCCTGTGTGCGTCATGCCTTTCTGTAGGCTTCACACAGCAGCATGGTGACTCAGCAAGCAGAGGCAGCGGGGATGTTGGATGAGAGGCGGATCCGTGTTTTTGTCGGGGAGAAGGGACACAGCTGTTTGAAAGAGCGACTCATCACGGCCTGTCACAGGCTTTGAAGAAACTTTCTGTTCTTTTGAAGGCTGTAATTTAAATTCATTGTGTGAGCATGAAAACTGGTCAAGGCTTTCATGTGCTGCTTGTTAGAGATGATAAATCAGCGATGCTGCTCTGTGTAGGCGAAGATAGCAAACTGTTAAGAGTCAAACACGAGGAAAAGGTAATGTCGACCACTTAGCCTGCACATTACCCTCATATCCAGTCAGTGAATTTAATCTCTGGTATAATGACAATGTCAAGTCACCAGTCGATAACATCCTCGATAAGTTTTGATTAAATTCTCCCTCTGTATGCAGAGAGGTTTCCTTTTATGTCCATCTTATATCATAAACTCAATATGGAGTCGATACTCCTCCTCACTTAACATCCAGCTTATTAAACAGCCTCTCAGACCAGCCTGCTTCTCATCAGCCCCCACCTCTCTGTTTCTCTTCTTGAGATCTTTGAAGAAATCCTCAGATCAGAGAAGCTACAGTATGGACATGTTCAAACACACGTCATCCAGATAAATGCGCCTCTGAAGTTTCTGCGAGTTTCATTACGGATGCAGTCTTCCATCTGCAGGCAGGATGGTTCCA
Source organism: Labroides dimidiatus (assembly GCA_030710495.1). NCBI lineage: Eukaryota > Metazoa > Chordata > Actinopteri > Labriformes > Labridae > Labroides > Labroides dimidiatus. Next base: position 31,407,518 of record CM061144.1, on the reverse strand, counting down.
TGTGATTACTGCCGGTGGTATGTAATTCATCATGTTCACGTTTTGCATTAATTGTTTCCATGAAAAGTTAGCTGAAAGTTTCCTATTAGTGGATCAGCCACAGTGATTCAATTCATTCTCCGTCCACAATAAGATCACACACAGCTGTGATGGATTACTTTGAGCCTGATAGAGTTTCAGCTCCCGGTGTTACAGTTTAAAGAATGACCCTGTAAACTGGAGACCTTCAGCTGAACGTGTCAGTGGATGCATCCTAGTTTAGTTAAGTTTATAAACATATAATTGTGTCAAAATATTCTCATTTGATGAGTACTCTATGTTAATTCAACTGGCAACAGCTTTTCCACCAGCGCTTGTTTTCTTCCATTTGTCAACAAATCCATCTGCAGTGCAATAAAGCACCATCAAACCCAGCACAGGCTGAATATCCTCCATGCTAACAGGCTAACTGCAGTGCTGCGCATAAAAACGCCGGCCTGTCTTCTCCTTCTATGACCTTTATTCTTGTCATACTGCCCTCTACTGGTCTGGCAGTGTGCTGCAATTACTTTTATTTTTTTCTCCCTACATCACTGGCTTGATTTGCGTAATCTACTCGAGTCTACAGCCTGTGGTTTAAAGCAGAAGCACAATGGGCCACAGGAACCATGTTGGGAAAAATCAGCCTGGTACTTAAAGTTTCAAAGTAGTTCTGGGTTGCATGGAAAATGTTAGACATAACTGTTCTGATAAGGTGCTCTTGAGCCTCTTGTCTGACACTGTTATTTGGTTTTACTGGATGTATGAGTAAGATTTCTCAACTATAACTTTCAACACAAACTTCATTTATAAAGCACTTTTAAAGCAACCAGAGTTGAACGAAGGGCTGTACAGATCAAAAGCAGCAAAATAAGATAGAATAAATTCAATTAAGATTCAATGAAGGTTTTGCCAGATCTCCATTCTTGATGGGGAGAAGAGGTTTATCTTGAGAGAAGTTTTTAAAAACCTCTAGAGCCGAGGGGCAGCCGCCACAAAGACTTGGTCACCTTTGGTTTTATACCTTGTTTTAGGGTTGACTTTGGTAGCGCTGAAGTGTAAATCACAACATCAAAACCGAAAACACCACAGCAAATCAGAAAACACAATAATAAATAAGTCATTTCTCATTGTTGTTTCTGTTTTGTGGTTGTGTTTTATGATTTGCAGTTGTGATTTGCACTTCAGGGCCACCGTAAGTGACCAGTAACAGCTGACTGGACGATCTCAGTGTCCTGACAGGGACATGGTAATGGAGAAGCTCAGTCAGGTGCTGGGGGTCTAGTCCATTAAGAGCTTTAATAACAAATAGTAAAATTTTTAAATCTAGTCTTAAACCAACTGAGAGCCAGTGCAGCGAAGCTGGGACAGGGGAGATGTGTTCATGCTTGTTCTTTTATTAAAATTCCCACAGCTGCTGTACAGTCCCTCCGTAAAACAGTGAACTATCAGAGAACAGAGGATACCTGAGGTGTCACAATCAGTGGATGTGTTGTTTTGACAGAGAGTAACACATCTGGGAAGTTTCATTCTCAGGACGTAAAGTAACCTGTTGTAACTCGCCCACTTTCCTCTCTCCACCTCTGAAAGCCCCCCCCCAACCCGCTCCGCCTCAGGCGCTGTGACCCCCCTCCATGGTTTCCAGCTCTGTGACTGACAGCTACCCGTTTCACCTCCGTCTTAATTACGCTCAATTTACCTGCCTGAAAATACTTCAAAGAGAGCTTACACACACAGAAAGCTCCTTACTCGAGCACTTCCTTTTCTGCGTGACCAGCTGAGGGACTGAATGAAAGGATGGAGTCTAATCCTGCTGCTCGGAGGCTGTTTTTTTTTTTTTTTTACCTCCGTGTCACTCAGAGGCTTTTTATAAGGCTGTGTTTGGGAATGTGTGATGTGAACGTCGCTCAGAGCCTCTTTGTGTGTAATGCGTGGTCGTGTACTCTCATAAACCTTTTGCATTCAAGCTTGTGTGTGAAGATGTGTGCGTGTGTGTGTGTGTCTTTGAAGTCCTCACACCTGTTGTAGGCTGCCATGAGAGAGAGAGAGAGAGCTGTGATTCATCAGATGAGTAGCATGGTGGAAAAGCTCCAGGTCTGTTTACAACACGAACACAAAGAAACTAGGGGTCAACAGCGTGTCACACACCTCGCTGCACATGTTGTGTGTTCGTGTTTGTGATAAGCTGTGAGCAGAATAATGCTGTGCGCCGATTCGATGATAATACACTCTCTTAGATTTCGACGTATAGAGAAAAGCTTTGTCAGACATCGGGTTACTGTGAGAGATTAAGTTACACATTTAAAACGAGGTATAATGGCAACCTGAGAACTACAGCATACTGTGAAATTTGTGTTTTTGTGCAGAAACTCTTAAGCTCTCCTCTGAGCTTTTATTTGTTTCTTTTATGAGCTTAAAGAAGAGCAGATTCTACTTTCAGTTTCAGATGTGGGTGCATTTTTATGCTTAATGATCTTTATTATTATTTTTTTCATCCCACTTCAAGCGGACATTAGTAACTGCTATTAGTAGCAAAATTCTTGTAGCTGCAGCCTCCGGGAAATGAAACCAATGCAGAAGTGCAACGAGCTGCAGTTCTTCGAGTGTCCACTTGGAGCAACGTTTATCCACCTCAAGGTTTATTTGTAATTTTCATGATCACGGGATGAAAAGTTTGCAAAATGTAAAGATGAAACTGCTTCAGTGCAAATAAAATGTTAAATTACGACCATAAGTGTGACTTTGGCTCGTCACCTTTCATCAGACGTCAGCCTCAGGGCAGCAGTTTGAAATTTAACTTGTGGTGAAGCATACGTTTGTTTTATCTCCGTAAATCATTTAAGACCCAAGGGTTAAGATATCTTTAAGTTTCGTAAGTCTTAGTCTGTACCAGTTTAAAAGAAATGAAACATTTGCATCTTAAAGCCCAGGTGGGGAATGTTTTGTACATGTGGGTTTTGGCACCCCCCTGTGGAGAAACTTTGAATCATTGTGCACATCATATCCTGAACATGTTAAAGTCAGGTATTCTAACAGAAATCTGCTTTTGTTCTCTTATAGCAGAGATGGGCATTCCAAACAAAAAATACTATTTTATACTCACTGCTAACTATTCGCCAATTATTCAAATAGTTCAGATAGCATTAATTTACTCTGTAAAATTGTTGTAGACTAGTTGGACATGCTATTGGAATGGGTAATATGATCTATGTTCATATTCTACTTTTACGTAGCAAATTTTGCTCTTAACCTTGTGTGGTTTGTGCAAACTGCCTCCCAGAAGTCTCTGATGCTGCAGACAGTCTCTGTTTTTCTCCAGTTCTGAATCTCACAGTCTCACATCTATTTTCCTGGCAACTGGCACTTATGCTTTCTCATGTTATTATTATTATTGACTTTTTTTTTTCTTTTGTTATCAAATGTCAAAAAGCAAACAGCTTACAGATGCCACACGGGGACTGTCTGGCGGTTATATCACATCCATTAAAGAACTATTATTTTCACTGAAACTATTTGATTATTTGAAAATCACAGCTCATTCTTACCTAAAAGTAAGTTGTATTATGTCTAAGACTTAACTCCTCTTCCTAGTTCAGAGTAGTCAGTATTGTTGCTTTTGGTCTGGTTTAGTTTTTAAGTCTTAAAGAAAAATCACAGTTAATTTCAGTTTATTTCAGAGCCGACTAAAGTCTCCTTAAAGGGATTTTTAACCCTGAAAAAGAAAGGGCTATTATTTTGAGAATTACAGATGAGAAAATATGAGATTATGATATTCAAATGTCTTAATACTGCCATAAAGCTCTTCTTGTGAGACTCAAAAACTTTCTAACTAGGGATGGGTATTGATAAGATTTAGTGATACCATTGCCCTTATTGATTCTGCTTATTGATCTCAGTCTTCATCTGGATTCTTATCAATTCCTCCTGTGAATTTTTTGTGAATTTTTTGTGACCAAAAAGTGGGCTGTACAGGTTTTCAGTCAACAATATTTTATCGATTGAAGTAAATAAATATGAAATTATTAGTATCTGGATATCTCTGGACATAAATAAATACAAATAAGTAAAAACAGCACATCACGTGGCATTGATTGTATTGAAGTAGGCCATCTAGTATCTTGAAGTGATGATTGCAATACTTTGAGTTGTTTGGAGCCTTGGGCTTGCCGTAGTTCTGCTGAAGTCAGCCATGAGCCTCACTTCGTCGTTCATCTTCCTGCTTGTAAAACGTTTGCCTGTTAGTATTTTGAGATTTAGAGTTTCCAGTATTGTTTACAAAGAGTAATTGTGACATGTTTCTGTGATGAAAGTTGAAATTCTGCTTTAAAACCGAAGTTATCGCAATGTATGCTAACCGCTAGCATATCAACGCAATTTCCCATATGCGTTAGCATCGCGCTAGCGCTATGTTTTCTATATTGTTTTTGGTGAAATAGGAGATGTTTTACATGTTGAATGTACTGAATAGGAATCTCTTGTGAAAGAGTGATGTACATTTCTTTGTGTGTTTGAACCATTTCTAATCGATTCCTAACAGGAACTAGTTATTGATACCCATTTCCAGTTGTAACATAGATTAAAATCTGCTTTCCTCAGGAAAGTGCAGGAAACTCAAGTAATCAGATTATTCTCGAGTAATGACAGCAACATGGTTACATAAACGGGTCATCTCTACCTTAATATCTTTTTATCAGTCTGAGATGACAGTATTCCTGTAGAAACGAGTGTGTTGGTGATGTAGCTGTCACAGGTTTCAGATCCCTGAAGGAGAAAAGCTGCTCTCGGGTTCCTCTACTTAGACTGAGTCCCTACAATTTACAGACAAGCTCGGGGATGCTGCAGAAGCAGAGACTGTGGACATGAAGTATCTGTTTCTCAAAAATAACTCCTTTATTGAGAATAATGTCCTCTCCAACCTTTGAGGGCCTTTTTTGAAAGCTCAGAAATAGAAACTCACACCTCTTGATGTGAGGGAAGGAGAGAGTAAAATAGAAAGAGTTTGGCAACTAATTATGAGGGAAGCTATTCAGATTATTCAGATGCGTGCTCAGCCCCCCTCCCCTCCTCCCTCCAGGCAGTGAAGGGTCTTTTCTGTCCCCAGAGAGTGATGTCAGCATGGCCCATTGAAAACAGCCGCCGTGCGCTCAGAGATGAATGCCCTGGCTGAGCACAATGGCCCCAATTTGAATACCACGCGGATATATGCCAGATCGGAGCCCCAACAAAAGAAAGAGGGCTACTCTGCTCCCATTCAACCATGTTGTTATTTTATTAGAGTCGTAAATTTGCTCCAACAATTCATAGCTTTTGTAGTTTTCGAGTGTTTATGGAGTTTGAAACACGTGGATGACCTGACGAGGTCTCCCCCTTCTCTTTTGGATGGGATTTTTATTTTCACTGGCTCCAAACTGAACGCTGTGGTTGTGTTTGTGTGTGACCGCAGATCTACACGGACTGGGCCAACCACTACCTTGCCAAGTCAGGACACAAGCGTCTGATCAAGGACCTGCAAACGGACGTCACAGATGGAGTGCTGCTGGCTGAGATCATTCAGGTCGTAGGTAAGAAAACACACTTTTGATTCCAGAGTCGGTGGGGGCAAAAGGAAAGTTGACTGACCTTCTAGAAACACAAGTAGTCTCAACTTCTGTCAGGGGAAAAGAATCCCCTGAAACTCCGGCACCCTTCTGCTGCAAGAGAAGAGCTGATGCTGCAGAACTGAGCTGATTCAAGCTTTAATCTGATGTCAGGATGTCCTTTTCAGCATGAATCATGCAGATATTTCACCGTCATGCACACGAGTAGTTTCTAATTCTCAGTACTGTTGCAAAACCCAGAATCAATATCACAGACTTGCTCGAAGTGTAGTCAAAAGTTTGATGCTTGTTTGCCACTAAAACTTTCTAAATGTAGAAAAAGTACCTGCAGCCAAACAAACTTGAAGCATTTCTTCGCACTTACTAAGAATTTTTCTTCCTGTTAATTTTCTTACTTGTTTTGTACGTCGCGTTGGACAAAAACGTCTGCTAAATGAAATCCTAGAATTGTAAATTTAGAAGACAGAATTTAAGGAATTTGGCGTGTGGGAGATTTAAATGTTACTTGTATTCATGAGTAGAGTTATCTGACTTTTAAAAGTAATTCAGACAGCTTTTTTGTAACCCTATATTACCTAAAAGGTTTATTTTGTGATGCATCTTTGAATGAGAGATGGATCAGGCTGCATTAAAAAACAAACTACACAACCTAACCAAACAAATTAAGCCACTGAAAACCTGACACAATAAACCGAAATCAGAAGAAAGAAATCTAGAAAAATGTGAGCGATTAAAGGTTTGACTGGTAAAGGTAAAACAAGCCCTATAGTCCTTTACCTTCATAAGAGATACAATTTTCATGTAAACTCCTTTAGTTCTTTGTACATTATTTCTTTCTATGAGTGATTCAAACATGTGGATGTTAAATGAATGTTTAGACATGAATGTACACAAAAGTCTACATGTAAAAAGCAACAGAGGAAGATGTTCAAAATTCGGTATATTTGTCTAAATATGAAAGACTGGAAAAGGCTCTGTGTAAGAATTGTCTAATTGTATATCAAAGTAAACGTCTTTTCCAACAAAAATAAAGAATTATATATAAAAAAGAAAGCCCTAATTTTCAAGAGGTTTAGGAATAGTTCAAGTTGTTCTTATTACATAAAAGCTTGTTTCTTGTGAATCAAGGCCAATCCTCAAACACTGATTTGTGTCCTCAAAATTTGACCAACGCTTTGTTTTCCTTCCAAATTAAGTGTATCATGAAAAAAAGTAATCATCCTGGACCCTGAAAAGTTTCAGTTTTAGGTTCTCTTTGGATCAGGAAACACAGAATCAGGGGAAACATGAAGAACTTTCTTATTTTATACAATAAAAATGCCCCAATTTTTCATGGCATGAGAGCTTTGAAGAAACTTTGAAGAGCTTTGACATGAACGAATATATTTTATTTGGTGTCGTTGTATCACAAAGAATATCAGTGGACAACGACAGTTAAGTCTGTAGTGCCAAATCTGCAAAGAGGACCGTAGGCTCTGCTCCAACATCCAACCAAAGTCCTGATGTTGCTCTGCAAAATACTCAGATCTTGCCAAGTGTGTTTCTCTGACTTTGAGCCAGAATTTCTCATTTCACTTAAAACTGATGCAATAATCTGATACATCTAGAAAACAAAACATTTTATTTCAAGATATAAGCAAATAAAAATAAGGACTTCATTGATTGTGATGAGTAAGAATATATGAGTTTCTGGAAATAAATGTAACATCCTGTTTCAATAATGTTATCGAGTAAATTTTGTAAAATATATTGGCATCTTGATTTGTCAGGTTCACATGGCTCAATAAGATATTCTACTAGAAATCTCACTAAAGACATAAATTTATCCAAAGAAGAGTGAAAGATTGAAGTGTTGATTGTAAAAATGGGCGCCTGCCCCGTGTTTCTGACCCCTCGTGCTCCTCTGTATCATCATCAGTCTTGTCATTTGGTCCGGCCACCCTCAGCCTGTCATTTCTTCTGAAGACAGCCTGGAGGCTGGAGCAGACCAACAACAGCTGACCGGTGACTCAGCACGTCACTGACTCTCCGCTTCCAGCACTTCCTCATGAGTCTGACCCACATTTATGTTTCCTCTCAGCACGCTGTCTGCAGCTTCAGTCTTTACGCTGAAGAGTCTCACTGTTCTCTGACTGAAGCTGCAGCATGTGACTATTTACTGTTTACAGGATTTAATAACATCATCTGCCTCTCACATCATATTTTATAGGGAAATACTGTGAGCCTGTTTTTCTGTGACACCTTTAAAATTCCCTGATATGAATGCTAAACAAGTTTTAACAGCTTAAACAGAGCAGAAGTCCGTGTGTGTCACCACTTTGAATGACATCTATCCCAAGTCCATACACTATCTACATCCTAACAGCTGACCACTGATGCCCTGCTCTAATATTAAAGCAGCACTAATCCAACCAACCACTCACCTGTTCTGCTCTGCCTCCGCTGGGAAAACTTCACACCCCACAATCGCTGGTGAAACCGGAGCAGCCCGCTGGTGCCGGATATGACACCTGTTTAACTGTTTGACCTAGTCACACTTAGAGTCTGGATGATAATAATAGAGGGTGAAAAAAAACAAACTTCACATGAAGGTCATCTTTAAAGTCGTCTGCTTGATGTTTATCGCTGGTCCTGGTTGTCTTAAAGACCTCTTTATAACGTCTGACAGCAGTTTGTCACTTTAACTGTGTGAATCTAAGCAGCATAATGTGTGTGCTTGTGTTATTTTTACACTCGGTCTCACTTAATTAACTTGAAGTTGAAATGTGTAACATTAAATTACAGACTCAGTGGGTGTCACCACTCTGTGCAATTTTCAGGAAGCACACAAACCAGAGTCTTAATGTACCGTTAAACCATCAGTCATTTCAGTGTGTTTGTACACTTTCTTAAGATGTTGTTAAAAGTGAAGAGTACTCCGAAATGTTGAGCTAATCTCTTAATCTCATATTGACTGAGGAGAACTTCTTGTTCAGATATAACAGAGCTGTCAAACCACTTTTTTTTCCATATCTACTCTCATTTCTGAGTTTCGTTAGATAAGCTAGTTTTAACTATTTTGATTATATGTTTAAAAATCCATTATATTGTGATGTGATGAATTATACTGTATGATTTCATCTTTAAAAAGATAACACTGTTATATATTTGGCGCCTCCCTGTCACACTTTTTCAAATGAGCAACAAGCCACAAATCTAGCGACTTTGTCTGATGTTATTGAGGACTTTTGGAGACTCTGATGTGAACCGGTGTCAATGTGTAGCATGTGCTGCCATGGGCCCGAACCCAGTCCATCCTCCCAGCTGCAGTCAGAGGCGGAGATGTTCACTCCTTCGCATCCAGGCAGCAAATAAACCACACGTGATCCCTGTTCTGTATCAAGTTCTAAACATGCTTATGGTGTTTTTTTTCTCGCTTTTGTCTCTCCAACTACCGTATTCTTCTCTCAAATTAGGCAACACCATTTAGTGACTTTTAGGATGGCTAATAGCTACTTTCCTTGCTGAGGAGTTGGTTACAGTGGTTTCTTACACAGGTCTGTGGTGATTCACACACTCCTAAAATAGCTTTCTGCCTGCATGTACGATGCTTTAGCCCCCTGACATCAGTCTGCGCCTGTATGCTTAGCTCAAAGGTGGTAACGCAAACACAAAGTACTCCAGTAATATTGCACGGAGGATGAGAATGGCTGTGGATTTTCTCTTTTTTATGCACCTTTATCTCATGATAACGACTTATTATTTCATTATCTCGACATAACAAATATCATTTTCTCGTGATAACGAAATAATTAATGTGTTTGTCTTGATTTCAACTTACAAGAGCTGCCACAAACAGCTAATTAATTTGTTATGAGAAAATGATCTTTGTTATATTGAGATAATGAAATAATTGTTGCCAAATAGCTGCTATCATGAGATAAAGGTGCTTAAAAAAAGACAAATCCATGGCAGTTCTTGTCTTACGTAATATCAACAAAAACTGCAGGGATTTTTTCGACCTGTCAATCATCTGGGGGTGTTTTAAAGGAAAATGTGTCGCACAGTTTTCACATCAGCAGCAGGAAGCAGGGAGATGTTGCAGAGCTTAACTACGGTGTGCCATAGAGGACAAAATGGCCTATGGTTAAAAAAAAAAAGTTGACTTGAATTTCAAACATTCATCGTATCCATATTCAATCCATCACATTATTTATGACAGTCCAACATAAAAACTGCACAGGAACAAATGAATCTTTGCACTTCATTTAAACTATTATTACATATTTTTTTATCATTAATCTCTTTTTTATTTATGTTGTTGATATCTGTTTTCAAACCATATCTTTTGTCCAAATGAACCAAACCATTAAACTAAAGAAATGACAAATCTATACGAGAAGATAAAAGCAGAGCTTGGTGAAAGGTCAGAGGTCGTCATCGCTTTTTTTAAAGGGTCACTATCCAAACACTTTTGGAGTCCCTGTTTAATATTTTGTGCTTTAAGTTTAGAAAGCATCTGCTGGAGATATTAAGAGTTATATTAAAGGATACAGCAGTGTTGATTAGCTGTACAGACAATGAGACGATTTCTCACAGTGTAGGTGGTACAGCACAAAGCCCTGACGTGGAGCTGCACTGTGGGCCTCAGCGTGCCTCCTGGTGCAGGGGGCCGTGCTGTTGGCACAGTTGTCAGCTGTGAGCTGATGACCGTGTCTCAGCTGCTGTGGGCTGGGCTTCTATTAGGCGAGGGGAATCTTTGACAGCACACACACACACACACAGACAAACACACACTCAAACACGCCTTCCTTTAAAATGAAGCAGCGCAGCACACACCTCTGTTGGGCCCCCAGCGGCCTCGTTCCCATTTGCTGTGACCAGATAGTGTTTCATGTCTCAGTGGGAGGGGAGTGAGGGGGGGGTGGTCAGAGTCACCGGTGTGAACACCTCTGCTTTCCTCACTCAGACAGCCACAGTCTGTGGACACATACACACACACACACACACGGGGATACCCACTGGAAATAAAAGAGGATTACATTCAGCTCCTGAAAAGAGTTTTCATTCTCTCATCTCTGACTCTTCTTGTCTCCTCAGCCAACGAGAAGATTGACGACATCAATGGCTGTCCAAAGAGCCGTTCTCAGATGGTGAGTGACCCTCTAAGTTTGTTTTGGCAGCGCGTTGTGAAATTCACCTCTCTGTGTTTGTGTGTGAGGTACCACGCCTCTTTGATGTCAGATCCCAGGGACTCATGTGGCCCTCTCTGGGAGCTGCTCGCAGAAGTCACAAGTGAAAAGTTGGTCCATTTATTTTTGCTCTTGCGGTCTCTTTGTGGGCTGCAGTCCGATAAACCTCTGGCTCAGGCTCCTGGCAGCTTAAAGCATCAGGCTTTGGTTTTTTCGGGGGGCCACATTGGCCTCGTCGTATTACACATGAAAAAGCGGCGGCATTCCTCTGATCTCCAGGAGTGAAAGCAGAGAGAGAGAGAGAGAGATCAGCGCTGATGACAAAGAAAACGTCTGCAGACAGTTGTGATGTTATTGTGTCTGCTGCGACATTTAGCAGAATTTCAAGTGGGTTTCTCTTTGCAGCTCTGCTGGTGGGATTTCAGTGTTTTCACAGTTTGGTGCTCTCTGTGGGAAGCGAGCCGGCAGCACTCAGGGCAGGGCTGCCCTCAGCTGAATGTGAAGGGTCGTAAATTGGGCCAGTGTGCCAGCTGAGGGGGCTATTTTTGGCCACCAGCCAGACTGCTGAAGCCTCCCAAAGCACCAGCGAGAGAGAGAGAGATACACACCCATATAGTTAACAACTGAGGAGGATGTGGAAGACAGCTGATCCCTGAACTCTTTTATATATCACAAGCAAACATACCCACATGGACCTGCATGACTATACTTATGGGGACATGCTGCGGTTCGGAATGATTTTCAGTTCTTTTTTGAGTATTTCGTGGTCCTCCTCTTTCATGTTTTGATTGGACTCTGTTTTTACATCCTCTCATGTTACGCATGAGTGTAGATACTGATTTTGTTGTTTTTGTTCAGGCCTTTATGGGCAATAAAGCCTCGAAGGGTGGGACACAATATTGATATAATAATATATTCTTATCCTGCCTGCTGTATTAGAACTCTTTTAAAGGTAACACACCTCTGAGTCACTTTGTTAACACTCACTACCATTTTTGGAAGCATCATTGACATCAATACAACCGTTTTGGGGACAGTTTTTTATTTTAAAAGTTTTGTTGATTTCTTGCAATTTATTGGCTTTCCCAGAACAGCACATTTAAATAATTCTATATATTTCTATAAAATATAATATATGTAAAAATCGAAGCAAAAATAGGGGTTAAAACCAGGATCGATGGTATTAGTGGAGGCAGAGTAATTTAAGAAACAGCAATATGTGTACATAGGTTGTCTGATTTCTACCCATCTGCTGAATTAAGTATCTTACGCCTCTTTTCTTACCAAGAGTGTCTCTGTTAGTTTGGAGCTACAGTCTTTACATTGAATCATTCAGCAGAACGTTTGCCAACCTTTGTTTTCTGGGCTATTACAGAATAGCTAATAAAGCTAAGCTCCAGAAGCTAACGTTAGTTTAACTAGAGCCCTTTGGACAACAGCTAACAATGATGGACGATCACCAAAGAACAAAGACTAGGACAAAACAGGCTAATGAACTCCAACGAACAAAGAGACATGACGAACAACACAGCTAGGAGCTAACGCTAGGCTAACTTTAGCTAACGTGAGAGATGGTAAAGATAACTTTCTATTTCTTTCCAGCAAAGTGACAACATGTCCAAAGAAGACACTTTCCTCAGTTAAGATGTTGTTTTGGAAGGGGTTAAAAGTACACCCCGTCGCCCAGCCTCTCAGGATACCTTGAGTCAGAGTCGCACGTACCCCATGAACACCATTTGACCATTTTTGAACTTCAAATCTGAACGTAAACTGACTTTCTGACTTTCAAGTTCAGTGGACATTTGGGAAGGGAATGTCTTGAGTATATGGGAATGGCTATATGCACTGTGATTGGCTCATTGTGTTTGAGGGCGGGACTTAGCCAGAGGTAAATTGTGATCCTGGATAGCTAGTATTAAGAAACTGGCTATGAAATAGCTAAGTCAACTCTTAGGTCACCTGTTCAGCACTGAAACGTTTGATATGAAGAGGTGGCGCTACAATCAAGAAAAGAAATCATCCAAATCTAAAGCGCCTGCGGGAAACTTTTAACTGTTTGTTGGTTTTATTCACCCTATTGAAAGTCCTCGTTCCTTCTTTTCTTTCATGTTAGCTGCCAACCACATCACTCAATGTGCATTTTTTTCCACATGTTGGAAACATGGATATCAGAACAACAAATATTGGTATGAAAAGAGGGGAAGTAAGTATGGCTCGACTTACTCATCAGTCTGTCTCATTTGTTCTTCTTACTAGAAATGGTTGCTGTGAGATGATTCAAGTAGTAAAAAATACACATGTAGGAGACAGTGTCTTATTTTTTTCAGAGGTGTTTTTAAGTCTAAAGGGAAACTGCGATGCTGTTTATTTGATACTGTCTGGTTGCATTTTATTGTGCTTGTCTGAGCTCAGATGTTACAGTTCGTGTGAGTATTTTTGGATCACTGCGTATCATCTCAGCCTCAATCTGAAGCACTCAAGCAGTGCCGAGGGCAGGTGCAACCACAGTCATTATGCAAATATCTGCTTTGTGTGTTGTATTACAGTCCAAACAAGCACACACACATACACACACATCCTGAGAGTTTTAGTTGGCAGCAGAGGCGGAAGTGTACGAGAGCCGGATTTTACTTTGTTTAATTTTATCGTATTAAAATCCCAAAGCTTCCAAAGCGGCTGCCAGTTACCACCACTTCACTTAACCTCGGTCTCTAAATGAATAAACATGGAGATGTTCGGCATCAGGGGAGCGGGCCAAGGCACTCTCACCTCACGCTAGCTGATTAGCATGTTTGCTAACCAGGCCGGTGTAAGAGGCTGTTTTTACAACTGTCACATCCTCGTTAAACGGACCCCCATCAGCGGGGCATTCCTCTGCCTCCCAGTAAATCTCCCTGAGTGTGTGTGTGTGTGAGTGTGTTTGTTTGTGTGCGTTTTGCTCAGAGTGAGGGTGTTGAGTTGACGCTGAGCTGTTAAAACCACACAGGATGCCACTCATGCACACACACACAAACAAACACACACAGATTCTCTCGTCCAAGAACTCCACGCTCCATCATTTCCACCAGCTCCAGTCCCATCAGCCTTTGTTTCTTGTTTAATAACTTGAGCACATGGTTATATTTTTATCTGGGGATGAATTAAGTCTTTGTCTCAGATGAAAAGCTTATTTCAAGGTAAGTAGGACGAGACCTTAAATGGTCTTTACTAATGATTCAACCAGCCAGTTAATGTTTGATCAGAGAGCGCGGTACTTTCTCTGTGTGTAAGAGAGAGAGAGAGAGAGAAAGAGGAACCCCCGTCAGTGTCAGCTGGTGATCTCATGACAGGATGAAAACTACCGAGCAAGTGAATCCAGGAAAACAAACACAGCAAACATGAAGTTCATATCTCTGATGATGGCTGACAACAAAACAACAGCTTTAGGTTTTCGAGGAATAAAAGAGAGATCCTTACATGGACGGCATGATCTGTGACAGCAAAGGCTGTCACATGAGAGTCGATGAGGGGATCCTGAGGGCAGTTTAGTGTGTTTTGCCAACCGGGGGGCACTTTAGTACATGTTTTCCAACAATTGGGCCACCCCCCTGTGCACATCATTGTACACTATAGCATGACTCTTTCTTTATGAAATATGATGCAAACGTTTGCTCAACTCAACTATATTTATAGAGCGCTTTCAAAACAACCACAGCTGAAACAAAGTGCTGTTCATAAAGGCATAAAAAATATAAAAATACATAAAATAGAAATAAAACAATAGCACTTAAATATGATCAAATGAGGAAGTTAAAGTTCGACTGATACATCTGCAGGCAAATCGTATCAAGCTGATATCTGGGCTTGGAACTTTTGTTTTCACATCGTCGTGATTTTTTCTTGAAGGACATTTCTTTTGGACCCTTTTAATGCATTTAATCAAAGAGGACAGGACTCTGGATAGAGACCAAGGAGCAACATCCAGTTCAGAAAAATGAACCCTATGTGGAAGTGCTAAAAGTTGCTGTTCAGCCTGTTTCATAAAACAGCTTGGGTCTGAATTGTTATTTTCACTGTCGGCACTCACACTGGCCATTCGTACCATGCTCAGGCACTGTTCAGTCCAAAAGTCCAGTTTGTTTGGCCAGTATGATCACAACAACCGCTCCTCTCGACAGTTATTTTAAGCTATAACAGAGGTGTTAGAGGGCTGTGTCGGACCAAAATAACTTAACATGTGCCAGAATGTCACTAAAGTTGTAATCCTGTTCTCTGTGTCTCATTGTGTTGACTCTGATGGTACTGCACTCCATGTAAACAGACGCTTTATGGTGACGTAGGCGGGCCATGTGTGTGCCTAAAGTCTGGTTCTTATTGGAGTAGTGTGACTGCAGGCCATAATGGCCAGCTGAGGAGCGGCGCTGCTTCAGTACAGCACGGTTTGGATGGCCAGTGTTGTGATCACAAGTTTGTTCAATCAGAAACACAGCTCAGCTCACATGACTGACGGGCGCCTTGAAGCTGTCAGTAAGGAGGCTCAAAGCCTGTGTCATTTCCAA
This sequence comes from Labroides dimidiatus, assembly GCA_030710495.1. Lineage (NCBI taxonomy): Eukaryota > Metazoa > Chordata > Actinopteri > Labriformes > Labridae > Labroides > Labroides dimidiatus. Next base: position 31,392,194 of record CM061144.1, on the reverse strand, counting down.
TATGGCCTCCACCGACAAATATTTTGTGGGAAAGGTCCTGCCAGTTGGAGTCAAACCCGGGCCTGCCTCTTGAACCTCATGGGGTGCAACCTAAACCGCTAGGTCATATCTTCACGCCTTGTGTTGTCATTTTTATATCAGATGTTCTAAAATTGACCAATTTCTTTTAAATTCACCTTTTTTTTGTCAACGTTTATGGACGAAGTGATTTAGTATTCTGTTAGGTTTGAGTCTATTATCAGCAAGTGGTTAAAATTATCGTGTTTATCATATAAAATAGTTTAAAAATCTCTTTATCATGCTGAATTTTATTTTAGTCCTTTTTTTCCTAATTGAAGTTGACGTAAGATTCCTTTTTTATCATTCTGCTCCATACCAAAACATGCTCAAGACACCAAAATCAGCATTAAAACTTTATTTATAAGTACAAATATAAATAAAAACAACATATTTGGATATATATTCAAGTGAAAAAAAGAGGATATTTCCCAAATCACACACCCATACATCTTTGTACATTTGTGAATTTGACATGAAGTTTCTTTAATCAACCAGTGTGGAATGAAGGAGAGTTTAGAGTCTTGTTGCAGAACCTGGATGTTTTGCTCTGTTTGGTTCGATACCTCCTGCCTGAGGGCTGTTGGTATCTCCTGCTCTCTAAAATCTAGTCTTAGAAAACTTCTGGTTCAGAGAAAAGAAAGAAACAGAGTGAAGACACAGTGTGTTCAGCATGAGACGTACAGAAGCGAGTCTTTAGAAGTGTGTTTGAAAGATATATGAAGACTGACCTGGAGTTCATGTGTGGGATTTTACATCACGGTGTGTGTTTGGTATCTGGTGAGGCATCTTTTTTTGTTTATCATTAAGCATAGAAAAGCAGCGCATCTCTGAGGTGCTGAAACCTCTGCACACATTTTTGAAGGTTGAGAAATATTCAGGTAGATGTCAGGTGAGCTGCTAGCTGTAATCTGTGAAACCTCAGGAGACAGTGAGAGAACGCGTGGGCAGAAAGTGACAGTTTTCACCTCACAGTCTTACAGTTAAACACACACACACTGACAGAACATGCTGTCTCACACATCAGTGCTACATGATCAGGCTCCACGAGACCCTGACAGAGAGCTCCGGGCTGTTAATGCTGTCTGCTAACCGCGAGGCCCAAGTTTCTGTGCAAACACTCACGACTTTTAATGTTTGGACCTGAAAACAGCGTTGCTGGTCAGTTACAGTTTTTGAAAGTATCAGCCCCCTATCAGTCTGCTTCAGACGTGTAACACTCTAGTTCGCACACACGCCCTCCTTCTCTCTCTCACCCCCTCCCTCACTCTTTCAGTCTCACACACACACACACACAGTCACACACAGTAATTACCTCTGTGATGGTAGGACTGGAGGTGTTTGTTCAGAGAGCTGCTGGCTGCTCAGCCTCGTGCAGGAGGTGACGGTGGCTGGTCGGAGGTGTGAGGCTGGGCAGAGCATCTCACTGCAGGGACACATCACAGGATCAGGCAGGTAGGAGTTCACAGAGGTGTTATAATTATTTCTTACAGTGAAGAATATGAAGCATTAGGAAAGAGTGTCCTGTTTCTCACCATGCGTCGTGCTTCCTCTTTTCACTGTTTGTGAGTCTGGAGTCAGTCTGTGTTTATTCAGAGCATTTTGTAAACTTTTTTTTTGATTGAACTTTTACCTTGAGGGTGTTTTAGTCAGCAGTCAGTCTGCAGCGTGGGAAAGCAGGAGCATTATGAGACACAAAACAAGCATTCAGTGTCTTAGAAGTGATCCATATTGTGGTTTTGGTTGTTTCGTGTTTGGCAGGATGTCATGCTGAGATCCTGACCGCAGCTTTGACTGTTGATTTCTTTATCGGTGTGTTGGCTGGAATCATTTTATTGAACGTATGTGGGTGGATGATGATGACCCGACCCTCAGCTGTCTGATAGATAAAAGTCAGAAGTAATGCAAGACAAAATCTGATTCTATATGAGACAAAACTGATTTTCTCAACCTGTTTATTTGGTTTGAGCTGCAGTTCAAACTTCCACGTGTTATATTCAAGGTAAAATATAAATAGAGCATTTAAATACTTAATTTCTATCTGTATTAAATTCTATGCATTCACTTTGACACACGTCCTTATGAATTTTTTGGTTTCTTTACATTTTACCATTAAGTTATACTTTTTTTTCCTTTTTTAAAAAACAACATTTTTCTGTTTTTGTTTTTTTTTCCTGTTTTGTTTTTGTTGTGTTTTTCATCATATTTGATCCATAAGTTTCAAAGACTTGTCTCATCAACATGAGTTTTTTTTCATTGAAAACCTGTCTCTTAAAAATGTATTCCACCCCCCTTGAGAGTTATCAATCCACTACAGGCAGCTGAAGTTGTATTGGCCCTTTTCAAAATATCTGCTCTCATGAAATCCTCCATACACTTTGTTTTTCAGGAAAATCATTGCTAATTTTCAAGAAGTTCCAGTAAGAAATGAATTACATCTGAATTGTTACTCATTTTTTAAAAATAAACATTCTATGCATTGACAGAATGCATATTTGCTAAAAACTTTACTAAGAAAGTTGCCAAAACCACCCAATTTATCAAATTTAATAAAAAAAATATAGCAGAAAAAAAATTATATAACCATATTTTTGGTGGATTTTGTTAAAGGGCTTAATAAACATCTCAGTTCCAAAATAGTAATAAAAAAATTAAATAAAAAAACAATTTTCCGTCTTTTTTGATGAGTCAGAATTTGAAGGGTTAATGTTCAAGTACTTCATCCCATCGTTTTCTGATACAGTTTTATTTTACTGTGTGAGAATGTGACAAAACCCAAGAGCCTTGAATCCCTACGTACACACAACAGAATCACCCGGTAGTGTTTAATATCGTGTTATTAGCCTTCTATTTTCACCGCTTGTGAGCAGGTGCAGCGCTTCCAACGCAGGCAGCATTTGGGAAGTTATTGGGTGCTTGTAGTTTTCATGTGTTGCCCTTTTTGTTGTGTTTATTTGTCTTGTTGATTAATTTTCCATTTCTTCGTGCTAACAATCATCTTTTATTCCTTATTCTCTGTGATCCATGTCTTGTTCCTGTTTTATTTTGTAGTCCTTCCTCCCAGTGTTTCTAGTTCCGTTCTCCTGTTGTGTTTCCCTTCTCTTTGATTGCATTAATTAGTTTCATCTGTGTCTTGTTGTCGTTACACTGTGTGTGTAGTCTCTGTTTCCTCCTGTCTGTCAGTTCATCGTGTCCATTCACCTCATCTTGTCGTTCCTCTATTTCCCCTGTGGCTCTGATTTTTCAGTAACTGTTTGTGTTTTTTGGTTTGGATAAAGAAATCTTTAATTTTCTGCAATTGGGCCCTCCTGTAGCTAAACTTCTTTGTGCTTTAACTTGTTACTCAGGATACCATCTTGAGCATCATTTTGGGGGTCAGTGCTTTTAATAATACAAACATTGGTTTCACCCATTGACATTTATTGGTTGAACGAACTGGCCACGTCATTCACCCCTCTACAGATGAAGTACAAAGATTCACTTCAATCAAAATTCAACCTTATAATCAGTCTGTTAGTCCTCCCTGGATCACAGATTGGGATGTGAATCAAGCCTTGGCTGCTTTGGATGAGCTCCACATGGGTCACAGGTGTTTGCAGTGTTAGGCTCTCTAGCTTGGTAGATGAATGTCGTTTGGTTACCTGCTTCATGAGATCAGGAATAACTGTCCTCTTGTTGGAAGTTTTCCTTCGTGAAAACAGACAAAAACTCTTTACCTTTGGAGAGGAAATGTAATGCAGAAGTTTTTGATACAGAAACTCTCGTCAGAATGATCTTGACTGCATGAGATGCTACAGTGCTGATATATCTGGTTAGAACTTGTGTAGTTGCTGCTATTTGAAGTGAAGTAATTGTTAACAAGTCTCCTTAAAGTGTAAATGAATTTGAAACCGGCAGAGCAAAGATAAAAGGAGTCTACGTAGGTTTTAAATATGTTAGAGTATTTCAGGAGCATCTCACTGGGACAGGGTTGGCATTTGTAATATCTATAATGAAGCATATTTTCTGCAAGCTGCTGCTATTTAAACCCCAGAATTGAGGCCAGTGTGGCAGTCAGATGTTCAGCCTCTCAACTGAAGTTTAGACTCGGCTTATTGGAGTCTTTGGAGTAATTTCTTAGAGGTTTATTTTGAAAGGGCTCCTGGTATTCAGAGGGGGACATAGTCTACATTCCTGCCGTTTCTCAGCTCTCTGCTGTATCACCTTTAAGGCCAGCATATGTCAGCCTGTCTAACAGCTGTTTCAGGGCTCAGAGGTCATGGAAGTGACAGCAGGGGGAAGCTCTGCTGTTTCAGCTCAATCAGGGACCTGAAGTCAGCCTCGTCTAACACAAACATCGGCTCGGGTTGAGAGGTAGAATCAAGTATTAGATTTATAAGTATAGTATAATAGTAGTGGCAGATGGATGTTAGCAAACAAAAACAATATCATTTAAATAATTTGTAGTTATTTTGTTAAACAGACTTAGTGCTCAGGAAGTGAAGCATCATCCAATAAACATCTTGAGGAGTCTTTTGGATTTCACCGAGCAAAAAGCTGCCACTTGTTACAATCTGTAATCGGTAATCTGTGGTTAGGAAAGGGTTTGCATCCAGAAGATGTAACCTTAAAATGATGGGGAAAGCCTGCACATGTTTGTAAAACTGATTGAGGAACCACTCTGAAAATTTAGCACGCATTTCACCTCCAAGAACACTACAGACAGACTGTCTGGGTCAAAATGACAAATATATGCACTGATAATCGGGCCCGGCCGATAATCGGGCCCGGCCGATAATCGGGCCCGGCCCGATAATCGGGCCCGGCCGATAATCGGGCCCGGCCCGATTATCGGGCTATCCCTAGTAAAAACATCGGTTTTAGTATCATAAAACAAGGTTATAGAGTTTTACTTTATTGAATGGGACAAAGATTTAATAACACACCCTCAATCCCTCACAGAGTCTAAGAGATTTGAATAGAAGCAAACAGAAACCAGCCTTCACTTCAGCTTTGCACCTCACAGCCAGACACCTCCTAACAGGAGCAGCACAGAGAGAGCTGTAGGTCAGGCTATATTTAGTCTGTGCATATTAAGTCTAATCATGTCATTAATCTTTAGTGAGTGGGACCCTCCTGGTTGCTGCCCACAGTGTGCCACATTCAAGACCTGGTTCACATGTGTTTAGAAATCGCTGCAGTGTATCTGTCCTGACTTTGGAGCTTTATTCTTTCACTGAGGGTTTTTGTTGTTGGTACATTGTGTCAGATTAGCCTCAGTGTGTAATAAAGTCATGCTCTAACAGATTTATCACCTCTTTAACCTTTGTCAGCTCTGTTAAATGCTTCAATCGTTCATTTCGCAGTCAGTCATTCGGTTAATTTCATCGCCTCTGTTTGCAATCTGAGAGGGAACAGCTGTGTGGTATCGATATCCATCATGTGGTGTGTTTGCTCATCTGAAACAACAGTTGGTAAACTTTGATCACACTGTCATTACTCGGCTTGATGACTGCTTTATGTGCTCCACTTTGGCCGGGCGTAGAACGGGTCACATGGGTTCTAAACAAAGCCTGTGTGCCTATCAAATCCTCTCGCGGTCCAGTGACAGCTCAGCAGTCTGCTCAGGTTGCCAAGGCTGCTGTCATAGCAACTTCGCTGGCATAAGGTGGTTTGCTCCTCTGCTGACGAAAGTCTGCATGCTTTGAATCCTGTTTTGACTACGTCACCGTGCAGCTACGAAGTCAAAACAGGGCTCAAATGAGCTCTGCCCGTCACGATATACGAGAGATCAGTCAGTGTCCAACACTGCACTGAATGTTTTTACACATGTGTGTCAACGACTGAGGTTTTAGGTACATTTTCTTGTCCTCATAGCTTTAAACCTTAAAAACCACTTTCAGGTTTAAGACTAATTTTGGTGGGAACTGTTGTCTCATCACTTTTCTTACAAATCTTGTAGCCAATTTTGAGAAGCCTGGCGCAAAAACGTATTTTTTATCCAGTGTTTTTTTCTTCTTCTTGGATTTAAAAAATATTTTTGATACAAACTTTGATCAAATTGGTGACGTCCCACCTGTAGCAAGCACCCAGTACAACAAGAACATGAACTTTTCCTTGAGATTAAGCCCTAAACCTATCCAGTTTAACTTTAGAGTCTGTTAGAGAAATGAAAGGCGAGGATCACATTTAAAAATGTGAAATTAGTCAAAAATTAAAAATGTTGTCTTCCAAAAACAATTCAAGGTACACTGATTGACTGGTGATGAATTAAAGCACCCTAATTTTACAGTACAGGGTGCCCTTTGCAACCCCCCTGAGGGCCGTCATCCGCAGGGCCTCGTACACCTTGGTTAAAAGAGAAAGTGAAAGTCAATATAAGGAAAAAGGAGAGAGAAAAAGGGCATCCAAAGAGGGGACGAGCAAACAACGCTTTATGATATGATGAGAATGGGATTTCTTAGAGGCAACGTGGACACACAACTCTTGTGCTCAGGATTTGATGTTTTATCTGTTAGAGAGCCCTCACATGAAGATAATAAAATCAGGCGTTGAACAGTTTTGAACGTACTGTACACACATAATGATTCTGTCCCACCACCGATCTGGAATCTAGTCCTCCAAGACAGAAATCTCACCTGACAGAACGTGATCTAACAGAAACGTTGAAGAAGAAACACAGCAACAGATAGCAGTGAGAAGGTAACACGTCATGGAAGAGGACACAGAAGAGGGAATGATGGTGGTCTTGGGACAATTTTTAATGGAAAATTCTCCATCCAAAAAAAAAAGAAGAATGTGGAAAAAATCCTGGGGATGGCGGGAACACAGACTTTCCTCACAAACTTTCCCAGTCAGGTCAGCCATGCTTGATTTAGTTTACGTCTGCTTCCTCGTTCCTCATTCAGCTCTCCTCCTGATTGGCTACATTCCAATAGACGTCACAACTCACGGAGTCATGACTCAGGAGTCGTCGAATATTGAACAAGTTTAATATTTACGATTGTTGGCCCCGACCTGTTTCGAAGCCAATTATCTGGTCACTCCTAACACACCTCAGACCACAAGATGATCTGATGAGATGCCCTTTTTAGACGTAAGATAATTGGGTGTTTGCCATCTTTGGTCAGGAAGGAGGAAAGTCGGGACAAAAAACACCCAATAATTGTTTAAGGAAGTTACATTCGGATAGATGAACGTGCATCAGAGTAGCAATGTCTTCCATTGTTTCAGTTTGAAAGCTGTTTCACCTGTGTGTGCATCCTCGCAGCCACACACGCACACACAGGTTGATGTGCAACTTTCACCTGCACTTTGTCTTCTTATAAGAGTGATTTACTGAAAATGCTGTGCAAAGTGTTTAAAAGCTCAGAAAGCCCCAAAATTCATTCCAACCATCCGTCCATTGGTTGGATCCGGATGTTTAATTATTCACCGTCAGAAAACAACATTTCTCATAGATTTTGTTAAAGTAGCATATCTAGGAGAAGTTTCTAAATGTATTTTGTGTTTATTTTGACTCTGAAAAATGTGAAGTACGTTTTATGCTGCCAAATTTCTCGTGTTGATGTTAATTTTTCTTTGCTCTCTCAGGAAAAGTGTGCAACAGACTGATCAGCCCGCTTCCTCGCATTATACATGTATGCAAATATGAATGGAAATGTGAAGGCTGCCGTGTCTGACAGCTGCGTCTGCCTCCCTCTCTCCTCAGATTGAGAACATCGACGCCTGCCTCAGTTTCCTGGCAGCCAAAGGAGTCAACATCCAGGGTCTGTCTGCGGAGGGTAAGCTGCTCCACTGAACTTCTGTTTTCAGACTCAGGACTGGAGACGAGACCTCTGGGATGGAAAAAGGATAAAAACAGAGTCTCTATACGTTACCGGCAGGACACACCACATTAAATCCAGACATTATACATTAAAGTCATAAAGACTTCCACATTTACAGCTGAGAGCTCATGATAGTGCTGCGTTTAAATGAATCTACTCAAATAGAATTTAGTCTCACCTTTAATCCTAAACTTTTGAGTGTATTCTTCCTTTAAAACCTCATCTGAATATTTTTGTTTGTTTGTTTTTTTCGTATTCCAGAGATCCGTAATGGTAATCTGAAAGCCATCCTCGGCCTCTTCTTCAGTTTATCCCGCTACAAGCAGCAGCAGCAGCAGGCCCACCGGCAGAACTCCCAGCCCTCTCTCTCCTCCACAGCCCAGACCCAGAGCACACACCCCCCCCTGAGCCAGCAGAGCAGCGCCCCGGCACAGCTCAGCCTCTCTCCGCATGGGCCTCCCGCCTCCACAGCCCAGAAAGCAGCGCAGGCCGAGATGCAGTCCAGGTGAGGCTCTCCGAGCTCTCTATCTGCCTCCGTATTCTTCACTTTCTTGCTTTTTCTGCTTCTAATCCATCATGTTGTCATCTCAAGCTTCCTGTTCACACTTCCTGTCATTTATAACTGTAAACCTGACCTCTCCGTCTCTGTCCTCTTCCACATCTCTCTTCTTCTCCTCCAGGGATGGCTCTCAGAGTAGACTACTCAAGTTTTCCCTTGGTCAGAAAAAGACCTCTAGGTCAGCTTCTTCTTCTTCATGTCTGTTTCCTTGCACCTGCCTCTCTTTCCTCCTCCTGTCCTGTCCTGTTCCTGGAAATAGGAAGGCAGAAATTGCCCCTAATCAAGGATAACATTTCACCGTCGTGTTGTTTTAGCCTGTGATTAAGGGCAATCTCTACCACAAGCACTATCTATTATGCATGAGTGGTAGTGTTCCTCTGATAGGAACTAAAGCTCCAGGCTCCGTTTGCGTACAGCCTGTCTGTCTGGCAGCGTGCCTCATTTGGCAAGCCTGCTAAATGGGCTGTGAAAGACCTTTAGATAACCCTTAAGTAAGTGTATGTGTGCTGGTGTGTGAGAGTTTGCTTGACAAGCACACCCCCCCCCCCCCCCTATAATGTGACATCAATAATTAACAGAGAGAATCTGTGGCCGGGCTGTGCGTCTGTAATATGACAGTGTGTGCGGTCAAAAAGAAGCTTCTATCTGGACTCTTCGTGATGCTCGGGACTCTTTGCACTTTAATTGGCCTTTCCCAGCATGCACTGTCATATTATGTGAAACCAAGGATGTGGTTCTGCATGCTTTAGTTCTCAGACCCTGTTTGCGTTGCACCTGCTCAACACTGGCTCCCCTCCAATGCAAAGCAATGTCCCCACCTACTGGTCAGCATGTGGAACTACACGATAAAGAGGCGCTGTTCTCCTGGGATGTTTCCCAGTTCATTCATATTGTTAGCCTCATAGCATGTGCCTAAAGTCATATTTCAAAGTTTTCAGAAAAATAGGAAAGACACATTATTTATGTTTATATTATTTATTATATCATGAATTCATCTATTGATTCTGTTAACATTTCATTGATTTAGGCAGTTAAGCCATGAGGCTAATGACATGAGTCCTTGAGTTCTTCACTCTGCACGAGGAGACATCTTTGACCAAATGAGAAAAACTTGTAACGTATGAAGAGTTTGGAGTTATTTGGTTTGACTCCTGCAGCTTTTTTAATTTGCATTAAACATAAAATCGCTACATAAAAGCCCCATTCAGCAAATCAAAACAGAAAACAAACGTCTGTTTAATAAAACGCCACCACACTGTCTGATGGAATTAGCCTGTATATAGTTGTTAAGTGCATGGATATGCTGCACACAGCACTTTCTAAACATCCTCAGATCACAGCAGTGAGATAGTTGTGTAATAGATTAATAGACTAATCATAGATTATGTCACGTCTTAGATTAAAAAGCTTTGGCAGAGGAGATACCAGTCTATCCTTAGCATCCTCTCTCCTCAATCCTTGTGTCCTACAGGAGCATTTAACAAATTGCGTGATCCTCCTTCATGGCAGAGTGCCAGCAGAGGAGAGAGGACCTGAGGATGTGCTCCCCATCTGTTCAGCATCTGAACTTTTCTGCTGTCTTTTTAAAAGACGTATCCAGAGTTTCCCTCTTCCCCTTGTTTTCTAGAGTTGTTTTATAGAAAGGAGAACTGCTGTCAGCATGCGATGCTTAAATACAAAACATGGAATGGAAAAATGTGTCATTTGTTCACTTTGACTAAAATCAATAGGGGTGTTATATCGGTCCGATACCAGCAAATAAACAACAAAAAAAAAGAAAAAAAAAAAAAAAAAAAAAAACATGCGAATTTGATTATATAGGCCTATATCTAAAATCTCTGTTACAAGAAGTCCATTCCAGACTCTGCTCCAGCACTTCTTTACAGCATGCAGAGCCCACATGATCACAACAACAGCGTATGCTAAGGTGCTAACAAAGTAGCAGTAGGAGTGATGTCGGCCGTGTGGCAGTATTTTTTGCTAAAAAAGACGTTGCAGCTGAGTGCAAAATTTGTTACTCACAAGTTTTCTGTGGTGGCACAGAACTTTGGAAGTTTAATACATGTAAACTTTAAACGTTTCCCGAAGTAGACCTAAAAACAGAGCTGACTGTCACACCGTTTGTGCTGATATTGTATCGTATTGATACTGGTATCGGCTAATACTCACGGCTCCACATCAGAAGTGGAAAGGTTGTATTGGGACATGCCAGTTCCTCTACCTGCAAAAGTAAGAGATAGTGGGATAAGTGTGAAACAAAACATGCAGAAACTTCCTGTTTTAAACCTTTTTATTTAATGTTTAATGTCTGACTGTTATAAAAAAGCAACATTATTATTATAAATATTTTTGTTCAGAAATAATATAAACATGTACAAATTAAGATCATCCAAAGGGTAGCAGGTACCGCTTTGTCCACAGGGGGCACCAGAATCAACACAAAATGAGAGTTTCTTACAGGAACTTTAAATACCAATATTTACTTTTTAGCCATTTTTCTCTTTTCTTCCAATTCTGCACAAAAATAATCCATATGTTTATAAATTTATAGAGACTATCTGTAAATGAACTGAGCAGACATCAATACTGAAGATCCTTTAAACAACATCAGTGTTATTTGGTAAAAAGAAGCCAAACACTTGAGACGGATTATCTTTAAGTATTTTCTTTCCTTATTTCTGCCTTTACTCATGTACCCATTTTTTTTAAATGTCTTAATCTGTGGAGTTCTTCTTTAGGGGGAAGCTGCAGGCTGCTCTAATAAAACTGGAGGCCAAATAATCTTGAGCGCCATTGGACAAAATAATGTAGTAAACCTCATTACCTCACAATGGCTCGATAAATAACGGCCGGTCTGAGTGAATGGCACACCGGAAATGAGACTTTCTCTAATGTATACAAGAGCTGAACAAGACCGGGCTGCAATCTGCTTATCAGCATCCGCCCTTCAGTCCCAGGATGGCGATGCTGCTGCTGCTGCTGCTGAATTAGCATTTCATTAGTCGTCTGCGTGCCACGGCCCGGTCAGATTACACCTCGGCTCGCAGACCTCACAATATGAAGTGTCAGAAATTTCACCAAAGCTGATCCGTGGCCAGTATATACGCCTAATCCACGCGAGGAAATAAAGGAGCAGGAGCTGTAATCTAAAGGTGATGAGCTCACAGCTCCTCGGGGACCTGCACTCTGTCAGCATGTCAGAGTCAGTCACAGTCACATCCGTCTCCATGAGATTACTGAAGGTACAAAACAGGAGGAGGGGCCCAGCAGACCTGCAGTAATAGCTAAACATGTGTTTTTTTAAACTGTGTGCAAGGAAATCACTGTCAACAAAATATAATCTGTGAAGATTTAAGCAGCAGTTTGAGAGTCATTGATCTGTAGCATAGTGAATCTTACAGCGAATCTCACGGGGCTTTCTCTTTCTAAAATCTAAAAATGTAATTAAATAGATCATAGAAAACAAGCATAAAAGGTAACAGTGCAATAAAAATGTATTTGTTAAAATATACAGCTGTAAAAAGTTGAGTCTCTAAGATGGATTTAAAGGAGCTGAGAGTTTCAGCAGACCTGAAATTTTCAGATTTTTGGAGCATTAAAACTTACACTGCTCCTCCATGTTTGGTCCTGACTCTGGGGACAGAGCGCAGACCTGTCCCAGATGACCTGAGTGGTCTTGATGGTTCAGTTTTTAGAGAGAGTTGAACCTGTTTGCAGCTTCTGCTCTGAGGCCAAGCTGATCAGTGTCCTCTGTTGGTTTGTACCGCTCCAAAAAGACTTCCCCTGTGAGTTTCCTTTCAAACCTTATGAGTGTTTTCTGTCTGTTTGCATAAAATAGTCTCTCTAACCTGCACGGTCTCTGTCCTAACTCTCAGTCTTTGTCAAAGGAAGCCCTCCTGTTTGTGTTTAGAGTCGGAGTGTGGATTTGTTCCAGCAGAATGTCTTTGAACCTGCAGTCTCCCTGATGTGTTCAGTGGAGGCTGTAATTTAAACATTCTTACTAACACCATCATCCCTTCTGTCACACAGCTAATGTTTTGGCCTGTTTTTTATGCCCCCGTCCTTTTCCACAATCCCCTCTCCATCAGACTTCCCGGCCCCTCGGCGAGGGTGTCCACTGCCGGCAGTGACATCCCTCCAAGAGGCTCGGTCAGTGCTGCTGGGAACCGGCGCAGCCAGGGCTTCAGCGACAAGACCAAAGCCAGCGCACACCTGAACAAAGGTAAGCCTCCCGTGCAAACACGAGCATCCATGATGGCTCTTGAGTGACCTCGATGTTATAACTAAGAGCTATTAAAGCAGGAGTGCGTGGGTGGGAGTGAGGTTACAAAGCAAATTATCCTCACTGCTGGTAAGAAAATGCAGCATTTAGGTCGAATTAAAGGTGATCTGGGAATCCTCTGGGTGCTTTCTGTTCTAATTGTTAATGATGCAAGTTCGCTCTGTTGCTTTGAGACCTGAAAAACAAGATTTAAGAACCGTGGCGGAAAATAATGAAGAGCCCCTGGCATGGAACGACTTTTTATGGAAAGAACAAGGACTACAAGAGCAGAAAGTCAAGGTGTTTTCAGGCCTTGTTGGATCTCTGGAGGGTCAGTTGAGTTGATCCTTTCAACCACGCTGTCACTTTAAATTCTGGGTTTGGGAAAAGAACAACCTTTGACTCTTTGCTGAAGTTTAGGATTTGGTTTAGCGTTTCTTTGACCGTCTTTCTGGGAGTTTTTGTTTTCTTGGTGAGTTTGTTATTGAATAAAGTCCGAGCGTGGCCGCAGGCTTCAGCTGCTATTGTTTTAAGTCAGAAGTATGAATTTACAGGAGCAGATTTAGAACACTTTGTTTGAAAACAATGAATTGTTTTCGTTGAATTGATCCAAGTCGACCAAGGTCACAAGAAAGGAGGAACTTGAACTGCTGACTTTTTTATCAAAGATTCACAAAACCCGCTCCCTGAGTTCTTCAACATTAACAGTCGATAAGATCTTAAACAGTTAATGAAAGAGGCGATACGAGCAATAAAGGAATAAACTGTTTATTTCCCGTCAGAGGCATGAACGGACCTTTTATCTGTCTTGTGTTTGTGCTCTAACATCTTTATCCTTACGCCGCTCTGACCCACTTTAACTCATTCTGCTCAGTGTTAATGTTCAGCAGCACACTAACTGTGTGTTTGACAGTTTTTATTTTGTTAGAGCTGCGTTGGAATAGCTTCTGTCACAGCTCAGTGGGTCAAAGCTTTATATAGACTGTGTGAGTGTTTTCAGTCTAAACTCATTACCCTGCTTCAGACTGAGAGCTCTGACCGCCCAGAGAGAGAGAACCATCAGCATGAAAGTGTGTGTGTATCTGTGTGTGTGTGTGCTTCAGAGCGAGTGTCTGTTGTTTGTGTTTAAACAGTGACAAATTAACAGGGACCAACAGTGTGAGCTCCACCGTGGGAGACTTATTCTGATGTGCGGCACCACTGAGGAGACGGAGCTTTTAACAGAGGGATGTGTGTTAATGAGGAAAGAGAAGTTGGTGAAAGAAGACTTTAGAAGCATTTTGGGAATAAAACTTTAACACTTTGATGTCAAAAGAAGCAAAGAAGGCTGCAGGAGGTCTCACAGCTGCATGATGAATACTGAACTGCAGCCGTCAGAGTGTTTCCAAGCTCCTCAACTCAAAATCCTTTGAATATGAAACTTTCAGAAAGTTTTTTTTTATACTTCTGCTGGTGAAATATTCTGTTTGTACCAGAAGCTCACTTCTCTCACGCACACAGCTTATTGTGTATCAAAAGTAAAACCATTTAAACTTTAAATATTTGCAGGCAAGATGCTAACAGTAGACATCAATACAACAGAAATCACATCCAGCCTGTGGGCAATTCAACCAAATTGGTGCCATTTGTTTGTTGTAACTCTCTAAAAATAGAGTTAAATATTTCTCACTCACTGATCTGCTCAAATTGTGTACTGACCCATGTCATCTCATATTTTTTTACGAGGCTCCTAAACCGACGATTGTTGAATTTTTCTCACTCATGTGACGTCTAAAAAGCATGTTTTAAAGTTTGTCAAATTATTTCCTGCTGCTTTTCTGCAGCACTTTGTGGTAGTTTGATTTCCTTTAAGAATTATGTTCACATTGTTCAAAATCAGCATTAATTTAACTAACATTTAGATTAATAAATCAGTTGACTGGTGGACTAGGGGACTCTTCTGGCTCCTGTTCCCTTTTACTCAGTCCTGTTACTCAAATGAGGACTCATCCTGAACAGGACTGAAAGTAACAGGAATGAGTTTTTAGCATAGAATTAGCATATACATGAAATATAAACACATAGCATTTATGCTAATAGCATGTTTACACTTAGCACTTTACAGTGATTTAACAAATCAAAACATAAAAAATAAAGAAATAACAAAAATAATAATAATAATTTCGGTAACAGGACTGAGCTGAGATTTGAACCCCTTCAGTCAGAGCTGAAATATCATCGAATATACAGAACAATAAATAAGTGAACTTACTTTTGGCCTTCCCATGGCCTGCAGAGGCTCTGAATGATGCTACTTCCTGTGGACCATGTGGCTTTTTTCAGAGGGGGTAATGTGTTAGAGTAAGAGAACTGAGTGAAAACCCAGGGACACGGCTTAAGTGTGTAACGTTTACTACATTAACAATTTTTTTTCTGTTATTTTAGAAAATAAACTTAAAGTATAGTGGGGATACAGAGTACCACACAAAAAATATATATTTTTGAAGGATTTAAATTTTTATATTTAATGGTAAAGTCTCATTTTAGGAAGAGGGCGCCGGCAACAAATACTATTTTTCCAGTGTTCAAGATACTTTAAATGAATCTTTTAAATTCTATTATTAAATATACAATCAGATCAATATGTAGGACCCTTGGTTTAATGCAAAAATGTATTTTACAGTTCATTTTATACTTTTATCATGCATGTGTACATTTTATTTCCTGAGGACTTAAATGGCACTGATTCATCTGAATGGCCCTTGTATGCTTTAAGACAAAGTTAGTGTTAGTGTTAGTTAGTTTAGCCTTATCTCCTGCCCCCTCTCACAGTCCAAAAATATGCTCAACGGGTCAATCGGTCGCTCTAAATTGCCCGTAGATGTGAGGGTTAGTGGAGTGGACGTGTCCGTCTCATGTTAGCTCTGTAATAGACTGGCAACCTGTCCAGGTGTGTTCTACCTGGCGCCCAATTCCAGCTGGGAAAGGCTCCAGCCTCACAGCAACCTGCACGATAGTTGAACGTCAAATGTTAGATCCTTGTTTTATTTTCGTTGTTAAAAGCTAACAGTAGCCCGTGTGAACTTGGCGTTAAAGTTTAACTACTACAAGAGCTGCAGCTCTGTCAGTAAAGACACTTTAAAGTGTTAGGTTTTACTCTACAGTTGAATTAACTGTGTTGATTTTGCAGTGTAGCTTCCCACTCATTTATGTGCTCCTGTCACTAAACGTACATGAAGGTAAGGGGATGCTTTTCCCACCAGTTGGGGCAGATTACCACCCACACAGTCTGTCTGTGTCCTGAGGTTTCTCAGTTTAATGGGAAATTTTCCTTCCTACTCTTGCCAAGCGCTCGCTCATTGTGGTAAACGTTGGAAATAATATAATAAAGAGGGGAATGACGGTTTTCCAAACCTGATTTCTGTTCGGATTTACTCTGTGAATGAAAGTGACTGAAATGAACGAGGAAGAGTCGACTCAAAAGGACTAAACCGAGTTAAGTAGAGGTTAAACTGACAGAATATATCGACTACAGTGTGTGTATGTGTTTCTGAGTGTGTTTGAGACCAGCAGGCCATGTAATTGGCAGCAGGTACGATGAGGTTCTCTTATCAATCCCACCCTTTCTCACCCCTGTTGTTGACATGCTGCCAAGCCCCTCCCCTCTGCTATAGTGCTGCACCACCTCCTCCTCCTCCTCCTCCTCCTCCTCCTCCTCCACTCTCTGGATGGTTGGTTGGAGTTTGGAACTCTTCCCTCCTCTTCTCTCCATCTCCTTCTCTCCTTTTATTCTTTCTCTGCTCCTCCTGGACGTCTGCAGCACCCATGAGGTTTGTCAGCATGCACTTGTAGATCACTTCAAGCTAGCAACAGGTTTCAGGTGTGTAAGTTGAGCTTTGCACACAGCCTTTGCTGTTTTCAGTTGATTGTTTTTGTTGTAGACACTTTTCTAGAGATGTTTTGAGGCTGCAAAAATCTTTATCAGAGGAGTTGGTGTGAAAGTTTCTGTAGGAGGTTGTGGAAATATTGGTTCAACTTCTAGCTTGACTGGGCGTGAAACTGACCCTGATTAGGTTTGTGCTTTTGTTTCCCAAAGTGACCTTAAAATATCTCAGTGTCTGTCTGATCTGCAGGTTAGTTTTACTGTAAAATATGAGTGTAAGGATGTTTTATTTCATGATGTACAAAGCTGTTTTTAGACTGTGTTGCTGTAGGATGATTTTGTTAGAGAGACACCTGCAGCAGCGTCCATTGTGGGGCCAGATCTGCTCTGTGTCAATGGCTGTGACACCGTTAAAGAGTCGTGTTACTGCACGGCTGTACAGTAAGGAGACAGACCTGAATCTCCTCTTCTGCTCTGTGTTAACACAAGGTGACAGAGTCTGGACGTCCCCTAAATGACACAGAGCAGAGCGAGCCGCAGAGCAAGAGAGAGAGCAGGGGGGCATCTGTGTGTTTGTGTGTGTGTGTGTGTGCACTCTTCTCCCGCTCATGTGTTTCTGTGTGTGTTTGCATCCCTTGTGCCTTCTCTAAATGAATAGCCTCCCTGAATCTGATGAGCTGTAGCGTCACTGTTTGAGTGTATTCATGTGGAGAAACTTTAAAAAGTTTCACAAAAGCCGGCTGTCCCGCTCACTTTTTGGAGCACAATGAGTGAGGAGAAGGGAGCGAGAGGAGCCGGGCAGGCCGCTGAAATCAGAACGTGATGAGTAAGCAAACACCTGCGACTTCAAACTTCGTGCCGATCAGATGTGATTTGTGCAGACTTCTTAAATTAAACTACTCTCCCACAATGCTCTCTCTGTGCAGCACGTGAGAAATCCTCTCTGCGCTTCAGTTTTTCAGGGATGTTTTCCCATCATGCTTTATGTGATTTGTACCAAGTAGAGCATTTTCAGGTCAGCAAATTGGTCACTTGTGCCTTTCAAGGTTTAGCTTCATGTCTTGTGACCACCCCGGCTTGTGATGTCTGAACAGTGTCAGCCGATTTGATGCTATCTCCTAATGCATTTACCGCCTGTTTTCTTGTGTGTTTGCTCGGTCACTGGAGCATCAAGGTTAAAGCACTTAAAGTCTCCGGGCTGAACAAACATCCTCTTTTTCTCTTAATCTGACCATGCACGCACTGTTATATCAACACACAGAGGAAAGTGTTGACGCTTGTGTGAAATAACATGCTTTCCTCCAGCTGCAGACAAGCATTAACTCACAGGAGCACACGCACTGACACTCGAGGCTGACCATCCATGAAACAAGCTTTAGTCCACTTGGGCAGATTTCCCAAAACACCTCGATGTTATCAGGAGACTCAGAGAGGGTGAGACAGGTTTTTATGGTCCACAGGAACTAGAGTGGTGGTCTCTCCCCCTTCGGCTACTCATCTACTGTCATTTTCTGCTCTTGGTTTTATTCTCTAATGACTGCTGTTATTAAGCACTCGGGTCGTAAACACTTAAATTCTTTCAACATGTTTCCTCAAGCAGACAGCTCAGCCAGCAGTAAAGAGGGGCAGTGTGTGGTAATACCAGCATGTGGCTCAAGGCAGTGCAGGGTCATTAGGTCAGTGACCCATTCTGTTGGCATGTGAGGACTGCTGGGAGTTTATTTTAGAAGGAAAGTGCTTCCTGAAGCGCATTTAGTGCTCATAATTAAAGAACGCTACCAAAATAAAGTGAATGAGAGATTAGATTATCCAAATGGACAATTAAGGATCAGATAAAGCTCGTCTCGGCTGGGATTTTGGCTAAAACTGTGACCACCCTGTGACCAGCGCTCAGCAAGTGAATCAAACAGAAAACTGTAAAATAATGAAATTGGAACCAGTCAGTGATTTCTTGAGGCTGTTTTAGTTGTGCAGTAGTGTTGTCATTGTTACATACAGTCTTACTTGATGTTTTCTTTCATGTAATGTTAATATTGGATAGTCTAGATGGATGTTTGTGTTTTTTATTGGCACGTTCTTCTGTTTAAGTGAGAATTGTTGTTTGTTATTTCTGGTAAAGTGTTCTTGTACATCCAGTCGTGTTGTTTTGCGTCACATCTAGGGTTGTGAAATTCTGGGAATTTTCAAAGTTGGAAACTTTCCATGGGAATCTTTTGTAAATTAAGGGAATTAATGGCAAGTTTAAGGAATTTGTATGAACTGCATTTACCAGGTCATATACACGTATAAGTATTAACCAATTTGGTTTTTCATTACCAGACATACATGTAAATATGCCTGAAAGAGTTATACACTTATAAATGACACAAATTTGTTTTTAACAGAACTGTAGAACTCTCATGGTTTCTTTCACAGAACAACAGAAACCATGAATGGTGAAAAATTAAAACAGGAAAAAAAATAGCAATCTAATTTTTAGAAAAAATAATTTAAGTTGACGACGACAAAACTCTCAAAATTTTGCATTTTCTCAAGCACAAATTCCCATGAAAGTTTTTTGGGAGCTCTTGTGTGATTTACCTAAAATTATCCACCTTTTTACAACCCTAATTGCATCGAATCATATCCAGTCTGATCATATTGTATCACATCTTATTATATCTTGTTATATCATTTTATATCAAATCATATCTTGTCATTAAATATCTAGTCATAATGTGTCCACTGACATCATATCATATCATGTCATATTATATCATATCATATCATATCATATCATGTCATATCCAGTCTAATCAAATCATATCATATCGTATTGTGTCGTATTGTGTCGTATTGTATCGTATCGTATCTTATCGTATTGTATTGTATCGTATCTTATTGTATAATATTGTATCGTATCATATCGTATCATATCGTATCATATCGTATCATATCGTATCATATTGTATCATATCGTATCATATCATTTCATATCCAGCCTGATCAAATCATATCATATCCTATCGTATCCTATCGTATCGTATATTATCGTATCGTAACATATCCAGTTTAAACATTTTGTATCGTATAATATAGTATCACATTGTGTCATATTGTATCATATTATATCCTATTACATCATTCATATAATTTCCCTTCATAACAAATCAAGTCATATTATTTCATATTATATCATATTGTATAGAGTTACATTGTATCCTCATTCGTCATATTGTGTGGTATGTAGTCATATCAGTGTGTATTGTATCATTTCGTATCATATTATTATAACATATCATATAGTATTGCAAAGTACATTATGTAAAATACAGTAGAAACAAGAATAGAATAGAATAGAATAGAATAAGTCAATTCAATCAATAAGGAACATCATCCTGCTTTCACTGCTGACCGTTGCCAAAGTACAGTAAATTGCTTATCTTTTTTTCTGTCCCTTTTTTTCACCTAAATTAATGAAGTGTAATAGGAAAGTATTTAAGTGCTGAAAAAGACACATATCTTGGCTACTTGGGATATTGTTAGACCGCTAAGCTCATAGGAGGCTTTACTTTATGGTTGGAATGTTAATGGTATACAAGCAGGATTCATAGTCCTGTTTTTTAGCCGCTGCTCAGCTGTTTTTGTTGTGGTACTTTGCATATGAGGCGAAATAAATTAAGAAGTCAGTTATTGGTGTTGTAAAATTGGTTTTATCTTGTAGGAGCACCGACTGCAAACAGGCTCTGACTGTTTTTGTTACTAAATTTAGACACAGGATGATGCTTGAACCCACATTTAAATACAACATTTAACTGAATGTTTCTAAGGAACCATTTAGAAAGTGTTGATGGTCAGTAAATGACTGACAGCCTTCTGCAGTTTAGACTCCATTATTTATCCAGAGCAAAGTATCACAGACTTTAAACTGACTTTGGCCTCTCTTTTATGTGACAGACTGAGGTTTACGGGGCTTCAAACCTTGACTAAAAGGCTTTGTTTGTGCTGAGTTTTTGATGCAGTAGAGGTTAAGTCCATCACTAGTGTCACTTTTGACCCACTAGACTGACCACTTTCCTTCACCCATAGCAACCCAACTGGAGCGTGTCAGCCCTGGTCACTGGGTCCAGTCATGACAAGGACCAGAAACCCCAGTGTCCGGGGCCTCTCCATGTCCTGCCTTTCCTTACTGACCCCAAAATCCAAGCTGACCCCATTCACTGCCAGTACAGCACAGTCCGTCCTGCTGGCCCACATCAAAGCTTCACTCATCCCTAACCTGCAGTGCCAGTCCCCCTTATTTTCCCTGCCTGCTCCATAATCACAGCAGCCCCCCTCTCCCCTCTCTCATTCAGCTGCCTCCAATAGGAAGCCTGCTATTAGCAACCTGACCCACTTTCCCGATTGCTAACTGCTAGCACGGCTAATTGGGCTCTAATCACTTCCTAATGGCTGCATTGTTTCTGGCTGCTCTCGCTAAATGCTAAAGAGGGAGAGAGTGGGGAGGCGGTGAGCGAGTGCCTATTTTCAATTAGGGCATGAAAGGTGTCGTAAAAATGAAATAATGTGGAGAGGGCTAAACAAGCAGGCGAGTGTTTAATATTCAGAATATAAGCTGACTTAATGAAACTGTATGAATAACATATGAAGGTAGGATTTATATTGTCAGCATAGATTAAAGAAAACTACACTCATAACCAAATAACACAGACAGTTGGAATATCATCGTCCTCTGTGAGCAGTAACAGGGCTGAATGTCATTAAATATGCATCATATGTGGTCACTTTCATAACTGGGAAAGCACCTAAACTCTTAAATAAAAACAAACAAACAAGCAAGAGAATGCAGAAAGAAGTTAATGTAATGTTTTGCAACAGCTTACACATATTTAAGTTTGCAGGGTCCAGGACCAGAATCTATCAAAGTTGCCGACCACATAATCACCATGAAAACTGGGTACAAACAAGCAAACAAACAAAGGGAGAATCCATGAAAGAAAGACACAATCTAAAGAAGGTTGAGTTGTCTTCTGCCACAGATCCGGCACAACTCAAGGAAGAAATGAAGGGATTTTAACTGGTCATGTCAAAATGGGAGTTTTTGTTTTGCATTGTTTTATTCTTTAATAAGACAAATCATGACCGTCTCTTGACTGGTGCATGAAATTTCCAGTCACAGCAACAGGTGGCGCCATGACTCGTTTTGCATGAAGTCAAGCACGAGGTGTTTGAAGACAGGTGAGCGCAACAGAGAACAAAGAGATGGCATGATCCCACTCGGCTGCGCAGTAGTGCAGTGGTTTTATTGTCTGCATGTTCTCCCCTTGTGCATGCATGGGTTCTCTCCACCATGTTAGTCCTGTGATAGGCTGGCGACCTGTCCGCGTTGTGCCCCACATCATGTCCAACGACAGCCGGAGGTTGAAAAGCAGTAAAGGTAATGGATGGATGGATGGAAGCTGGAATGGAAAAAAAATGTACTCCAAATCTGTTGGTACTTACTTATTAGGGTTGTCAACTTTCTCTCAGACTGTGTGTATTCTCTTTAATCCTTACTGTATCATTTTGTAACCTCACATGAATAAACCTCAAAGGAACCACAGTTTGGCTTTTTAAAAGGCAAAAGAAAAATGAAATGCAAAAGAGGAGTGTGACTTTTGCAGGTTCATCCATATTTGTATTTGCCAAACCGACCAGACAACACGACACATTACCTCAACTTGGCATTTGTGCAGTATACTAACTGACGCGCATGAGGAGGCCTGTGATTTGATGACAAGCGGTGTGATTGGTACATGATCTGCCACCACAGTTTTATCTGATCTAGGATCTGTAGAGTGCAGTCTACTAAATTTACAAGATTTAATAATCAATATATGGGACAGTTGTGGTCCCGTATGAAATAAACCAATATAGCCAAATAAACAGGATGTCCCAGCTAATACGGGACAGTTGGCAGTCCTTGTACTTGCCCAAAGAAGATGATGGAAGCAGAAAAACGCAGACACTTGCGATAAAGTTTATACGATTAATCTTCAAAATAAACAGCAGCTTGCAGATACGAATGCAATTCAGCCCTTGGCCTTTGTCAGCGTTTCTAGCTGCTGTGTCAGAGAAGCTTTCCGGTTCAACTTAATCCAGTTTATGTTTCCTTTTTGTATTGAAGTAAATGAAACATTTCTGAATTTAAATGAACAGATTCTGAAACTGGAAGAACGCATAAATCGGTAACTGCTTTGGTCAAATTTAATCACTGAATTGTCAGTGGCACTACAGGACTTTAACATTTTTAAAGAGAAACTTTTGCAAATGTTTCCAGTAAGGTAATGCATAAATTCAGTTAAATTAATGCACTTTTTTCATGATGTTTGTAAATGCCATTCCAACCATAAATTAAGTTTCTCTGTAAGAAAAACTCCAACAGACGCCATCGAGTTCTGTCATCTGTTAGATTTTATTTTGTTCTACAAATCTGCTTTACTCACATGAAACGCTAATTGAACAAAGAAATAAAATGTAATATTTCAGCAGGTATAATATTTACAAACAGCACCAGAGCGATATGATAAATGTGTGATTGCTAGAAAAAAAAAGGTGTAAAACTTTTTTCAGATAAAAACAAAACATCAGAGCCTCCTGAATGAACAACAAGGAGAGTTTTTGCAGTGCATTAAGAGCCTTAACTCCCCTGGGTCCAATGTTTCCACAGTTGTACGAGAAAGTAAAAGAGGCAGCAGTGACTCGGAATAAATATAAGTCATTGTGTGTATGTGTGTGTGTGTGTGTGTGTGTGTGTGTGAGAGAGAGAGAGTGTGTGTGAAGTAAGAGAGCTACGTTACAGCAGAACTGTTATGATTAATTCCACCCGGCTCTCCCTGCACACACTCTCCCTCTTTCTCTCTCTCCCTCTCTCTCTCACTGGCCGTTGGTGTGTTTGAATATTCAAATGTTACTGGTCTGAGCTCTGTGCTGCTGGTAGCACCACAATGATAAACCCGAGCAGTCGTCTGGATGCTCTCACAGTCAAATCTGAGACTAACTGCAGGGATTTTCTTGCTCCTTCGCTTCTGGGTGAGTTTGTTTGTTTTTCGAGGTGCTGCAGAGTCACGTGTTGGACACACTTATTTGCAGATCAAAAATCTGTGACAGGGATTCACTCGTCGATGTTCCTCTCTGCTTGTGTTTCCATCCTGCTGTATGAATCTGATTTAAAGGGAGAAGATGTAAACAGTTTCTTTGTGCAGCTGAGGGATGCTGACCAAAAGCAGTCCATATAAGTCCAAGCCTTATAAGAGCGGCAGCACAGTTCTTCGACCTGGCCTGCTTGGCAGGACTTGAAAGTCTGCTCATTGTTTTTATAAACAGTTAGTGATGGGCTTTTCTCATTGTTAGTGCTGAGGGCTTTCGTACAGTTTCAGTGGACAGTCCCCCTCCAGGCCCTTATAAGGCCACTTAGTGTGGGGATGAAGAAGATCCACTGACAGAATCTGTTTTTTCCTTCTCTCTCCATCGTCCTATCTCATTGTTTAATAAATCGTCTCTTCTGTTTCAGATTCCTCAGAGGGCATGACCTCACAGCCTTCAGGGATGATTGAGCATGCTCCATCGTCCGCAGTGATCGCCAGCTCCTCCACCAGCATCCCCGCTGCTACCTCCGCCCTGAGTCCTCCTCCATCTTCATCATCCACCGCCATCCCTCAGCCCAACAGCAACAGCAAACCCTGGAGGAGCAA
The DNA here is from genome assembly GCA_030710495.1 of Labroides dimidiatus. Taxonomy (NCBI): domain Eukaryota; kingdom Metazoa; phylum Chordata; class Actinopteri; order Labriformes; family Labridae; genus Labroides; species Labroides dimidiatus. Next base: position 31,367,935 of record CM061144.1, on the reverse strand, counting down.
ATCCACAAGCTCTAAGAGCACGTCGTCTCCTTCCACCAGCACCTCCTCCTCCTCCTCATCTGCCATGCAGTCAGTAAAGCAGGGGAAGGACTCCACCGGTAAAGCCGCCATGGAGAGTGAAGCAGCTCCTAAAGTTGTAGCTCAGAAGTCGATGCTGGAGAAGCTAAAACTCTTTAACAGTAAAGGAGGCTCCAAATCTTCCTCCTCGAATGGTGTAGGAGCTCAGACTGATAACGCCGCCCTGGTGAGGCAGCTCTCTGCGGGGCAGGTGGAGAGAGCTGAGACAGGCTCCAACACCGACCCCTTAGAGGAGGATGATGGTAATGTTCGACCAGGGATGAACGGTACCAGCAATGGGTCGGCCTACGCAGCGGCTCCCTCCGCTGTCGCCACCACTGCCAGCAGCCCCAAAATCGCCCTGAGAGGCATCGCCCAGCGCACTTTCAGCAGAGCTTTAACTGCCAAGAAGGGCTCCGTCAAAGGCACCGAGAAAGACAAAGAGAAGGGGAAGGAGAAGGAGAAAGGGAAGGAGACGGGGAAACGTGTCTCAGTCCCTGATAGGACGGAGCTCAGGGGGGAGGAGCTTAAAGAGGAAGCAGCACCTGTAGCTGCAGACACAGACAGCTCAAACAAAAAGACCTCTAAAATCACCAGCTTCATTCCCAAGGGGGGCAAAGTGTCCAAAAAGGAGAGCGCCACACCTGCACAAAGCGGAATACCAAAGCCAGGAAGTAAAGGAGTCGGGGGGAAGACTTCCTCAGTGAAGGAGGCCGGGGAGAGGCCTCGGAGCATGCGGTTAGGAGGGGGTCTCATCATGCACCGGGGACCCCTGGACAGAGAGAGAGACAGGGACAGCAGACACTCCAGCTCCACTTCCAGCCTGGCCTCTACGGAGGGAAAGAGCAGCGCCGCCCCTGTGGCCGGAGGAGGAAGTACACAGAGCACAGCCAGCAACACGGTCAGCGTGCAGCTACCTCAGACCCAACAGCACCACAGCCACCCTAACACAGCCACCGTCGCACCTTTCATGTACAGGTGAGAACACTTGTTACAACTTAAGTTATATGCATTATGGGTAATGTAGTAATCCTGTTCTATGTGCAGCTAGTGTGTGAAAGAGAACATTTGGAGTCGAGCTACCTGTGAACTCATGCACAGCATGTGTGTGTGTGCAAATATGTGCAGATGTTGAGTGCCCCTGACCTCTGTCCCGCTCTCAGTGTGATAAGGAAGGAGGTCCCCCTGGTTCTCAAAGAGTCCTTTCTGACAGGACCTCATTAGCCTCCTGACACATCCTGTGCTGCTGCCCTCTCTCCCTCTGTACATCCTGACCTGTACTTAAATGACCCCACCTCTCCATAACACCCCTCTCCCTTCTGCTGTATACCTGTCAGGTAGCATTAGCAGCAGGATTATGGCACCTCCACCCATCAGAAAGTATAGTTTGACAGAAAATAAAGAGATGGAAAAGTTTTGACGGATGGAATTTACTGAAAAATAACAAAATGTAAAAAAAAAAACAGGCTTGGAAAAAGCTGAGATGCAGCAGTGTGAGAGGCAGTCAGTGGATTTACCCGGCGCACACTCACAGAGAGTGAACAGTAGCCAACAGTTCCAAAGTCTGGGATCATGCAAAGACCAAAGGCTGTGTGTTACCGAAGCATTCAGACGTCATTATCTCAAAATGCACCAGCCGGTGCAGCAGCTGAACTCTTATCCTTCAAAGACATTCGTCGTCGGCATTTTGGGCTAAACGTTCGCTCCATCACAAGACTTCAATCAGCAGATTTAACTTTTAATCAGGTTTATCCTTCTTCTGTGACAATTATGTTGCTGCTAAATACTCCATAATTCAGAATCGATGATTTGCCCAACTTTTGATCTTTTTGCGCAATTTGTTCCCACCAAAGATCCCAAACCGACGGCGAGGGAACCGCGAACACCGAGTTGGGTTCAGGAGGGATTGGAGGAGACGGTTCTTTCACCAAGAGCAGCCAGCTCTCCATCGAGGATCTGTCAGGTGGGTGGTCACTTCGGTAACAGGACTACGAGTATATCTAAATGTGTCGGCAGGTATTTCTTAGTTTCTTTTTGTTTGTTTTTTTATTCTCAGGTGAAGACCCAGAGACGAGGCGGTTGCGTACGGTCAAAAACATAGCAGACCTGAGGCAAAACCTGGAGGAGACCATGTCCAGCCTGCGAGGAACTCAGGTCACGCACAGGTAAGAGGCTTTTGTTGCTTTGTTTGTTCTTTATAAAATGTGAAATGATTTGAAGTCACCTCCAGAAACTAACATGCAAAGCAGGAAAAAAAAAAAAAAAAGTTGATGTAAAAGCGTTGGTCCATCAGGGATGATTGAAGTCAAAGTGCCTTGAAGTGGGTGAAATCATTTCTCTCCACCTTGTTAATCCAGCATTGTTCTTAAAGAAGTTTATAAAACTTCTGCGCTGGAAAACAAAACTCCACTGTTTGCAAATCATCAAAGTGAAGCGCCTTACAATAGCTGCTCCGGCTGAGCGGTAAACAGGCTAAATCGGGCTAACTGTGTTTGGGATTTGAGTCAGCAGCTGACTGGCTCTTGGTCAGCAGACTGTGTCAGTCCAGACTCTCAGGTATTACCTTTTCTTTCTGCTTTGTTTCTGTCTCATCTTTCCTCAGAGGCTTGTTTCACTTTGATCACAGGGCATGTCCTTCACATCGTCTTTGATTCAGGTTAAGCTTTAATCTGGTGACCTCTGCCCGGCCCCACGTCTCAGTGCTGACCCAGCTGTCTGGGTTTAGTTTAGACTCTGTTGTTGGAGTTAATACTGAAGTCCTGTTTTCTTTTTATAGACTCTAACAAAGGAGCTCTTATCTAAACTTTCTACCTGCTGGTGCAAAAAGGGGATTGGATGAGACCCAGGAAACGAACGCTCAGTTTTCTGTTGTGATCTGAGTTGCCAGTATTAGACAAGTGCAGCCAACCTGTAGAGAAAACTTTAATTTATCTGTGTTGTAACTACAAATCTACAACATGAAACAGATACTTCTCAGTGTGTTCAGCCCCATCTGATCTGAGCTGCTACGTAAAAAGTGGAGAAAGTTCTTTGACTGTTTTTGTTTTTGACTGTATCTGGATTATTATTTCTGTCTCCGTCTCTTGTCGCAGCACCTTGGAGACCACCTTCGACGGCAGCGTCACCACAGACGTCAGCTGTGGTGGAGGAGGCGGCGCCGGCGGCAACAACAGCGGAGGAAGCCGCAGCATCCTCAGCATCACTTCCTCCCGCCCCTCCCTGTCATCGTGGCGGTTGGGTCAGTCCAGCCCTCGTCTGCAGGCGGGCGATGCCCCCTCCATGGGGAACAGTTACGGAGGCCGGGTGGTCGGCGGTCAAGGAGGACGCTACTTGTACCCCGGGCATCTCAGACGGCAGCTGGCGGGAAGAGGAGGAGCCCTCTGCAGCGTGGACCTCGGGGACAGATCAGGGGATGACATCGACCTGGACAGTCTCTCCATGGAGGTCACGGGTTATATGAGCGACGGAGACGTGCTGAGCAAGAACGCAGCGCGCACTGATGATGTCACTAGCGGGTAAGTGGATTACACTGATGGAGATTTTTTTTTTAATCCTGCAGAAATGGATTCTGAAATAGTTGATGTATGAATTACTCAACGGATGTTTTGCTCATAAGAGCGTAACCAAATTAGAGACTGCAAGATGTTCTCATCTTTCTCCTCTCTTGGGTGGCTTTTGGTGCCAGCCCCAAGTGGACACTTAAGGAACTGCAGTTTTTGACACTTTCACTCTGTCTCCATTTTTCAACCCATTAAGTTGTACCTTGTGATTTAAACAATAACAGATTCAACACATCATGATAAATGTTCAAGATCCTCTACAATATCTGTCAGAAAAACATTCAGTATATTTTTAATTTATGAAAAAAAAATATATATATATATGTATTTGGATTATTTGTGATGAAGCTATCTTACTTCCCCTGCAATTCAATCTATCTTCAATCTGGGCTTATAAACGTGTCAAATATATTTTTTCTTCATCTTTTCATCTATAAAATGTGGTTTATGAGCTCCTGAAAAGGTTGTGAGGTATTTGGAACTAACCCTCACCAGAAGAGGGCAGTAGTGATCCTTCCTCTCCAGAACTGCCTCCAATCAAAGGGCCAGATAACATCCCACACTTAAGCCTCAGTGTAATAAACAACATTCGTTCTGAGCAGCTCTGATCCCACAAGTATCTCGTCTGTGTGTGTGTGTGTGTTTGTGTGTGTAGACGCTGTAATGCTGATACACTGATAACCTGTTTCTTTGCTCTCAAAGCCACTGTCCATGTTGCAACAGGCCCCCTGCATACCTCGGCTGTCTCACTGTGCAATTTAAACCTTGGCTCTTATCGTTTTTATCAGATGAAGGTTTAAAAGGCGCCAACTCGCCCTCAGATGAAACACCAGAGACGCAGAGGTCTGCTAATAGAGCTGCTTTGAGGATTAATTTAATCTGTAATGAATGTAGAAAAGGTCCTGAGAGCTCGGCTTAAAGGTGATAAAAAATCCAACATCTCTTCAAATCTTGAGAGCTATTACTTCCTCTGGGTGCTGTGGATTTAAAGTGATTCAGCAGCCCTCAGGCAGCTGGAGGAGTGGAGGGGGCTAAGTGCTCTTGAAGTACTTGATATGTCTGAATCTGAGGAGACAAAAGGCCGAGCCATGGGCACACCTGGACAGGTGAGTGATGGAACAGGTGAGAGGAGACTTGAGCTCACTCTGAGGTCCAGATGAGAGCGGAAGGCCAAACTAGATAGATGTGAGGTCAGTTTTATTCCAGGACGTTCTTCGTATTTTTGATGGCATGTTTTTTTTTTTCATCCCGTTGGCCATAAAAGGAGAGGAATTCTGGGAAATGTCCATCCCAGAGGGTAAACTCCTCTAATCAGACACAGAACGATGACTTCCCCTCCACCCTCCTCCACATCCTCAGGCTGTGTAGCATTTAGCTCCATCACAATCCTGTTAGCACCCACTAACTGCTTCTCCCACACAGAGACTCAGAACAATCAGTGTCTCACAATGCAAACCTCAGCCTTTAAATAGGGGGGGGGGGGGGGGCGGTAAAGGAGGAGTTTTTATTAATAACTTTTTTTTATTATTTAGGAACAAAAAAAACAATGGAGACAACCAGAAAAGACATACACAGTACGATGAGGTGAAATAATTTTTGACATGTTCAGTGAAGGGTCACCATGTGAGCCCTGAATTGGACTGTATCAAACCTCCGAATATAAGCAAACAACCACATAATTTAGCCAGAAAGATCATAGAGAGATGTCACTATGAATGCTGGGGTAACTTTTCTGACACCTCCTGCTCCATCCTGTCTGTATTCAGACTGAAAATCAAGACCAAGGGAACTTTTGCTCTTCTGCTCCAGATTTTAAAAGATGGAGGATTAACTGATATCCACTTTCTCAGATTTGCTCTTTTTGCTGTAAACTGACCAAACTTTAAGGCTTGTTTCAGGACAGATGGAAGGGTTAACATTTTTTTAGAGCAGCCAATTTTGAGATAACAGCTTTTTGAATATGACACTCAATAACTGAGAGATGTTTCTCCAAAAACCTTTGAGTTTTCAGACATGACCGGAAGAGTTGAGCCATGGTCCCTTGACCTATCTGTTCAGGTTTGGACTGATTTAACTTACTTCAACTCTTTTTTTAAAAAAATCTGAACTTCCTACTTTTAAAGAAAGAATCCTGTGAGCTCAGCGGTTCAAGCACCGCTCGTACAGAGAGGCTTCAGTCCTTGATATGGTGGCTGCAGACCTGCATATCATTCTCCACGCTCTCTTCCCATCGTTTCCTGTCTCTATTAAGATGTTTAATGAATGAAGGTATAAACAGCTTAAAATATCCTTGAAATGCATTCTTCAGGTGCTGGTTTACCTCATATATCGAGGCTACCGTTGTCTTTGCACTGGTGGATCAATTCCCTGTTGAGTTTCTCAACTCTTATCAAGCCAGGCATACATACCCCCCCCCCCCCCCCCCCCCCCCCCCCCCCAAATATCTCTATGAAAGTAGTCCCTACATGTTTTTTTTAATGTTCAGGCTGGGAGTTTTACAACTTTATGCACCATAAATTCACTTTATGGGAGGATATACACTGTAAAAATGAAAAAAGTTGTGTAAACTCAAAATTTCAAGGCAACTGTCTGCACTGGATTTTTGAGTTTTGAGACAAACTAAAAAATTTACACTTGAATCAAACTTATAAGCTTTTGTTGAGACAACTTAAATTTTTGAGTTCTAGATACTAAGAATTGTGTTTGTACTGAATAAGTTTTTGATATTTTTAGTCTCTTCCGATTGGGGGACAATGCCTCTTCAACTGAGCCAAATGTGCCCCACGTATTTATGACACACAGTAACCACAGTAACGATCAGTTCGCCAATTGTTGTTTCATTACACTACTCAAACAAAGATATTCACCTTTATGGCGATAAAGTCCACATAGGACAGGAGAACAGAGACGATGACCCCTGTAGATTTGAGTTAGAGACCCCGTTCTTTGCCGAAGAGAATTAAGTTATAGCCTCAAACCTATAATTTGAAGTTTTGCCCATTTAACTTGTGAAATGAGACCAACTTTACACAACAAACTTAACATAGCTAGTTGAGAAAACTGCTTTGTTAGTTTGCAACCCAACTGAATATTTTTTTTGTTCAATTAACCAAAAAAATCATTTTCAGGCCAAAATTTTTAAGTTTCCTTTTTTTTACAGTGTAGAAACAGAAAAAAAAGAAAGGAACTTAAAAAGATCTGTGTCTCTGTTTTTGAAGATTATCACGTTAATACGATTGGCTGATAAACGGTTGTTCACAGAAAAAGTGATCAGAGAATCCAAAAGTTTCATCATCATTTTCAAAAATAAAATATTCCCTGTTCTGAGCTTCCAGTTTTTTAGTGTTTGTTTCACATATTTGCTATCATTGCTAATCTGATTTCTGATGTTTTATAGACTGTAGTGAGACAAAGCATCAGTGTCAAGACTTCACCCTCAACTCCGAGCACTATTCTTCATATTTTTTGGACGCTCTATAAATCAATAACCACTCATCCTGATTGAAATGAAAGCATCAGAGAAATAAATCATTAGACGTTTGTAAGCTCTCCAACTGCAGATAACCAGATCAGCATTAATCTGCTGTGATAGTTGATTTATTTAGTCTCCTTTAGCCTGAAAACAGACAACATGATGGATGGCACCACATTTAGTATCAGCATCAGTTTCCTCCATCCCCCGCCTCCTCTTCTCTGCTCCCCTTTCCCTCAGAGACCAGGACCCTCCTCGGCTCGGGGGTATGTTCCTCGATCTACCCCCCTCCGCCCTCCCCCTTCCCTCCCTCCTCCACCTCTTGCAGACAGACCCAACCTCCAGCCTGGAGTGAAAAGCATGTGGAGCTGAGTGGAGAGGCTGCATACCAACACACAGCTCACACACATCACACACACTCTCTCATTCAGGCTACACATGGACAGAGAGAGAGAGAGAGTTCAGCGATAGTATTCAGTGATTTCTCATATCAGCATGATCACACACACTCACACCTGCTGATATCACACACAGGTTCAGACCTGATAACACACAGTAGCCAGACGGCTGAAAACGGACACTTTGCTTTGGAGATTTTTATCAACAGGAACCCTCACCTGGACGTGTTTATTTTCTCTCTGGACTCACAGTGTGACCATGTTTAAGGCTGAAAGGTACGTCAGAGCCTCAAACCATCAACACAAACCTCCAGAGGAGTGTGTTTGCTTTTTACGGAGCGTGACATTTGGTGATTTCCTCCCGTCCGTACGTCAGCGCATGCATTCTCTGTAAAGCAAATATTCATGTAGTTTCATTCGCTGAAGAAGTTTTGCTTCTGCGAACTGCACGGCTGTGTCAACTGTATCTGGTTCCTCAGTTTCAGACTATAAACTTGTCTTGTTTGGACACGTTTCTGCTGCCGCAGCAGGAGGTTACAGGTTAACAGGCGTCTGAAACCAGAGGACACAGGCTCAGTTACTCATTAGTGTGTGGATGTAAAATACGTGTGTGTGGGTGAGACTGTGGTCATCCTCAAGGTGACTTTGTTTTGGATGATGGATGCTTCTCATAAAGGATAGCTCGCCCCCCCAGAGTGTTTCTTGTGTCAGATGAGGATTGAAGCATTTTTCATCTGTCTGGGATGTCTTTTGTGTCTCGAGTTATTGAGAAAGACTGCGAGACAAGTCCTGTAACAAAGAGGGAAACTATGTTTTCATGTCCAAGGGTTGATCCATAGATTTATACAGATTTCATTTAGTTTTATCAAAGTATATTTATCTTTATTTCCTCTCTTACTGAAACGTTTTACCAAATATCGTAAAATAACATTAAGAATGAAAAACCTGAATAAAAACTACAGAAGCTACTTTAAGTTACTTCAAATGAATCCTGAAGCTGGGAGACGTATCAGAGCCGGGGGGTTAAAGGCAGTGGCATCTCCAGAAGGGAGGCCAGGGGTGGCACTGACCCTTGAAGAGATCTGATTGGTCATCTATGTTGCCACTAAAAAAACCTTTAAGCTGTTATTAGCTATCAGCCTTGTCAGAAGTGGGGTTTGTTTTATAATCAGCTCTTTTGGCGATGTTGTTGCAGACTTGCAGAAGCTTTATTTGTAGTTCAGTTTGGTACATTTTCTTTTGCTGGTGCTTTCAGTTGTCATTTTGGACAGACGTAGTTTTAACCCTTTATTTTTAGCTTAGAAATGTATGGGGCACATCGAAAGTTGTTCTTTTTTGAAGTGTAAAACAGGAAAAAAAGGGAGATTTGCACACGTCTAGTTCATGATAGAGGAGCGAGAGCGATAAAGTTTGCAAAAAATAAAAAATAAATAAAAGTCCTGTCAGACTTGAGAGACAATTTAGAAAACAACATTTCTCATTGGTAAACCTTTAGTTTGCTGGGTGAAGGTCTTGCATCAAAGGTGTTTTTTAAATTTATATGCAAGTTGGATAGTGTGCAGGATATTTTAAAGTTCATATCTTAGATGTGGGAATTCAACAACCATATCGTACTTGATTTAAAGCCTGACCCATCCAAAAATAGCCAGAAAATTCAATTTTTTCTGTGGGGTGTAATACGTTTTTCAGGTTGCAATAATCAGGCAGGTCTCCTTTCCTCTAAAAGTTGACTCCATGGTCACAAAATGCCAAGTCTCTAAATTTAGTTCTGACTTTTGGTAACGGTCAGCAGACCGCTGCCAGAATCCTTAAAAGGTTTCCGTGATGGCATTTATGGTTTGGTGAGGAAGTAGAAACATCTGTTTCATCCGGACCTGCTTCTGAAAGTTTGGACAGTTCTGTCCCAGCGTGTGTTTCTGTTTAACACGGCCGCAAACATTTACCGCCCGCAGCTTTAGTTGCCCTCACTTTAACAGAGTTTCTTTTAGCTTCTTTGAGCACCTTGTTTTGGTTTTCCAGCCTGTAAACTCACCTCCAATAAAACCTGAATCAGTTCAGAAAAATAAAAGCTCAACCAGGATGAATCTTTCAAACAGAAAGTGAATAAGTTGGTCACAAAGTCAAGCTAAAAAGAGCCTTTTTTAAAGGAAGGTGTACGAAAGAGGATTGGGACACTGGAAAAAAAAAACATTCAATATTTTTTTATTATTATCATTCTGACAAAAAAGTCTGAATTTTGAGAGAAAAGTCAGAACTTATCTTTTTTTTTTTTCAGTGGGCCTAATCCTCTCCAGAAAGGTGCCAGAAACTGAGCGAAAAAATTGTTGATTTGTTTTTTTTTCTTTACTTATGTTGCGTGTTTAGGGAACTGATGTATTTGAACCCCGAATGTTCACGCTTTACTTGATTTGCATTTATAGAAGCCATTTTTTTCTTTTCACTGTTTGTTTACTTTTGTGTAAATCTGGTATGTTGCCGAAAAGTTCAATTAGTGGACGATAAAATATATCCTAACTTTTCAAATCATACGAAACAAGATTCTGTATATCGATGCTGCTGCTCTGAATTTTCTTGCATGTTGATTTGAAATCTAAAATCAGGGCTTTTCGAGGTGTTTTCATCTTATTTTGTTGCCTTTAAGTCTCCAAAACATGACCCACAATAACCCCAGCTCTTAAAACAATGCGATCATAATCATTTTAGCTGCAAGCAACATGAAATCTGGAGTTTTTCGGCACCTTTACAGATTTCCTCTCTGCAGTGACTCCTGGTTGCCGTTAAGTTTCCGTCTGCAGCTCAGATGCTGATTTTATTTGACAGCAGGTTGCACAAAGAAGCTCTGTCTACAGGAAACACTGTACTGTGTGTGTATATTGTGTGTGTGTGTATACTGTACATGCATGTGGGCATAAGTGTGTGTTTGTGTGTAGTCTCAGTCTGCCTCCTCTCACAGAGATAACACAGGGAGGGTTTTAGCGCTCAGGCTTATTTTTCCTGACACAGAATCATCCCTGTCCCACACAGACACCATTCACCATTCAGACGGCCCAGCCTTCACTTTAAATCAGCAAACAGTTCATTAAATTACACCCGGTATAAATGAGTCAATATTTAGCTCCATTAGGGATCTCCTCCACGGTAAATATTTGGAGGATTAGTTTGTGTTGTTTTAGTTTGAAGGGGAATGTTTGTGTAAGTGGCCTCAGCATCAGCTGCAGACTGTAACTGCTGCTAACGGTCAGCTTCCCACTCCAACAACCAGTAAATCAAGTCTCTGAGAACTTCGTTTTTTCCGCTCTGAACTGAAGTGAACGGCCCACACAGCCTGGTAGTATTTTCAGCTTCTCTAAACGCTCAGCCAGTCGATCAATCATAATATCCGGGCCTGGAAATGCTGATGGAATAAAGAGCATCCTCTGTCTACTGTATTCACAGACTCCCGTTGTTCCCCACCGATTACATGAGCGAAATGTGTCTTCAGCGTTGATAGTTTGGTTTGTTTTTCTTCACCGTTTGACCCTGATTTACGAGAGTTTTGCTTCAGCTGGAAAACTATGAATGAGTGAATCCCGTGCACAACAAAAGCAGCTCTATGAAGACGAACAGTGCCCTTTCTGTGCCCTTTAATTGTGCACCTCGCTCTGTGGTGACTGTATCTTACGCGCTTTGTTGTGTTTTGCAGCTACATGACGGACGGAGGGTTGGGCCTGTACACGCGGCGACTGAACCGCCTGCCCGACAGCATGGCCGCCGTCCGAGAGACGCTGCATCGGAACACATCGTCAGGACAGGGAGATGCTGACAGGTAAGACTGAAAGATTTCACAGGAAAACTGGAACGTACATCTAATTTGCGAGCAGTTTTGAGTTAATGTTCGTGAGCCTGCAGAGATAGCACAAAGCAAATCTTAGCTTGAATTGCTGTTTTTGCCTTTTTAAATGCAGCAGTCAGGCTTTGCATGATGTTCATTAGTATAATGCACTCAGGGTTTCCTGGATTACCTTTCACAGACTAAAATAACCGAACTGTATTTGACTCTAAGGTTGAGTTGTTGGTTGAGTCATCTAGCCTTGGTTCAACCACTTGTAAAGTTAGAGAAAGTTCCTGAAGTTCAGCGCTGAGTGTTTATGAGTGTTGAAGAGGAGAAACAATATCTTGAGGGAAGAAAAACAACTTTGAAGGCGCTGTGAGGAGTAAACGTCAGTCAGGTATTTATTGGGACGCTCACATCATGACACTGAGGCTGTGTCGGGTAACATTAAACCGGTACTTCTGGTCGCATTTTATTAGCTTACTGAAGGTAATAAATAAGAGTTTACATACGGACAAGTTAAGTTGATGTTATGTAACAGCTACGTATCAATGCATCACTCCCCACCCTGCTACAGAATGTCATAAACAAAGACAGTAATATATAAAAAAGAAGATCTTCAATTCATTTGCAACCAAAAACGACTGCACATTTTGTTTAGAGCCACATCTTAAAAACGGTTGGTGATGGTACTCATGGGAAATGTAGTCTTCTTGAGTTTGAGTTCCTACCCTCTGGCAGGAGGTTTAGATTGCCAAAGGCTAAATCCAATAGGATGATAAACTCAAACCATTGCACAACTAAATCTGACATTCAGTAGATGAAGATTTGTTTTCTCTGCAGTGTTTTTGTGGTTTTACCTCTGGTTGTCTTTCATGGTTGTGTACTCATCTTTTTTGACTGATTGTGTTTTCTATGTTTCTGCATTTTTTTTTAACCCACCTGCACAGCAAATTTCCTTCAGGGTACAATAAAGATGAAGTTGAAGCTGAAAGGTCTAAATTGAGTTCTGAGGTAATAAATTAAAGATGGATGAGTCTGTTTGATGGAGAACCCACAGAACAATAAGGTGACACCTGACTGTGACTGACATGGTTTAGTACCTCCTAAACAATAGTCTACTTTGAGCCTGGTAGTGTGAATGTGTCTCTGTCAGGTCCCAGTGTTACAGTTTAAAGAGTGACCCTGTAAACTGGTGACCTTCAGATGAACGTGTCGGTGGATATCCAGTTTACAGCAGCTGTTCAAACACAGAAGAAGTCCTCGGGTATGCATCCCAGTTTAGTTTTATGTATATGTCAAAAAATCATCATCAGATAAATATTTACTGATGATCTAAAGCCGTCTGAGAAGGACACGTCTTGCTGAAAGTTGTCAATCAACAGGCTTGGTCTCTCAGCCAACCTTATGTTTTAGACGGTGGAGTGGTCCATTGCTTTGCCAGTCAAAGCTGTTTCAGAGTTTCTTAAACAGCATCAATCTGCAATGGTTTTACCACTAGCACTTTTCTCCTTCAAGTGTCAACAAATCCATTTGCAGTGAAATAAAGCCCAATCAAAACCAGCACAGGCTGAATATCCTCCATGCTAACAGGCATAAAGATGGAAGCCTGTTTTCTCCTTCTATGGTGTCCTTTTTACTGAATCTCCTTCATCATTGTCTTACTGCCTTCTACTGGTCTGGCAGTGTGTGTAGTTTTTTTTTATTTCTCCATAAATCTCTGAGCTGATTTGTATAAACCAGCTGGTTCTTCACTTTTGGTGGAAACACAAACAAACAATAAGCCGTAGGAGTGATGTAGTTCCTGGAACTATTTTACCAGACTCAAGCAAACATTAAATTCTCTCCCAGCCCTTAACATCACACTGTTTCCATGAAATGTAGCCAAAACAATAATTTAATCATACTTTTAGGGGTGACAGAAACAGAACTTGAACTAAAACCATTAAAACATCGTCATATCTTATCTGTCGCTTCATGTCTTGATAAAAAAAGACTCATCCGCTGATTCAGGGACGGGGATAACGCAGTTTGCTCAGACTTGTACCACCACGCAGCCCGTGATGCAACCGAGCTTTGCACAACACACCTCACTGCTGATGGTGAACCTGCTGATCCTAAATGTCAGACGGATGTGTAGGTGTTGTCAGGATGGATCGGCCACCGTGAAGCGAGAAGAAAGTCTGGATAGAAGTGTGTGTGTGTGTGTGTGTGTGTGTGTGTGTGTGTGTGTGTGTGTGTGTGTGTGTGTGTGTGTGTGTGTGTGTGTGTGTGTGTGTTGGAATTTCCAGAGTATGAGTGTGATGGTGCTGAGTGCTCTTTGTCCTGTCACAGAGATGGAGAGGGGTTTGTGTTGGTGGTTAATTGACAGATGGAAATGGATGAAGGCCAAGAATGGACCCCAACAAGAGAGGGGGGTGGAAAGAAGGATGGAGGGAGCAAGAGGGGGGAGGGAGAGGGTTGAAATGAAGATGGACTGCAGGTTTGATAGCAGTGTTTGGGACAATAAATAAATAAGAGGCTCAGAAACACAGGCACAACGATCCTTTATCAGTGGGGAAAAAAAACAATTGAAACAATTTTTTTTATCCATCTTAAAGTCTCGGAATGATTTAACACAAACTGACAAGTTGACATGTCTTGAATGTTAAGAAGCATTTTCCGTAAATCCTCAGGTGTGGCTAATTTCCTGTCTTCCAGACTCTCGACCTTTGCCCTCTCGCTGCCTCTCAACCTGAACAATCTCAGCTTTTTAAACTTCCCAAACCCTGAGGAGGAGGAACTTAACACAAACTGTCCCCCTCCTCACCTTTCAGCTCCCCCCTTCTCTCCACTCTGTCTCCCTCCTCACCTTTTATTTAGCTTCTGGTTGTTTTTGATTAAAGAGCACAGTTGAAGGAGGAGGAGGAGGAGGAGGAGGAACATAAAAAAAGCAATTAAATGATAAAAGTTTGGGGGATTTCTTCTTTTTTCTCGTTTGATTTTCCGCTTTTTGAAGTTTCTCTGTGAGCTTTAATCGGCCGAGCATTCAGGCAAGATGTTATGTTCCTCTAAAAGTTCACTTTCGTGATCTTCGCAGAGCTTTCGAACGATTAAAGAGAGGGGCAAGGATGAGAATTAAGACTCCCCACACCTCCTGAAGGAACGTCTGATGAATGTGCTTACTGCATTTGGTTTGGGATTAATTAGCAGAGGTGGAAGCTGCAGATAGAGCGCATTAGCATAACAAACGCAGGCCAGCAGAGCTGGAGGGGCGACTTTTGTAAAAGATGGAGCTAATTTAATACATGACAGGGGGGTTAATGGTGCAGTCAGTGCAGGTGGAGGAGGGTGAGCACCTTATTCTGCACATGATGTTGTGGTTTGAAGCTCAGAGGTGTGTGTTTGGTATGTGTTTGCTCACTGGGTGTGTGAGCCATCTATAAAAACAGTGCTATAGTTTAAGAGCTTTTTTTTTTACTGGTGTGTGATGCTGCTATGGGAGTTTGGGGGTTGGGTGAAGGTGTTGGGTGGCAGAAACCTTGTGACCCCTGGCTGAGGAGGTCACATGCTTCAAAGGGTCGCGGTGCACAAGTTAGGAGCATTTCAGAGTCTGTTAAACCTTCAGATCAGACAAAACTGGCACTCATTAGTGGTGTAAAAGATGCAGCGACGCAAACCGCGGCATAGAAACAGCTTTTTTAGATGGTAGGGATAACAATCAGATCATATATCATCTCATCAGCTCTTGATGTGACAGCTGGAACTGCAAAAACCAGTTATACCAACTGACGAATGTCTGCAAAACAGCGTAGTAGAGGATGGTACTGAGTCATTCGATGACACGACATGTGAGGCTCAGTAAACACACACACACACAGACAATAGTGACTGTGTGTGTGTGTGTGAGCATGCTTATCCCCTTCATTTATCTCTGCAGCAGGAGGAAGAGGAAACAATGTATAACCGTCTGTCCTCTGATTTGAATCCTCTTTGTTTGAGCAGACAAAGGAGAGCTCTCGGTGGTGTGAAACCGCTGCAGCGGCGAGTGTTAGAGCCACATCCCCCCTCCCTCCCTCTCTTCTTCTCGCTGAGGCGTTGAGGATATAATTTATCTTTTCCAAACGAGAAAGTGACGTAAAGAATAGAGCGGAGCGGCACATAAACTGCTCAGTTTGAGGCTGATGATGGATGAAAAAAAATCCATGTCCAACCCCAACTCCAGTGAAGTTGGGATGTAAAACATAAATAAAAACAGAAAACACTGATTTGCAAACCCTATTTAACCTTTATTCAATTTATTACACTTCACAGACAAGGTACTTAATGAAATATATTATATATACATTTCAAAATAGCCAAGACAGGGGCAGCAAAAGACTGGGAAAGTTAAGGAATGTGAGGTTCAACGCTTTGTGAACAACTGCGAGAGCAAACAGTCCAACAATTTAATAACAATATTTCTCAATGCACAGTTGCAAAGAATTTAGGGATTTCATCATCTACAATAACAAACCACATTCTGCACATGTTACAACAGCGTGGCTTCGTAGTAAAAGAGTGCAGGTACCAGACTGGCCTGCCTGCAGTCCAGATCTGTCTCCCATTGAAAATGTATGGAGCATTAGGACTCACAAAATACGACAACAGAGTGAATATTTGCAAAAGTTTGAAGAATAAATATCTTGTCTTTGTAGTGTATTCAGTTGAGTAAAGGTTAAACAGGATTTGCAAATCTTTGAATTTTGTATTTATTTACGTTTTATGCAACGTCCCAACTTCATTGGAAGTGGGGTTGTTGAATAAGAGAGAATGCTACAAATGTTTGAGGCTGATACAGTCACTGTCCTTTCTTTCTTTGCCTTCCTCTCACTGGTGTTTGCATGTCAGCGCTACCTTAGAGGAAGCTAAAGGGTACAAAAAAAGGAAATGAAACTGAATATTTATAAAATCAAATGAATAAAAAAAAGTAGTTATGTAAACAAAACAGTGTTGTTATACAGAGAGAGAGCTTCACATGCTTTTAAACACAGTGCTGTCCCGCCCTGCTTATCACTTCACGCTGATAACATCTGAACTCAGTGATGGGAGGACTTGATTTCACACCACTGCAACATTAACACAGAAGGCAAGACGTTACAGGGGCGTCGACATCACACATTGATCTGGTGATGACCTGTGTTATTAGTCTGTGCATATTTTTCTTAGGTTATACGTTATTATATTATGTTATTTTATATTTATGTTGGTTTATCCGCTTTGCTGCTGTAACACTGTAATTTTCCCCATTGTGGGACGAATAAAGGGTTATCTTATCTGATCTCAAGGTATAAGGATTGAATCAAGAGGTCTTATGGTGAGCGCTCCATTTTATGTGCCAAATAATGTAATAAAATGGTCAAAACGTCAATAAATGTTTCTAAAGCCAGTGATAATATCCTCAAACTCTGAGTTTGTAAACAACTCAAAGATATGCAGTTTTAATGTATTGAAATCAAACAAAGGTTTTCATTTGTATCACAATAAAAACAAAATTTTCCTTTTTTTAAAAAAATCATTGTTGATTAATTAAATAAATCCCATTTAATGCGTTCATGCTTAAAACACATGTATTCTCATCCACTTTAATACCTTAATTGTCCTGCTGATTTGTCTTTAATCCCTAATCTAAACCAAAGATTAACTGACTGTCTTTAAGGGGCTGCATCAACACACTTACATAAACGTGCCTCCACCGCGTTGGTGCTGCTAAGCCTGTAAATACACGTCTTTAAGTCCACGTTTGAGACGGTGTTTAGACCTGTTTAGGTGTCGGATACATCCTGGTGAAACAGGGCGAGCCTGGTTCAACCCGTCACTGTGACGTCATCTATCAACCCACTGGATGGGGTCATAAAATACAAGCCCTTCATTCCTGGGTAATAACTTTTAATGTGGATTGTGTAATTATGATTTAGACTTTAAAAAAAGAAGACGGTTCCTCTTTTCATGAATGAATTATGCAACTGCAAGAAAAACAGTATTGGAAATCCTTCAAGTGATCCCTGAAGCTGGTTTGTTGTCTGCAGCGCATCCTGAAGCTTTCTTTGTTTGTGTGTTGAGCTCATCTTTGCTGGTTCTTCAGGAGGGTTTGGTCCCACCGGCAGAACTCGCAGGTTGTTTCGAGCATGTTTTACGTCTCACAGACACACTTAACTGAAACACACTCCAGCCCCGAGCCTCAGTACGCCGCCTCTCCTGTCTGGACTTGAGCAGCTTCCCTGATGGCCTCAGGTAGAGGAAGAGAGAGGCTCCCGCTCCTTTATCAACACCTGGCACTCTACCTGTCTCCCCCTCTGCCTGCCTGCCTGTCTGTCTCTCCCTCCACCTGCTGCCTTGCTTCAGGAGAGTGAATGTTGTGGTTTGCCTCCGGGGCTCTCGCTGTACTGATAATCAGAGGATCCATCTCTCCTCCCCTCCCTCTGCTCCTGTTGTTTCATGAGCCTGTGGTCTTGTTCCCTGAAGAAGCAGCAGACTATTTGTATGATAATGAGTGACAGAAGACGACAGCTTCATGTACAGGTTCCCCTCAAGACCTTCCTACATGTGCACAGTCCTGGAGAGAGTTTTCTTCATGCATCCTCTGCACGTATCACGTAAACTCTCTCTTTTTCCAAACGCACTGATGCAACTCGACGCTTTTCCACAGATCTCCAGATTCTCACTCAGCCTTTGACTCCGCTGGAATACTAAACACCAGAAATGCCTCCGAGCTTTGTTCATGCTGAAAGCAGCGTTCCTGCTGTGTCCCAGTGGAAACTGTGTTTGTGTGTGTTATAATGAAGCCAGTCCAGGGAGGCGTATACTGGGGCACGCTGCAGCAGTCTGTGGCAGTCTGACCCGCAATCTGTGGCTGCTTGACTCAAGATTTAAGGTCAAACGTGTTCTCGAGTTAATGATGCTCCTACACACGCCCACACGGCCCAGCTGCTGCAAGAAACTCCTCCACCTACACTGCAAAATCTCGCTCCCTTAAGTCTCCCTTAAGTTTCTTTGTAAATGACTTTTGTAATTTTCTGCACAAATAAACAAACAGCAAGCATAATTTTCTTTCTGTTGCATCCAAATGCAGTGAAATAGATCTTAAACAAAATCCCTTCTGCGACTGTCGTGTGTCCAGCTATGGGGACACTTATTTGCATCTGTTTTGTGTAACCACACTTATTCAAAGTAGTGACAGAGCTGTCATCATCCAACATGTCTGCCTGTCAATTCTGCCTGGACCAAACCTTTAGAACAGCTATCGTCCTCAGTGTTCCTCTTTTCTTCCAAACTGCATCAGACAAACAAAGGTACCAATCATATACCTGGATTAATGCACTGAAGACACTATAGGGCTGATTTCCCGACACCCGGAAATGAGACATGCAAGATCCACAGGAAAGAACATGTGCGTCTTTTATGCTTTTTCACACTCAGCGAGGCGTCCGTTCCCAAACTGCAGGGGGCGATGTATCACAAACGCACATCTACCACAGTACTAAACTAGAGTAGAAGAAGTTGTTCGACTGTTTACAACAGTTTTTTTTTTTTTCACAAATTCCTCCTCTCTGCCAAGCTTGGCCTCAATTTCATTCCAGAAATTGTTTATCACACAGTTATCACAGCGATCTCTGTGTGGTGAATCATATATGCCAGCATTTTTGTACTTCGGACACGGGGAGTTCCTGTTCGTCCATGTGTCTCCCAAGTTAGAAATTTTTGGAGATGCGCCACGTGGAACTGTTGCACGTGAAGAGGACCTCGCAAGGAGGCGAGGCTGCTAAAATAAATGAATAAATGAATCTGCATGGACCTGCATGGCAAATCAAGCACAAGGGCTAACATTGATTAGAGCAAAATGAAGCCTATGCAGAAGTACTCCGGAAGTCACAAACACAGCAAGCCAAAAAAACTGACTTTTATGGCATATTTACAGCCCGGTTCAAAAAAACAGCTTGGGTCTGAAACACTAATTTCACTATCAGCACAAACTGTGCGATAAGTGAATTTTTCTCTAACTCAGCAGTTTAGAAGATATTAGGATTACGGGTTTGTCCAATCAGAGGCTCAGCTCAGCTCATGTGACTGATGGGCGCCCTATAGCTGTTAGAAAGGAAGCTCAAAGTCCATGTCACATCTAAGATGGCTCTGTCCAATGATGGGTGTCATTTGACTAAATCTGGAACAGACGAGTGACGTTGTGGAGCTAAACCAGGCTACAGGGTGAGACGCGGGGTACAACCTGGACTGGTCTCAAGCCAATCACAGGGCTGACGGGCAATTTAGAATCACCAGTTAACCTGATGAGCATGTTTGGATTGGAACCCACACATACACAGGGAAACATGCAACTCTGTGTCAGTCAATGTTAATGAAATGTTTGGAGTTCTTGTTGGTCCCTGAACAACAAATGCAATAGTTACAGTTTTGTTGTAACTGTAACTAGCTGCGTGTAAGTGTGTACAGCCTGCACAGTGCGAGTGCTGTTAGCACTCTCCAGACAAGTGATGCAACACCAAGCTTCAAAAGCACTTACTCTGCAGAGATGTGGCTGAATTTTTTTTTTCTGAATACAGAAATGTATGTGGGAGGAGAGAGCGTTAACCACAGCAGAGGGTCTCAGGTGTTCGTTTGATAGAGAGCGAAAGAATCGATGGTAAGAAATCTGAAGGTCTGCTCAGAGGAGGATCAACACAGACTGAATTCTGAGAGAGAGATTTGGTTATGGTTGCCATAGAGACTGTATCAGCAGACCATCTTACCCCCTGTGGTCTTTAACAAGCACACCTGCCTCGCCCCTTGGAAACACACACACACACACACACACACACACACACTCACACACACACACACACAGAAGGGTGGGGCTCTCAGTCAGGTAGCTGAAGGGGCTTTCTCCCACACATGCTCTTTTTTTTCCTCTCAAACATCGCGGCTCCAGCATCCACATCTCTCTCCTGATCTTTGTACTCACTCTCAGTCATTTTATTTGCTCAAGCCTGTTTGCCTTTTCCTGTTTTTGTCCGGTTTATTTGCTTTATTGCTCGACTGAAAGCGGTCAGAAGTACTCAGAGGAAAAAAAAAAAAAAACAGCTCGATATCCGACAAAGGTTGGATCCAAAGGTTGGATCCAAAACTTGGACGACTTGATTGCAAAAGTATACGAGCGTCAGCCAGCGGAGCTGTAACCACAGAGCCAGCTGCTTTTGAAGAGAAGCTCAGAGGTCAGAGGATCAGTCCCACATCACTGGTCCGGTCTGGATTCTGATCTGGGTCCAGCAGGAGGAAACAGTAGATGGAGAGAGCATGCTGGACTTTATTTCCTCTGCAGTGAGCGGTTTTTGGAGCTCCCAGCTCCGGGTAAGTTTTAATAATCCTCCCTGACTGATGTTTTCCATGCTGGTGGGGAGTCAGGCAGTCAGCAAGTTCGAGCAGGTGGAAGATTTAAAGTGAGGATCTACGTTTTCATCATGTGTGCAGCAGGAAAGGCTTGGGGACAGACGTCTGCTTGCAAGACGCTTCAGTCACAGAGTCTTGATGGTTAACAACCTGCACACTTCAAAACTGGTGAGATTTTGTCCTCTGGGACCCAAATGGTCACTTTCTTACACGGAGAAGTTGTTTCATCCGGTTTCTGCTTCACAAGTTAATAATTTATGATTTAACTCCCTTTTTAAAATCATTGAGGATGACTTAAATATTGCAAAACTTGGATTTCCTCTTTTTTAACATTTTTTTGTCGCTTTTAGGTTTTTTTTTTTTTTTTTACTTGCCTGTCTTTTGAAGATTTTCTTTAAGCAACCACCGTATTTTGTTTCCATTTTTGTATTTTATTTAAAATGAAAGTTAAATTTTACATCATAAGTACTCACTGCTTCTTTTTGGGAAGTCTAGACTTTCAGTTGATTCAGATTTTCATCGTGTTAGTTGTGGAGGCATCTGTGAGAAATTTGAGCAAAATTTGACAAAAACAAGCGGCTCAATTCTGAGAGAGGAAACTCCTGAAAGTGTTTTATTTCCCTGAAGTGGATCATCCATCATCTGGAGACACTTTCAGTACGGATGAGCATAAAAAGAGAGAGAGAGAGATTCTGAGCAAAGTTTGCCCGCTCTTGAATGCATCCTGTAGCTCTCTCTAATGTGCCCTGCAGGGATCTGGAGAACCTGTTCTGTAGACCACAGGTGCAGAGGCAGACGCTGGAGCCATGTTTAATTTTAGCAACGCGCTGACAATAGTTTTGGTTTGTGTGCAGTGTGTGTTTGAGGAGTATATCTGAGTGAATGTGAGAAATTCCTCATGTGGGGCTCAGAGAGGCTGCAGGACTGCAGGGACGCGTGCCTGCGAGCAGCCATGCGTGTCACATGTGTGAAGGGTTTGGTTTGGTTTTATACGGCGGATCCGGGTCAGTCGGTCGGATATAAAAGGAGTGTGTGTTTACACATCAAACAGAGAGCGAGATAGAAAAGGGACGAGTCAAAGGAAGTGTGTGTGAAAGGGAGGCAGCCAGAGGGATCTAAACGCTTTGATAAATGCTCCGAGTGTAGATAACAAATGTTTTCCCAAGGATGGAGACAATGGGACCAGACACGAGAGAGAGAGACAGACAGACAGATTCCTCAGTGTGAGTCTCGTCGTTTCTCGTCAGTGGAGGGACAGCTGTGTCATTTCTGCACCACACGGCTCCTGGTCTTCTGCCTGGAATGTGCCGAGTCCCATCACAGCGGCCTCTGTGCTGCTTCTTCTTTAGAAACATGAATTGGTGGTGATTTTGTAAAATTCTTCCTCTTTTATTATTGTGAGCGCAGGTTTTATGATCTGATCTAAACGGCATTCTTTTATTCATCAGACTTCAAACTGTGAAATAAATTTTTCTGAGCCCCCAAGCAGGGAGCGCAGCAGCTCATTCAGTCACCGATGTGATGAATCTGGATGTTTCTCAGTACGGTAAAACTGGTAGAACAACTTTGTGGTACCTGGAGAAACGTCTGCAGTCGTATTTCTTTCCGTTGATAACGTAAATAGCCAGATTTGCATGTGAGCTTGTGGCCTGTCGGAGCGTGTTGCTCTCTGTCCTTTCTTTCATCAGTTTAAGTGTGGTCACTCAGCACCAAAGAGAGCTGCACATTTCACGCCATTACATAGAATTTATTAACAGTAATCTTTAGCATTAATGCGAAATGTTGTAATTATCTGAAGTGACCTAAAACATTCAGTTTGTAACCATCAGACGTCATCATTTTGTTAGACAGTTACAGGATATGATCGTCTGATAAACAAACATGTTGTCGCGTGATCTTGTTGCCGTGTTGTATGTTAAGTGTTTTGCATGTCTCTAAAGATGATGATGTATCAGAGACTGTACCGTCTGTGTACACAGACATCAACCGTCAACCTGTCCATGCTGCCTTCTGTCCCCCTAACACCCCTGAGGGCTTAGACTCTGTAAATCCTCCTCATCTGTCAGTCTTTGAGGACAGAGACGGAGATTTGAGGTTATACGATCCAGCTGCAGAGAGGGGACCAGTAGTCGCCCCTCTAACACAGGAAATCCCCTTACTTCTGCTTCACAGCTCTGTTGTGGCTGAGCGTCTGTGTGTATATTTCTGCGGCACAGATCCTGTGTGCATGTGCCAGAGTCAGACAGGGTTTATTCAGCGCGCGGGGGGGTGGGGGGGAGTACAGTACTGCAGGGCTAACCAGGCCGTGGACTGACCGCAATCCCCTGGGACGCACCAAAGAAAAGTTAAACAAACACAACACAGCCTTTTTCTCAGGACGCATACAGACACTCCTATTGGCTGACCCACAAAGCCGCTCAGCCTCCCCCCTCCCTTGAGCTTCTCTTTACCGAAGATTTGGAGGTTTGGCCTCTGAACTCTGACCCTTTTGAGAAAGCAGAAAGCTTTTTAAGGAACGCGCCGAGAGACGAGGTTCCCCTGTGGAATGCCTTGATTTGGGTCACTTTTCTCTTTTCATTACTGTCCTCTCTGACTGTTTTATTGGCCTCTCAACGCACGTGAGAGAGTGAAATCTTCGTGTTAGCCTGTTAAATGAAAGGGTTGTCGAGTTTTAACTGCACACTCCAGCTGATTCAAAGAGTCAGCCAAATGCTCTGTGAGCAGCAGAGAGAAAATCTGGAGGGAAAAAAAAACAACAACAACAAGGCTTAAGAGGCTGCAGAATCTTCAGAATCCAAAGTATGATAAAAATGTGGTTGCATCTTGTAATCAAATTAAACTCCACAGATCCTTTCCTTATAATCTTCAGACAAACTGTACGCTTTGAAAATAATGGGGCATCACAAAAGCCACAAGATGCAACCTACGAGCCCTCGTGAACTCGTGTCACCTTGTAGTTTCCAACTTGAGATCATGGAGAAGCAGATGTAAACAAAGTGAAGACAGACAGAAAACAACCTGCTGTAATGCTGCCCTGCAGAAAGAAAGAGCCAAAGCAAGTAGCTGAAGAAGTATGGATGAGAAAACAGCTGGACAGCACAAGAAGTCTGCACCTTTCCCCGTTAGCTCTCTGATCTTCAAACAAAACAGACAAAATCATCCAAATTTTAAAACATGAACTGAACAAAACATGTCTTTAACTCTGTGAACCCCTCATGTAACCAGTCAGTGTGGGCTTAACATCCATGCCCATCAGATCCAGCTATTGGGATTAGTCGATCAGTCATTCAACCATTTTTTTTTTTTTTTGGTACTCTTATAGCACTTTCTTACGAGGGGGAAAAAGTCATAAATTTATGAGAATAAAGTTAGAAATATTCAAGAGTAAATTCATGAGTCGATTCAAATTATGTTAAAAAACAAATTTTATTCTGAAAGTTTGTTTTATAAGAGTGACTAGTTGAAACTCGTAGCACTGTAGGCTACCACACTACAACGGAGGATTAGGGCCGAGTTAAAACCTAAACTAAAGTATAACTTCACAAACTGCTCCGTGTTCCTCATTTTTGTACAGGTGGTTGCTGCTCTTCTGACGGACTAAAATAACCAGTTTATTTTCCTAAATTTTGGACATCTATGACTTTATTCTCGTAAATTTACTTTTTTTTTTTTAGAGCAACTCTGTCGAACATTCCAAGGAGACTTAAAGGTGCAGTATTGCAGTATTTTTCGCAGAATTTAACGCACTTGAAGGAAAAGACTTTATGAATCTGTTTAAATAAATGTCTACTCACAAGGTTATGATCATCATTTTGCTTTTGTCATCTTTGTGTTAGACTATTTTTTATCTTCACAAGGAGTAGTTTCCTTTAAAAAGATGTTTTGGGTGAAATTTAATGGAACCATGCTCTTTTTTGTATTTGCTGAGCTGCAAAATGCTGCTGTTGTTGGGGAGAAAAATGAAGAGAGAAGTTGCAAAAGAATCTTGAAAAGGAGGTTGAATCACAGACACTTATAGTATTTGTCCTTGGTGGGATGAGTGAGCAAGGGAACTTTTTTTTTCTCATCTAGAAACTCATTCTGACATCTACAAATATTCAAATTTCTATGCCCTGTACCTTTAAAGCTCCTATGATGGTCTTAAATCTGTTTATGGATCAAACCAGAAAAAATACTGACACTGTTGTGAGGATGTTGCTCAATCAACAACCTGTTTTTGCGCTTTCTAAGGAGATTTAAAGGTGCAGTGTTCAGAATTTACCAACAAAAAAACTGTTTTGTTTACTGACCTCATAGGTGGACGTCCAAAAATGTAGAGGTTGGAAGAAAATGAAGAGAGAGTGAGAAGTTGCAAGGGAAAATGTACAGGTGGTGATGGCAAAAACCAGATAACAGAGAGTCATCCAAGGCCACAGTCGCTTTTGGACACTCAATATTCCCTGTTTTACACACTGTAATTTTAAAGCTCCTTTAAGGATTTTTAATAAGCCAATGAATGAGGCTGAAAGTAACACTGATTCTTCTTTAAGACTCACCAAAGCAAACAAAACCAATTATTTTGATGTTGCTGGTTTTTAATGTTTGAGACCTCTGGTGGGGGGTAGGTGTCAGTCAAGTTAAAGGACCATTTGTTGCTGAATAGTTTTTTCATTTCAAAGTTGAAACCAGGTAGAGTGTGATTTTTTAATTTATTTCTTTATATTTTATTTTGGGTCAGAAAACATGACAGCAAAGAGGTCAGAGGTACTGCTGTGTCAACAGGGGGCGCCAACATCAACACAAGCTGAGAGATGCTCGCAGGAGCTTTAATGGAAAGAGGAGGTCTGAACTGTACCATTTGTTTTAAAGCTAAATGAGACTGCACGAGTCCAACACTTGGATGTATTCTGTGACAGAGGCAGGGAAGCACTTCCTTTAAATAGACAGAATCAGAACGATCATCTGCCAGGATTAGGTTAGCAGAGGAAATGGGATTACAGGTTCCTGCCCCGAGCACCAGGAGGGAGAAAACGTCCTGAAAAGTCCTTTATTCTCAGCCTTTCTGAGAGGTGAACTCAACCTCGGAGGGGAAGAGTAAAAAGTTTCCCTTCAGTGAAATGATCCATTAGTTTTTGGCCTCACTTTGGCACCACTTCCTCCCATGAGAGGCCGCAGCTCAGGTCTCCGTCTCCTGTGATTGGCCGTAAAGGGCTCGGCGGTTGTTAACAGGCGGGTTGCTGTGCCAGCAGGAGGCTGTGGGCTGGGCCACGCCGTTTGGCCTGATCTCTAATTAGCACTGGCTTGTCAGTTAGTCAGGGTGGATCTGTCTGGGAAATTGCAGTCTTGCACACACAGACACACACACACACACACACATGTAAACCAGAGCTGGGAAACACTCAGAGGAAAAAGCAACAGTGGGCGAGGATGCTCCTTTTCTGTCTGTGATCATGTGGCTTTGACTTGTGTTTCTGTTTGATTCGTGTTCGGCTGAAGTGGCTTATTTAGAGCTCGGGGTGTGTTTGTGTGTGTGTGTGTCTCTGTGTGCTCTATTAGTGGTGCGGCTGCAGCAGTGAAGTGGTTAACAGTCCCAGGGGGGAGGCTCGTGTTACCAGCAACAGGGCAGGTCCTTCCCTTCTCTGACCCCCCCTTTAGTCAGCTCCTCTCTCAGTTAGTCCAGAGAGAGACTAACTGTGCCCGAGGGATGAAGCATCAGTGCAGCGGGCGACAAAGGAGCTCCATCTAGGAACACTGCCAGGACGAGAGACAGAGAGAGAGAGAGAGAGAGAAAGAAGAGAGAGAACGGGCGAGGGACATTGAGAAAGTACAAAGAGAGAGAGAGAGGGAGAGAGAGAGATTTTTGGCTCTGTGTGAACTCTCTCAGCGGCATGAAGTCATGAAGCTCTCTGTCCAGCTTGGCATTTTCCCGCAGCGCTCCAGTTCCCACAGCAACCCAGGCACCCTGAGCAGGTAGATGTGTGTGTGAGTGTGTGTGTGTATCTGTGTGTGCAGAAGTGTGTCAGTTAAACTTCAGCCCAGCCTGTTTTAAGGAAGCATTGATGGGTTTGTGACTTTACGTCTTTATTCCTGCACATTTGTTTGTGTTTGCGAGTGTGTGTACATGTGTGTGTGTGTCTGGGACTTTCCCCTGTGGCTGTGTGTACGAGCTGAGACGGTTGTGGTCACTCTAAATCTATCAGCACCTCTCAGCTTGTCTGCTCCTCGGATGCTTCCTAACTCAGAAACTTAGCGTCTCTGCTGCTGTTTGATTTATTCTGCTGGTGGAAACATGAGGAAGTTATGTTGTCTGTGTGTGAGTGTGAGTGTGTGTGAGTGTGTCAGGTTGTTAACAGGCTGACTGTCAAAAGATGTAAATATATCTGACTGTATCTGTCTTTGAATCTGGGATGGACCAGTGGAGATCAGTGTTTTTGTCATCTTCATTCTAACGGCATGATCACGATGTGTTCAAGTGCTGGTTGAAAACATTTCTGACTTCCAACCTGTCGTTTGAACTTTTCTTCTTAAAGAAGTTGCATTTCAAGTGAGTGATAAACTGTATCCAAGCACTTGGTCTCACATGGTGAAGAGTACAATTGTCAGGTATCAGAAGTTTGCAAGAATGATGGGTTGAATGCTGAGAGAGATTGCTTTTTTTTGGAATGATCCTTTAAGATATTTACTTTCATTTTTATAGAACACAATTGGCTTCAGTTTGATTATTGTCAGTTGGTTTGGAGATCCAGTTAAAGAATAGTTTTATATATTGGAGCACAATAACACAAAAACTTGTTGGTCTTATTGTTAATGTGGCTTTTTAAGTCCCAATACAAATGACGATACCTGGGCTTTACCATCTGCTGATACAGATACTGATCTGATCCAGCATTATTTCACATTCTCTGTTCCTTAATATGAGAATGAGACTCAGAATTATGGTTTGGCAACTTCAGGCTTTTCTAACTTTGTGAACCAAACTGAAATAAAAATATATTAGCGCTGCTGTCAAACGATTAAAATATTCACTCAGATAAATCACGGGGTCGTTTCAGTCAATCACAATTAAATATCATTTTTATTCTTTATTAATTGCATTTTATTTTGCACGAGCAAACAGACTCCAGAATGAAGAGGATAAATATGAACGTAATATGTAAACCTGTACCTTTAAAGGTTCATGCAGTTTGTTGCAGTCCACTTGGCACTTGTGTCTCTCAATTTGTCCGAGGCAGACTTACTGAGGCGCCGACTTGCAGTGAGGGTTGCAAGCCTGGCAATGCATTAGCTATAGTGCTAGCAGAAGCCCCAGCTAACGTGTGCTTCACGTTAATGTCGTACTTTCAAGCTGGAAGCGCTTCGGCGAAAAAGAAAACTCCTTCCTGCAGAATGTGTGTAATACTCAATGTTAGCCGACTGTTCTGTCTCGTTTTATTTCTTTTACTCAAATTTCCCACCGAGAGGACAAATGTCCTGTAGCATCTTTCATATGGAGCTGGTTTTGCTGCCTGTCATGACTGGATCAACTACCCGTTTACACATTCTCGGCGGTAACTCTACTTGGAAAAACAGCTCAAAATGCGTCGTTGGAGACGTTTCATGGATTTTGAGTCGTTCAGTTGTGTTAAAATTTAAAAAATATATTTAAACTTAATACTTAAAGTAATAACAGTTTTTCTTTATTTATCTATTTTATTTATTTACTTACTTACTTATTGGGGGGCCTTGGGTGGTTTGTGATGTCATATTTGTATTACATAGATATCTAATTGTTGCACATGTTTTGTTACATGTGGAATTTAAGATGTGTTTAAAAAAAAAGTAATTAAAGTTTAAGTGTCAACCTCGTCAACTGATAAGTGATGAGTTTACTATTCATATAGTTTAATCTGAAGTCAGAGTTGTTGGTGAAATACCTCCACACTGCTGTGCCGCTGTAGTTGTCCTGAAATTTTTGAACACCAAAGAGCCTAGAACTGAGTGTAGATCTGTTGAGTGGATCGAACTTTTGTCACCGATATCCAATTAACCAATACCATCATCTCAAGCATTTTATCTCAGGCTTTGAGGCATCCTAAAATGGGCTTTCATGGGTTTACAAAATGCATCACTTCATTGTTGAACAATGATCAACAGACTGATAGAAACAGACAGAAGGACAGGGTTTGACTGACGCCTTTGTTTGTGAAAGGGAGTGAAGGATGTAGAAGTGTGATGCAGATTTTATACCCAAGATGTTTGTGCTGTTGGTTTCGACTAAACTTAATTAAGGAGTTTTAGTTTGACAGCACAAGCTCTCTTCTTTTCTGTGTGTGTTTGTGTGTGTGTGAGAGAGAGAGAGAGAGAGAGAGGATAAGTGTGTGTCCCACTGGTGCAGCCAACCCTGGCCATCACCATCAGCCACCCCTCTGGTCCTCTTTCAAAGTGATGTTTGCCAACTGGCTGGGCTTCCTGTCCCCCTCAGCCTCCCAGTACACACACACACACACACACACACACACACACACACACACACACACACACACATATTTACAAATATCCAGCATTATCTCCCGCTCTGTTTGCTCTGTTCAGATGGGCCTGTTTGAACAACTCACAGACACACACACACACACATCATGATGTCACCCCTCTGATGAGTCTTTGTTCATTTGATAGACAGTCCCTTTCAGCCAGCTTGTGTGTGTGTATGTGTGTGTGTGTGTTAGCAAGCTGGAGGCAGTAAGAGGAGCCGGATCCATCGCCTTAAAATAAAGTTGTTTTCCTTTAATGAAGTAGTGAGTGGATTATGTCATCTTTTATTTCCTTTTCACATCAATACATTGATTTATTAGAGGAAACACATGATTGTGGACTTCATTTGCCTCATAAAAGGAGGTTTTAAAAGACATTTTCCCCAACAGATTTCATCCCTATTCATAAAACTCACACAGAATCTCATTCACGCTCAATTTGCTAAAACGAAAAATCTCACCGCCGCTCCAAAAAGCATCTTTGTCTCTGCAGACTGCAGCTGACTAACGCAGATCAGAGCTGCGTTCATGCATGAAAAGCATCTCACCGCTGTGTCTTCAGGCGATGTTGACTCTCTACAGAGAGAATTTAGTGTCTGTCTCTTCAGCGAGGAACAAACGTGTTCCCAAAGAGCCTTTCGGCCACACAACAGCCAAGTAGACGCCCCCTCATCCACTCCACTCCACTCTGGGAGATTTATCCTTGAAGCAGTGTTAAAGTGAGCCTCTCTGTCTCTCCTCTGTGTGTGTGTGTGTGTACAGCTGGGATGACAGCAGCTCCGTGAGCAGTGGCATCAGCGACAACATCGACACAGATGACATCAACACCAGCTCCTCCATCTCCTCCTACGCCAACACGCCGGCTGCTCAGCGCAAAGGCCTCAACGCACAGGTGAGTGAAGGTTTCAGCTTGAATTTCATTTGATACTTTCAGCGGTTTCCTTTTTTTTTTTTCTCTCTACTCTGTCTGCAAACAATCTCAACCCTCAGGGATTTAAGATCCTGTTTTCCCTATTTAGGAGCTAACATGGTCGCTCCTGCGTATATTCTGTGATTTATGATTGCTGAATAGTTGTTTCAGCGCTGCAGTACGTCACAATCTGCTGTCAGTTCCCAGGCAATGAACCACTTGAAGTTCCCATAATCACTCAAACACAGAGCTGTACAAGTATTTAGGGCAAAGTTTTAGTGCCTACTGGTGGGAAACCATCTATAGGAGAAAAAACAGTTGTAGGAACTTTCAGGATTTTATGATGAAGTTGTGTGTCGTTCAATGCTGAAGCCATGATGTAGCCAAACAGATAAATCTGTCGTAATGTGCATCAGTTGATTTCCATTTAGAGGCTTATTGTATGTTCCACTTACCTTGAAAGTTGGATGTAAGATCCAGGAACAAACGTGAAGACAAAGTCAGAAAGTTGTTGAGCTATGAGCTCCTGTTAGTGTGAGAAATGTTACCTGATACCAGGTGATAACAACACTTTTTGTGATAGTTTGCACGCAGCAACTGTCACATAAAGTGTTGTTGATGATGGCTCTGGGCAGAATGTCAATGTTCTTTGGGAAATCAGACTTGGCAATTTAGTTCCAGAGTTCGTACTCCAGGGGTACGAGTCTGAAAAACGATCCTACCTTACGTACGTACACGTCACATCTGGTTGCATTGCCGGCAGTTTGTTGACGTATAATTTTACCCACTTCATCCAATGTTTCTGGGTTTAAAAAAAAATTCTGCCACAAATAAATATCTTATTCATATTTTTAAACGGCAGCAACAGTTACTTACAGCTGTGCGTCGTCTCCTCCGCCATTGTTTGAGTTTTCCGCTGGATGGCGCGAATTGCATTGTGGGATTGTAACTGTGTAAAGTCCACTCAAGTTACATCTGGCAGCAGACTTGGCAAAAGAGGCGGGGCAAGTCCACATCCGGGTACTTTGACCAAACTTGTTTTGATTCGGACTTTGAATTCGAACAGAACTTTGGCTTTGATTGATGACGTATCACAAGTCCGTAAGTCCAGAAGTGTGCTGATTGAGAAACGCCGGGTAATTCATGGGGCCACTTTTTTGCTAAGACATGTAAAAAAAGCAGAGGTGAAATAAGGCACCGTGAATTATATGACTTGGGGCTTGTTGAATAAGAATCAAGTAAAAAGGGAATAAAAAGCAGCTGTACATGAGAAGGAATAGTGAGATGTTTGGGAGAAATGTGAACCTAGTAAAAGTGGTAAACTCATTAAGCCATGTTGTTCGACTTGGCCTCATTTCCCTAAACCCGGCTGTGTCCCAGCATTCCTCTCCCTGCTGAGAAGAATGTGAGTGTGGGTCTGAGGGGCACAGCTGTGAGCTCACAAAGCTAAAGCTGATGTTGACTCTGGCTCCGAAACCATTAAACTCTGATTAAAAAGCCACCACGGTTCAGCGGAGTGATCGGTGAGAGCATGATATTGTCGGCTGACTCACGTGTATGTCACGCATGTGGACGTGGAGCCGGTCATCATGTGACGTGTGTCCATTATGTGCTGCAGAGGTGAAGGTGCAGAGGATAAAACAAAGGAGTCTTTCTCTCCCTGACACAGAGCAGGTTAATTCAGTCTGCATCATCTGTCTCTGATAATAACACACAATGACTCGGCTCTGTCTCAATCAGCTTTCTCTTAAGGTCTGTGAACAGAGCCGCTAAGTGCATTTGTGTAGTCGTGCCATGGCAACTGCAGAGCACACATAAAAGCAGCCATTATCACTCAAATAGCTGTAATTCACTGTTAGAAAATAGAGGCTGTAGTTAAGTAGCCAAGTTATACTTTGATCCTGGTGAAGCTCAGGGTGATCAGAGTCTCCACACATTTTATTGAACACAGTCATCACAGGATATTTTTGGGGGTTTGGAACATGGACTGAAGTCGACGTCCTCTCTGTCAGGCCTGAAGTTAATGAAATTTACCTCCTTGATGATTTAATCAAGTACAGATTTAACCTCACAAAGTCACAGATTAACAGCAGCTCCAGTTTTAATAGATTTACTTTTTTTGCCCTCTCATTTTCATTTCCTGTAGTATTCTCTCGGTTTAAGCTGAACGGGTAGAGCTAGCTTTCATTGGTATGTACGTCTTAGTGGATTATTGGCTGTTTTTATTATTCAGCTTTTATACTGAACCATGTGCTACTCTAAAAATTTCATATTAGGATGTAGTATATTATTTTCCTTTTTATTTTTCATATCATCCTGTTTCATATCTCATCATAGCTGTTTCTCATCATATCGTATCACGTCCTGTCGTATCATATCGTGTTGTGTTGTTATCTTTTTTTTTATCATACTTTGTACCATCGTGCAGTGGTGAACCTTGCTGTATCTTTGTTGTTTCGAGTCATTTATTTTTGTCTTGTCGTGTTCTGTTCTTTTTCGTATCATACCATGGTATGTCTCATTGTATCGTTCTGTTCTACGTGTTGTCGCGTTGTATCATATGTTGCGTTGTCGTGTTGATCGTATTGTGCTGTATCAATAGTGTTGTGTTGTATTCTGTAATAACAGTGTCGTACTGTGTTGTATCCTGGCTGTTGTTTATGTCGTATTGCATTGTGTCGTATCACGTTGTGTCATATCGTGTTGTCGCATTGTGTTGTGTCGCGTTATACTGTATTATGTTGTTGCATTGTCGTATTTCGTTTTGCCGTATTGAGTTGACGCCTTGTGTCGTATCATGTTGTTTCGTATTGCGTAGTGTTATATTGTGTTGTCGCATTGTTTTGTATCACATTGCATCACATTTTGCTGTGTTGCATTTTGCTGTGTCGCATTTTGGTGTCGCATTTTGCTGTTGCATTTTGCTGTGTCGCATTTTGCTGTGTCACATTTTGCTGTGTCGCTTTTTGGTGTCGCTTTTTGCTGTGTCGTATCTTGCTGTGTTGTATCTTGCTGTGTCGCATCTTGCTGTGTCGCATCTTGCTGTGTCGCATCTTGCTTTGTCGCATTTTGCTGTGTCGCATTTTGCTGTGTCGCGTATCGCTTTTTGTCACATCGCCTTGTCTCATTGTATCATGTTGTTTTTTTATGAATCAAATCGTGTTATTTTCTTTCCATATTACATCATTTCATGTCACGTTGTGTTGTTTCAGATCTTTTTCATGATTCTTTGTGTGGTGTTATTATTTTTTGGCATCGTAACGTGTCGTCTGGTATCTTCAGGGTTTTTGTTCTTATATTTTTTCACATCATGTCATGTTGTGTAACTTGTATTGGTTGTGTTCTACCGTAACATGTTGTTCCATATGTATCAAAGTGAGTTGTATTGTTGTGTATAGTGTCATGACATATCGAGCCATATTATATCCTACTATGTTGGATGGCAGTCATAACTATTTCATAATCTTTTCAATTAAATTTCTTTTTATTGTCCTTTATGATATTAAACAGTCAAATTTTATATTAACCACTGATCAGAAAAATAAAATGTCCAGTATGTAAAGATATTACAGAGACATCATGATGAGCATTCACTGCACATTGTTTTTCAGACATGTAATAAAAGAACTAAAGAAGTCAGTTAGTTAATCATTAAACAGATTTCAGATGAACAGGAAATAAATCAGCATAAAAACGTCAGTTGCATCCCTGGTTTAGCTTCTTCTGGTTCAGTTTTCTGTCACTTTGAAGCGTCTAATTGGAAGCCATAAAGATTTTCATCTCTTGAACCTTGAGGCTGCTCGCGATGACTCGTTTTATGACTAAAAGTTGTTCTGACTGATTAAGGACTCCATTCCACTTCAAGTTCAGGTTTCTCTTTTAAAAGAGTAAGTACACAGAAAGCTTCTCTCTGGTTTTAAAATGAGTTGTTAAAGTCTTCCTGCTCTGATGTTGGTCAAACAGTTTCCTTCATGCTGTTCAGGTGACTGTGGTCTGGATGTGAGCAGGATCACACAGCGTGCTGGTTGTGCTCATAAAATGCAGCTTTTAGAAGGCACTTGGCAGCGTCTCATAAAAAGACGCCGTCTTCAGCAGTAATAAACCTGACCCACTGTGTGTGTGTGTGTGTGTGTGTGTTCCCAGCCTGTGACGGATGCAGAGAAGCACTCGGCCTCCACAGCGGTGCACCAGGCCTGGTCAGGAGACGAGGTAAAGAGGCCAGACGGCGGGTCAGACAGCGGGGTCAGGATGGAGCCAGGCTCCAAGTGGGGCCGCCGGAACCCTTCGGACATCTCTGACGAGTCTGACAAGGGCGGCTCGGGGAGGAAGACCCCCTCTGTGTCCCACACGGGCTCGTGGAGGAGGGGAATGAGCACTCAGGTGGGGGTGACCTCACCTCGGACTAAAAGCTCCAGTAGCACAGGATCCTCGGGGTCTGTTGGCCTCAAGACCCACAGTTCAGGTAACACAAGTCGACCACATCCAATAAATAAATCAACACGCCCGAGAGATTAAAGAAAAACGTTTTTTAGAAACATTTAATAATAAACTTTTGGTTGAGTCACCATGTTTTTCAGAATTAGTGGCTGTAAAAAAGTCTTGAAGCTTTAGATCTGATGACAGTTTGGAGATGAATCCTCTTTACTTAAAGTCTCTGTCAGTGATTCTCTCTGATGTCTCGCTCCGTGTGTTCCACAGGTAAAACTGATGACGTCAAGGTGTCAGAAAAGGGTCGTCTCTCTCCTCGTTCTAACGGC
Source organism: Labroides dimidiatus (assembly GCA_030710495.1). Taxonomy (NCBI): domain Eukaryota; kingdom Metazoa; phylum Chordata; class Actinopteri; order Labriformes; family Labridae; genus Labroides; species Labroides dimidiatus. The sequence goes on along the minus strand of CM061144.1, from coordinate 31,333,082 downwards.
ATCCACCGCTCGCCCTCAGACGCAGGACGCAGCAGCGGCGACGAGGCAAAGAAACAGTCGATCTCCTCCAGCCGCACAGCCAACACACACACCCTCACACACACCGTGTCAGACCCTCACTCGCAGACACATGCGCTCGCCTCACGCACCCCCACCAGCACCTTTGGCTTTAAGAAACAGGGCCATGGGATGGTTACCATGGTGACTGCGAGTGGTGCCACCATCACAAGTGGTTCGGCCACCCTGGGGAAGATGCCCAAATCCGGGGCTCGCTCTCTGGCAGGAGGGTTAAAATCAGGTGGCCAGGACGGAGGGTCAGCGCTGGGGCACCATGATGACGGCTTCCTCCCGATGAGCGCTCGCTCCACACTGCAGTACCGCAGCCTGCCCAGACCCAGCCGCTCAGGAGCAGCCGCACGCAACGGAAACAGGTCCTCCACAAGCAGCATAGAGGCCGCCGTGCTCTCCGTCACGTCACACGGGAAGAACTCGCTCAGCATCACAAAGGTCAACGGCTCGGGAGCCGGGTTTGCCAATCAGACGGATCGTGAAAAAGGCGTCTCTGAGATCGATAACCTGAGGAGCGCAGTGGTGATGCAGAGCGGAGGAGCTGCGACTGTTCCTCTGACCGGGAGACAGCAGGTTTCTTCACCAACACTACGCAGGTAAACACACACACCTACACGCTTACACAGCAGTTTTAGCTCGCCAGTCGTCCAGCAGACGCAGTGACGGGTAACAAATGAGTAACAGAGTCCTGCACTCTTGTGCTGGCTTGAATTCACCCACACAGCACACACACACATATTAAAAAGACGGTAATCATGCAGTGCTGGTAAAGGATAAACAGTGGTGAGTAAGGATCACACGTGTGGGCTTGTTATCCACACACACACACACACACACTCACACACACAGGCTCAGTGAGGTTAAATCAGGCCATTGTTTGAGGCAGGCCTTGAGCTCAGCTGATCAGCTGCCAAGCCTCAGCCTTGGCGGTGGGGGGTGGGGGGGTAACAGGAGCTGAGTCTTACCTCAGCGCTCTGCCCTCATTAATGTGAGGGAGTGATAACTCCTCAAAGAGGCTGTGTGCTGCCATTATCACCCACCGCAGCTCAACCTGCCATTTAACTCTAACCCAGGATTAGCAGAGACGCAGGAGAGAGTTCTCTCTCTCTCTTTATGTGTGTGTGTGTGTGTGTGTGTGCATGCGCGCGTTGGCCCTGAATCAATCCGAGCTCTGACTCTACCTCTCCTCCCCTTCGTCTTTCCGTCTTGTTTCAAAGAAAAAAGAAACTGATGTTTTTGTCCTGAGAGAGGCACGACCTCGAGAAGAGCAAAGTCAGTCTGTCTGCTTCACTTAAAAACATTTTCATGCAAAAAAACTCATGAATAATTAGCTGAAATTTCTCCTTATATTTGCTGTTAATATGCATATAACCTGGAGGAAGAGTGCTAATGATGCTGCTAACCCCTTGACATTTGTTTTTGCACCAGCATCAGGTTTAAATTTACATTTGTGCACAAAACAATAAGAGCCTGGGGTAATGCGAGCACGTGCAAAAGTTTCTTTTAAAGCAATAATTATGCACAGCAAGTAAAAAATTGTTAAATTGATCCTCCAACCATACATTTATCTGGATATATCCTCACTCTCTACATCCTGGTGTTTCTTCAGACAAAGTGCTTCCTTTATTAATCCATCATGTGCTTTGTTACAACAACAAATCCTTCCCGTACGGATCAAAAGCATATTATCCCTGCCCTTTCCCTGACTGCCTCGGCCCCACTCCTTACTCGTCCTCCTTGTCAATGATTTTCCACAGGTTGTTTGGTGGGAAACCCAGCAAACAGGCTCCGGTCACCACGGCTGAAAACATGAAGAACTCAACTGTTATCTCCAACCCCCACGCCACCATGAACCATGTGACCACCGGGCCCAAGTCTCCTGACGGAGGTCAGGGAGGAGGGGAAGGCGAGATCAGCAGCCCCCTGTTTGGAGGCAGAGTGCAGGGTTCGGGGATGGGGACGCTGGGCAGCGAGCAGGTGAGCTGAAACTTCATGAAACTTTTAGAAACTTTCAGAAACAGATTATCTTTAAAGGGAGCTAAGAGTTAAAAATAATCTGTGAGCTGTTGGAGGATTGTTAGCTGTGGTTCTCTACGAGCACTTTACACTCAGTATGGTTTATAAATCAGTGAAATGAATTATATTTTGTTGTGAATCACTGAATGTCTCCAGCTTTTAAATCTGTGTCATGGGGTCAGCTGCTCTTCCATTGGTTACACTGCTTTTCTTAGCTTTACACTCTCTCTGACCTTCCACTAACCATAACTTAGAGGAAAGCTCTTTGTTTAGCTGCATGTGAGTTATTTCCAACCATGCTCCAGCTACATAAACTGACAGTGTGGTTATAATCTGGCTGAAAAAAAAATGGGCCGATTTGGTTCATTTTCATCATCCTGAGTGTTGTTTTTTGTTTAATGTGTGCAAATATTTTCAGTTTCTGAGCTCCAAGAAGACAGTTGATGAACAAAGTGCAGCATGTAGTTGCTTAAGAATTTCATTTTAAGGGGACTGTGAAGACTTTCTAAGTGATCTTGAAAAAGTCTCACTTCTATGCCTGATCCTAATCCACAATTAAAAATGAGATTATCAGCACCAATATAGGTTATTTCTAAATGCTGTTTCTTAGCTTCCTGATGAGGTCAGACATGACTGAATTGATTTACGGCATGCCAAAGTCTCTATGACAACACCACACCGGCTGATGAAGGTTAGTAGAGAGAAGAGAGATCAGTGTTTTTCTCTGCCGAAAACTATTTCTGTGATTTATTTAGTAGTGATGGTGGAGACTGGAGCTGAACTGTCAGACAGGGAAAGGACGTCGAGCAGAAGAAAGCTAAATGGGAGAGTGATAAAGCACGAGCAAAAGGCTAAAACATGAGCTAAAGGCTAGAACATGAGCTAAAGGCTAAAATGGGGGCTAAAGGCTAAAACACAAACTAAAGGCTAAAACACGGGTTAATCTGTTTGTGATAATGTTCATTCCACTAAAACATGAGCTAAAGGCTAAAATGGGGGCTAAAGGCTAAAACACAAGCTAAAGGCTAAAACACGGGTTGATCTGTTTGTGATAATGTTCATTCCAACCCACATGCAGCAGTTATTCTGCAGAGAAACTTGAGAGTCTGTCAATAAAATGAAGAGTGAGGTTACGTTAGCTCTGATTGGTAGATGAGCAGGACACAAGGATTCGCTAACATTATGTGTTAGCTTTTGGATACATCTCAGATCATCGGGCTGTGAGTGGCACTTTAATAGCCTGCTACTAAACTCCAGAATGGACTAACAAAGTTTACTTGTTGTCACGTTTTAAACAACAGCGCTGTGTAACTGTTGATAAATACCTTACCTCTTTGCGTTGTATCCGGTAAGAAGTTGTCTTGAACAAAGAAAAGTAGTGTTAAAAAGAAGATCTGATCTCCATTCATTTCCAAAACAAACACACACCTTGTTAAGAATCATGTCATCATCACAGTGTGCGCACTATTCCAACCAAAAGGTGCCGCTGTGATCCACTTCAAACAGTTAGTCCTCACAGCCTCTTTTATTTTATTAGCAGCAGCTTCAGTTCATGGATGTTTCATTTTTAAGCCAACATTGATTATACGCTCATACCCATAATGTGCTGATAATATCATGCATCCCTAGGTGGATAAGAAGGCTGTTGGCTCTTGTGTTTGTATTTTTCTTACTTCATGTACCTCTTATCCCAGTTCACCTGAGATAAGAGGGACATAAATGCATGTTTTGACACATAAACTACATCTTTATGAAACTAGCTGAATGATTCATTGGTTGAAATAGCTCATGTGTTTTTTTGACATCATGTACCTGAAGAGCTGATGTCCTCTTCCTCCCTTTTCTCTTCCGTTTGTCGTAAAGATTTGAACAGTGATGCGCCTTAAGCTCCGAGATGACTCAGTGTGTTTGTGTTTACGATGTGGGAAGGTGTTTGTTTATGATGACGCAGCTCTGGGATGAAGCTGTTCTCACATGACTAATGCCATTGAACAGCAAACATGCGTGTTCAGGACATGTACAGAGTGGGCACATGTTTGACTGGCTGTAGGCTACAGATTGCAGCAGAGCAGAGCAGAGGAGTGAGAGCGTGCTCAGACATCAACCCTCTCGAGTCATCCGACTGAGTCAGACTGATTCTTAATCACAAAGTGACGAATGGGGAATTGTTTTTGAGCTGCAGCCGGGGTTTTGATGGACAGCCAGGACGGGTTCAAAAGTTTAAGTCGTCATTTAGCTCAAAGCATGTCGAGACTGCGAGTGCTGGCTTAAGATTTTAGGCTTATTTACCTTTAATGGAGCAGACAGGAGAGAAAGGAGATGTCAGGCAGCAGAGACGAGGTAAGCCGAGAGCAAAAGTCGAGAAATGACTTCTTCAAAAAAACTCACAAGTAGCAAATTTAAGATAAATGTGTCCATTAAAAGTATTTTCCTCCGTCACAGGCCTCCAGCCCCGGCTCCGTCTACTCCTCCACCGGCCCCTCCAACAGCCTGACGTGGGGCACCACCTTCAGCAGCTCCTCGGCCCAGAGCAGGGAGAGCACACTGGGTGGGCACGGCGGGGCGGGCAGCATGGGATTCCCCTCCGTTAGCAGCATGCACACCAGCAGCGAGTCCATCGACATGAGCCTGGGAAGCGCCGGGCACGGGACCCACAGGGAGGACACGCTGTCCGCTCTGGGCCGCACGGGCAGCGTTAAGACCGGCATGTCTGAGAGGTGAGGACGCAGAGCTGAGATGAGCTTCATTGGTCTGCATTTTACTTTAGCAAAGTGTCAGACTTATCTTCTTTTAACTGAAACACACAATCGAACAAGTTCTCCTTTTTATCACGATGTAAAAACAAACTCTCGGAGAGGACACGGCGTGCAGGGAGGATGCACAGACTCTGAGCTGTGCTGAGGTGTCGCCTCTTGTTTGCCGCTCTGTCCTCACTCCAGCAGAGAGAAAAAGATCCCCTGGCGTCTCCAGCCCATTCTGCAGTAATTGTGGTCATTGTAGCAGATTCCATGCTGACAGGTTGACTGTGTAATGTGACAGGAATGTCTGAGAGGAAACATAATAGCGTTCAGCGTCTCAGCTTTGAGGCCATCACGTCATCCTCTTCACTTCTATTTCTCTGCAGCTTTAACAGTGAAGTTCATCTGAAGGTTTTACCCTCTAAAACTTTCTCTTTCTTTGTGTGTGTTGTGTGTTTTCCTCCCATCAGTCCCCTCTCCTCCCCCTCTGCTAGCCCTATATTCAGCCGAAACACGCTGCCTCGGAAGCAGGACAGGTAAATGCACCTGTGTGCAGTGTTAGGCTCCTGTGGAGACAGCTGTGGAGGTTCCTGATAAACCGCCGCCAGCTGCCACACAGAGAGCAGCCCTGTGTTAGCTTGATTTCATGGTTTGTGTGGAGGTGTGCCTCTCTGTGTGGTAGCTCGTGGTGGTTTTTTGGACCTCCTGCTCCTGTATGAATGGGAATCTGTGAGAGTCGTCTGTGTGGATGTTGGCAGCTTCACTGTTTTTGTTTCGTAGTCAGCTGTGGTCTGAGATGACTGTTAGCATACTGCCATCTAGTGGCAGGATGAGTAAGCACAGATTTACAAGCAGAGGATGTTTGTTATTGATGTAACGCTGCAAAAATCTCTTCTGGAGGAAAAACTTTTATTTGATGAGGGAATGAAAAACGTAAACTCTTACAATGAGAAGACCGTTTCTGAAGCCCGTTTCACACAAACTCCTGACATTTTTAGAGATCATTCGAGGACATTCAGGTCATGAGATTTTCAGGCTCTAACAACTTGTTGTTTCTTCTGGTTCACATGAGGATGGTGCAGCTGTAGGATAGGGAGTAGAGTGTTTTACAGTGGAGGCTGTTTCTGTGTAGGTTTATACCACACAGCGCACAGTGTGAAGTTTATCAAAAGTTATCACTATAATTTTTTTTTTTTTTCCCCCAAAAACGCATTTTTTCCAAGCAGGATGGGACGATAACCCATGGTGACAGGGGTGTAACAGGATATTCTACTCATTCAGCGTTACAGAGGTCATGTGACGGTGACAAAGTGAAGGAGGAAGCGAATTCTAAAAAGCCTGTTGTTTTTATTCCAAGGTTAGTTTAGATGTTTTAACAAGATGAACTTTATTACAGTGAACCTGTTCTGACCGTATTCCTTTAAAAAATTAATAAAGCTACAAAATATGGCTGCAACATAAACGTCACAACGGGAAAAGAAATCTGGTGCCACCTTTTTATCCCAATAATAAAATTTATTTGAATTGATTTTTGCAGTTTTAATAACTTTTTAATCCAAATATGTTCTGTTGTTCAATTTTAAGTTCATTTGAACAAATATCAAAACAACTCTATGTCATATGGTTTAGTTATTAGTAAAATATCTTACTATATATATATATATATATATATATATATATATATATATATATATATATATATATATATATATATATATATATAAACTGTAAACAAAACAAAACAAATTTTAGTTTTCTGTTCTGGTCCCTGTTATGCCCCGTCCAGGACACAAGATGATAAAGCCCATTTCCCCCAAGAAGCAACAAAAGGCTTCAGTGAGAAAACCAACAGTAATTTATTTACACAAAAACAACCACCTGAAATTCACTACAACAGAAGCCAACTAAGCTAAATACCTCGGGGTGAAACTCAGGCTATAACTAAATTAACTCTAAAACAGTTTTAAGAATGAAATAAGGTAATCAATCCAAAATTACTCAAAGATTAGATTAACCAAACTGAGATAACACCCCTACATTAACCCAAAAGAATAACCTAAAAATAACCCAAATTATCTCAACACAAAGGAGCATGTGACGTGACAGACATCCTTAAATAAGCCCCGCCTCCAACGCTGCCAATCAGCAGCAGAATGCAGGAAACCAATCCACCAATCGTTGTTAAGCAAAGTACCTGTATGCACTCACAGTACTACTCCAAAACAACATCATTATATAAACATTACGATCTCGGTTCTAACAGTCCCGATTAAAGTTAGATGGAAATGTCATCTTTGTGGTCCAGTTTGTCTGTGGTACACTGCACGTATTTTTCCTTTGAGGGGTTTGAGGGTTTTCCTTTGACCCTTTGGGTCTGAGTTCAAACCCAGATCCGTTTTAACGAGACAATGACGAGATGGAAACGTTCATGGTGGAGATTTGGATGATCAAATTCCATATTTCCCCCTCCAGGCTTCTTATCTGTCAAAATTCAAGCAATACACTCCTGTAAACGGTGTTTTGCAATCTGTTTGACTCATTTTGTTGGACAATCATGCGTCTGTCAGTGCAGGTGCATTTAAGGACCGCCGTAAAGGTGCAACGCATTCGCTGCACTGTGTCCAAGACCTGCACTTTTAGGATAGAGATTAAAAGTAAAGTCAGACAGTGTTTACAGAAAGAGCGTTTTCTTTCTCTCTCTCCACTTCTGACTGTTTATTGACATTTTGTCCTCAGCGGAGACAGCACAGCAGCTGGGAGGAGAGTCCAGGCTAAACTCTAATCTCTGAGCTGCTACATGTATGAATTTAAAAAGAAAAATATTTCAACTAAGAGGAAAGATTAAATGTCGATTGACACTTTGCAGTAATTAGTAAGTTACTGTGGTAAAAACAAACCTTTGACAGACAGAAACCTCGAGCAGAACCAGACTCCTGTTTGAGACCGTGTTGGAGCGGGGGAGAGGGATAGAAGAGGAAAACAATGTCAGGATAATCTCTAAGAACTTTCAGGAGTGTAAAGAGTGTGAAAGGGGCCTCTTAAATCTCTTACAATGAAACAGTTTTAAGGTTGAGTAGAAACTAAAAACTCTGGTCGAGTGAGAGATGTTTGCAGTGTTTGAGTATTGATAAGAAGGTTAAGTCGAGGTTTTAGGTAGTCTTTGAGATGCAGCCTTGTTTCCTTGCCTCCTTGCTTCCTTTGCCTTCCTCCTCTGAAGTGTTTCTCTCTCACAGCGGGACTCACTGTGGTAGAAACACTCTGCCTAAGAAAGGACTCAGGTACTGACCTCACTCCTGCTGGACTCTCTTAAGCTTCTTCACACCGGTTCACCAAACTGTCTTTCTTTATGTTTCTGCGTCTGCATTCACTCTTTGACGCTTGTGCTCACGCTCCTAAAAATATGCTTGTGTATCTATATTTTTTTTCCTTTTTTGGCACTTTGGCATATTTGTGATGTTGTTTCGTGCTTCTGTGAGGAAGAATGTCACTCTGTTGTTTTGGGAGCGATCACTGTCTTGCACTGCTGCAGGCTTAATTTTTGGGGGTCAGATTTTCTTTGGCTTTCTGTTTTGTTTTTGTTTTGTTTTTTTCCACCAGTTTTTGTTGCTCGCAGCTGAGAATCAGTCTGTGTCCACACCCTTCGTCCGTAATCCGTCTCATCTGATTTCACATCTCAGCTACTAATGTGGCCGCTTGGGAAAGAAAAAAAAAAAATCACCTCATTGATCTTAAAAAGTCTGAAAATCATGAATCCAGATCAACTTGACCTGTTGAAACACATCATCTGTGCTGCTCTGTTTTAGATCCTCGTTTAAACTCTAACCTCTTCTTCTACCTGCTGCAGGTACGGGCCGTCGCCTCAGCTGAGAGGACACGAGGAGGCCCGTGATTGGCTGCGCTCACACTCAACCAGTGGGCTTCAGGAGTCGGCCAGCAACTCCCCGTTCTCACCCGGCTCCAGCCTCACCTCCCCGTCAGGCACACGCTTCAACTTTGGACAGCTGGGTACGCCTCAGACATACATCAGCAACAAAACAGAGACAAGCTTTTCTCTCTGCTGTGGAACAACCACCGTGCCATCTCTACATTTAACTCTTTTTTTTAACACTTCAGGCTTTAATTATGTCCATATTTCTGTCTGTGGTTACTGCACTAACAGAAAAAAAGTGATCGTAAAATCTTTGAAGACATTTGTCTCTCTTAAATTTTAAACCACTTTTTGGTTTAAGCCTCTGAGATCTGAAGAAAGGCTTCTTTTTCTCAGCTTCACATCCATCCTGGAAACTCTCTGAGAATCAGAGCGACAATTAAGATTTATCTCCAATTCCATTCGACATGTATGTTCAAGGAATTTCTGCATGCATAACAAGACCCTGGAATAAAATAAAAATACCAAACTGAAAACCAGCCGCCCTGAAACCATCTAGAATGTCTTTATGAAATAAAATAATCTGCAAAAATAAGGGAAAGTGATGTAAAATGTGCAAAATTTGGGACTTTTTCTGATATTTTGTTGACTAAAGAATCACGTCAAAGCTCCTGTGAGGAGTTTCAGTCGACTTATGAAAAAACTGAATGGTTACAGATTCCTCTGTGTGAGCTGCAAAAGCAAACCAGTCTGTCAGGCGGTCATGAAGTTTCCCTTATACACAATCAGGAATGTTAATAGAAAATAAAAATAGAAGGCAAAATAAATCTCAGGTGCTCTCTCTGCGGCTGTAGCGGTGCTCGGAACATGAGCCACCAGTATGACAGGTAGTGTGGGTGGAGGTAGGGATGCACCGATCCTGATCCTGGTATCGAGTATTTGTCGGATCGAGTCCCTCAGAGCTGGATCGGGTATCGGTGGGAAAGGGCCGATCCAGGCAGCCAGCTCTGTGCCTTTTTTTAACCAGCACTCTCATATTTTTTACCAGAATTTTTGTCGTCAATCAAACAAGGTTGTTTGCGCTAGTTTGTCACTTTTTTACTGTATGTGGTTACAAACAGTTTTGTACTTGAACGTTCCCTCTGAAGCACTTTCTCTGTTTTTGCTGCATTAACAGTCTCTACAGGGTGTAAACATTTATGACTGAATATTAATTTCTTTGAGTTTTGAAGCTTTTTTTTTTTACCAAACTGCTGGTAAACATTTCAACACTTTATAGTTTTAATAAATATCTACTGCAGTTATTCCATATGTACTCATTGTTGCCTTTCACCCAAAACATTACCAGTGTTATCTCACAGAAGAAGGGCATGCAGGTTATTATTTTAACACTGGTATCAGATTGGGATCGGTATTGGTCGATACCCAAAGCCCAGGTATCGATATTGGTATCAGGACCAGAAAAGTTGGATCGGTGCATCCCTAGTTGGAGGCTCACAGCTAACAGTCCATTTCCTGGTCAGCCTGGACAGTCTGGAAAGTGTGTTCATAACCACCGTGCTGCATTCCCAAAACTCCCTCTAACTCCCGGCTAGTCCTGTTAGCTCATCCTTTCTATGTAGCAGAGATCTCACATTGCCCGAGACGAACGAGGGGAGACGGTGCTTATATCACTTCTCCAAAAGCCTCCATCGTCTTGCACCAGCTCTCTTTCCTCATAGTTTTTGCCTCCTCTGCATCCTCTGTGCGTCTTAGAGATTTAGAGGAATCTCCAGTGGTATGATCGATGAACCGGCTTCAGACATACCAGCTGAACACAGCTTTAAAAAATTGCATCAATAACAGTGACAGAGTGAGAGCTAACATATGATCCAACCTTGAGAAACAGTCAAAAAGGTCTTTACATGCACGTCCAGGGAGGGAAATAAATTAATAAGTTTAATTATTTTTATTTGAGTGTCTGACAAAGTGAAGAACAGTAAGCTGCAGATTCAGCCTCAGTCTGCATTTTTCTCTGCTAAGATTCACACAGAGTTATGCATGTGGCTGTTAAAAGACAGCAGAGTTCAACTTCTCATCAGAAAAAATACTAAGACGACAAAAAAGCAGGACATGAATCCTGAAATCAGCTCTTCGAAGGGGTTTTATAGACGCTGAGAATTAAGAGATATCCTCATTTGAATAACATCATTTCATGTTTCATCTTCGCAGCTTCCAGCCCGACTTCAACAGCTCAGATGAACCTCGCCGGGATGCGCAACAACAGCCTGACCAATCAGGATGTCTCCTACGACCCCTGCAGTGACAACAGACTGAGGAACTCCTGCATGTCTCTGGACGAGAAGACGCGCACCATGAGCAGATCGGGCTCCTTCAGGGACGGCTTTGAGGAAGGTAAGAAGAGATGAGAGCCTCTGTGTGAGTCCTGGACCTGTTTTCCTCAATCTTAATGAGGTGTAATCCTTCTTCAAGACCTGCATGCCTCCAAAGCCTCGTTTGTTGCTCCACATCCCAGAGCCAAAAGAATTATTATTCCATTTGTTTAACGAACATTAGGGGGGATTACAACCGCTTCTCGAAGAAAAGCCCTCCATCTCCTCAGAATTCCATAATCAGCTTTCCTAGGGCTTTGTTTTTTCATAAGCTTGTTTATTGGAAAAAGTATCCAGCGGGGCTTTTCCCATCAGCAGGCAGACTCCCCGCTCAGGCGACTCTGCTTTGCTGCAGTTGGCTCAATCCTCTGAGCCATAGAAACAAAGCAGTTTGAATTAGAGCCACAAACGAAGATGTGGTCCAGTGAGTGTGTATGTTGTTAAAAAGAGACGCCTGAAAAACTTTGATAAAGTTTAGAAAGAGAAACTAACATGTTTTCACAGGGAAACTTCTCAGAAAACTGTATTAAATGTTTTTTTTTATTTTTTTTATTTAAGCCTGGTTGTTAAATGTTGTTGATTGGAGGAGAAATCGTTGTTCTTTGAGTTTATACTCAGAGAGGGTGGTACAGGCAGATTTTATTCTGAAGGTTTAAAGAATAAAAAGAGGAGGACAAAAGTTGGAGGGCCACACTACACTGCAAAAAAATAAAATCTAAACAAATGTTTTTGTCTTATTTTTAGTAAAAATTTTCTTATTATACTTGATGTGAGTCAAATTAAACTGACAAGTCCAAAACATGTTTTATTTAAAGATATTAAAAGATAAAAATAAGGCCTGACTTGTTTGTAACAAGTAAAACAAAAAATTCTAATGGGATGAGAAAGATTTGATTGTCCGGTTTCTTGAAATTTCTGGACTGCTCAGGTGAATGTGGCTCGTATTAAGGCTAAAAAAGGCTTTTTTTTCTAAATACTTGTTTAGATTCCATTTTTTTTTTTGCAGTGTAAAAATATTTATTATCTAATATTCAAACATTTTTTAGCTTTAAGGAAGAATCAACATGAACACATCCACTTTCTTGAGCCTTAAGTGTTTCCAGAAGACTCTTAAAAGTGATGCACACATCTGGACACGCTTGTTGTGGCCGCAGATTTTGAGTCACAGTCTTTTTAAGGTTTTCTTTCACATTGTTAAAATAAATCAAAAACACTTTTTGTCTTTTTTTCCTACACTGCTGACAGAAATTGGCAGCACGTTTTTCTGATGTGTCGCGGTCTTTGCAGCACGTTTTCTAAACGCTGTGCACGTGTTGTCAAACTGACGAAGATGCTTTTTTAATTTGTTTGTGTTTTGTCCATTTAAGTTGCAGCGCTGTGAGCTCTCAGGGCCACCGTACTTTTGTCCTCCAAAGCCAACATCACTTCACCATCTAGAAGCTGACTGCTAGATTTCACTCAATATGTCCATTTCTTCACCCTGTAAACTGATTCTTAGCATCTTTAACGTGAAAACAAAGCGACAGCTTTCCTTTCTTCTGTTTTCCGGCCCTCTTTGAGACACATTTCTCTCAAACAGTTGCCTGTAGACGTTTTTCTGCCTCTGTAAAGTTATTCCACGGATGCATAGCTAGTGCACACTTCATGTGCACACGCACCACAACAAAGACCCAAACTTGTAATTATTCCACCTCCCAGTAGCGTTTTCCTCCCACTGCTTCTCCAGCTCCAGGATTCCTTCTTCTCTTTCAGTAGAGGAGATAATTACAGGGATCAGAGTGAGAGGCGTGAGAGAGAAGTGATGACACACAAGAATCCTCCAACACTACTTTCTCTCTCTTTGTGTGTGTGTGTGTGTGCAGTATGTAGGTCTGAGAGGACATGTGGTTTGTGTGCTCCTGTGTATGTTGCTCAGGTGTAGAGTTACCTGGCCGTTGCGTGATTGACAGGACAAAAGTCACCTCATCCACCCAACACTTTGTCCTGTGTGAGAGTCACACCGAGACGCTCTGTCACCTCATCCTCTGCCCCCAAACCCTCCCACTCCCACTCACCTTCATACAAACTCAGCTGCTTGTGTGTCCACAGGAACCACGTCTTTAACGTAGAGGATTAAAGGTGTTATACACCTGTAAGATGCAGAACCTCCCTGTTACTGCTATCTGGAAACAAGTTCAAGTAATTGTGCTTCTAAGGTTAAAACATAAGAAAAACCAGATTCTTGATGCTCACACACAAACAGAAACACACATGCAGGCGTCATCTGCAAAGAGTTGAACAGTACGAGCTTATTAAACGGCTAAAAAGACAGAAATCAGAACAGTTCAGGAACATTTGGGGGGAAAGATTAAACTCTGTCCGCTAATATCATGAGTCAATTTTACTTACTAGTTTTTTTTTTTTTGTCAGGTTTTTTTTTTGGGGGGGGGGGGGGGGGGGGGTATCAGGCTGATTTATCTCGAGAAAAACAAGCACACTGTCTTTGCCACATTGGCGCTTACTTTTGCTCTTTACGAGGAATCCAGGCGTTAATATTATTCTGCATATAATACTTGAAATAAGATGTTCATCTAATCTTTTAATGAGTGTGTCGATTGATGATGTCTACTGAGATTTTTGAGATCAGACAAACACTAAGATTTTGAGTTTTTGCAGTGTAGAGGTAAAACATTTCCAAAACATTAAGAAATATAACTCATAGAGCAAAACTTTCATCATATGTCTGATAAAAACGTTGAAAAAATGTGAAGTTCTAGTTTGGTGACGATATTCCACCAAATTATAAGAAAATTAAACACACTAAGGAAACTTCCTGAGTATTTTTGACTTCTTTCTCCGTGTTGTTGGTGAAATAACTGTTGGTAGGTGGTCAGTGGTGTTCAAGGTTTGGGGGTTGAAATGCCTCCAAAAATCAAAATTATTTACCATTCCAGATTTCATTGAATATTGTAACAACATAAACAAATACAGGAGTTCAATTTCTATTACACTGCAAAAACTGAAAACTAAGCGAGTGTTTTTGTTGTATTTTTAGTAAAAATTGTCTCATTCTACTTGATATGAGCCACATTCAATTGACGTCCAGAAACTTGTCAAAAATGAGAAAAAAAATGAGGTCTGAATTGTTTGTAACAAGTAAATAAAATTTTTAAATTTGACTAATTTCTTAATACAAGAAACTTTTCTCTTATCCCATTGACAGATTTTTTATAACGTATTACAAGAAATTAAGACCTTGTTTTTGTCCTTAAATATCTTAAATTAAAACATTTTCTGGGCTGGTCTGGTGAAAGGGGTTCATATTAAGTCTAAAAAGACAAAAAAAAAAGATTTAAAAAAAAACTTGATAAGATTTCAGTTCTTTGCAGTGTAAAATCATACAAACAGATATTTTCCACATTTATTTGTTGAAGACCCCTGCGGGGACTAAACCAGGATCGTGATGGTGCCAGTGGAGGCAGATTACTTTAGGAAACACAGGATTATGTGACCATCGTTGGTCTAATTTCCTACTGATCAGCTAAATTAAGTATCTTTCACCTTTTTTTCTCCATTTTTGTTTGTTTTTTGATCGGCCTGTTTGTTTATTCTCACAGCAGGGGGTCACCAATATCTTGCACCACTATTTTTGTGGTCATAGGCTGAAAAGTTTTCTGCTCTTTTTATTGGAGCTCATTGATGTATCCCTCCTCCTCATCCAGAGGAAGACAAAAAAGTATTTCTTTGTAAAACTTGCAGCTTTAAAAACCTTTGTGTCCTTTTAAGTGAGTTTATCTCTACCCAATGATACACAATAAATATCTGTAAAAGCTCTCAAAATTGAACATATTCAGACACCTTTTCAACACAGTTGATAGTCCAAAACTCTCGACACAGAAAAGCATTTGTATTTCTGCATCGACGAAGACATAATCATTAAAATACTTTCCGTTCTTTCTGTGTCAGCCGACTGATAAATATGAATATTCTCTGCCGCTCTTGTTGAAACAGGTTGTAAAACAATAAAAAAAAACTTCTGCACAGACAGATTGATGAGCTCTGAACCACACGCTGAGGATTATTAATGGATCGTCTTCTCCTCTCACACTTCGCTGTCTAGACCAGCTTTCCATAAAAGTGAGTGTTTGATAAACTAACGTCTGCTCCCTGTGAGGTGATGAATAAATGAGTCCGGCCGCTTCGTGGTCGATGACATCACACTGCTGAACCACTCTGATCTGCTCTCAGGCTGGAAACAGAGCGCGCGTTGTGTTGCTGCCTCTGATGTGTGATTAGCAGCTGAGTCATTAGCGCAGTAATGTTCGGCTGTTGTTTGTTGCGACACAGTTTAACTGTGACATGCATGGAGGAGGTTTATCTTTATGAGCGGCTGGCAGCGAGGGGCGGGGAGTGGAGGAGTCGAGGCAGGCTGGAGTGTTTGGCGGGCAGGTTTTGGAGCAGGGTGGGTGGTTTGAAGGAGGGGATCCTGGGGGGTCTGTTGATTATCAGTCTTGTGGGTACAGATGTTCTTTCTAATCCTCACTTTCTCTTGTTGTTTTTCTCTCTTTAGTTCATGGATCATCTCTGTCTCTGGTCTCCAGCACGTCCTCCATTTACTCCACTGTAAGTACACAAACGTCTCAGGTTAAATTGGCCTGGTGTTAAAGTGCATTCTGTTCTAAACCTTCTAGTTTGTTTTCATCTCCTTAAAAAAATCCACCCAGGACAAATATTACAACATTTAAGGGCTTTAAAAAAGTTTATCTTAGGGCTCTAGTCACAGGGTCTACGAAAGAGGATCAGGGCCACTGAAAACAAAATATATACCCAATATTTTATTTTCATTATTATTATTCTGAGAAAAAAGTCAGAATTATGAGATTAAAGTCAGAATAACAGTAATAAAGAAAATATTGGACGTTATTTTATTTATTTGATGAGACATGGGAGTTAAAGTTCTTTCAGTGCTTTTAGCAACTTTTTTTTATGAGCATTTCTTACAGACAATTTACAAACGGTTTGCACGTGTATAAAAAAAAAAATACGAGAAACGTGGGATCAGCATGAGAGAGAAAAGCGTGTGACTTTTATATTTTCTATAACTCTGCACGGCATCCGTGGGGTGCCGTATCGCAAACTACCGCAGTACTAAACTAGAGCAGAAGAAGCTGTTTACATCATTTACAACATTTTTTTTTCAACAATTCCTCTTCTCTGCAGAGCGTGGCCACAATTTCACGCCGAGTATTGTTCATCTCGTGGTCATCACGGTGACCTCTTGTGTGATGAATCATATAAATGTGATCCACACGGATCTGATGAGTCAAACAGAAACCAAGCTTAAGCCCCCCTGATTATTTACATCACGTACCAGAGGAACTGAAACAGCATTGCAGACTTCAGTAAATTCAGGCTCTGTTTATGTGAGCTTGAGGTATTTACAGTTTTGATACTACCGGTACCTACCGGACTGCGTGCCCCCCCCATGGTCCCCAAACGTCACTTAATGATAAACAACAGGAGCCAAAAAAAACAGAGCATCTCCATTTGCAGCTGTTTTATGGAGTGTCACTACTGAAACATAAAATGTTTAGGCATCCAGAGCCCCTCCCCTCTCACAGTTATTCAGACCCCCCCCACCCCCAGTGATGCATTCACTGAACCTTGTAATAACAAAATAACTCATATTAACAGTAACACATTCCCATTATCTAACACCAACAATCCACCCTGTCTGTTAAAGTATCATCGTGAAAAATCTGGACTATTGGCAGGTTGTTGTGACAATGCAACAGTGGTCTCTGAATCTGGTCTCGCAGACCTCTCGCTGGCTTTGAAGGCTGAACTAATCAATCACAGATGGCGCTTGTCATTAATTAAGCCAATCATTAAGCCAAAGCTCAAAAGGCAGATATCATATAATAGATTTTTTTGCTGATGATGGACACTTCAGCATGCAAAATCAGGGATGTGGCGTGAGAACGTGTTAAGCCAATCAAATGCTTGTGTCTCACAACCAATGCGCGAGTGTTAGCAGCTACACATCATGTCTGGTGCTTATCCCCAGCACGAGGCGGGATGCTCTGCCTCCTCCTTTTCCCTGTTTTCTTGAGAACAGAAGAGAGAAGAGTCTGTGAAGAGATGTTAGAGGACAGAGAAGACACACACAGATATCAGCTGTACGCTCTACGTACCTAAACAGGTAAAGAGTTTACCAAACAAAAAAACAAACAAACAAAATAAATGTTTGAATAAAATAATTTAAAAAAGTCCCTCTGAGTCCCCAGAAGAAACACACAATATTGTACAAAACACACTGACAATACGTTGGTTAATTAACCAAATGCCAAAACAGGTTTTTGCAGACGTCAGCTGGCTGTGTATAAAGTAAAAACAGAGATACAAAATGTAAAAAAAAAATTAAAAAGTTCAAAAACAGTTGAAGATTTTCCCGAAGCTTGAATATGTCTTTCTAAATCAGCATCAAAGTAGTTTTATTTCTGTGGCTGTGCTTGAAACTGGACATCCTTTAGTTGTTTGTGAGCTTCACCAGCCTTTAATTTACTCAACTGGGAAGCGAAGCGTTTCTTCTGTCTTCAAACTTCAACCAAAACAAAACAGAAAAGCCACCAGACGGTAGAAGTCATGGACATTAAACCATCTTGGCATCTCATCTACCAAAGCTCCTTTAAGAAAATCTTTGCCAGCCTGGAGATTTCTTCACATCAGATTCCTACAAGACCTGCGCAGAAACCAGATCAACTTGTTCTTTCTTTTGTGTGAGGAATGATGAAATGTACAGAACTACAGTTAGCAAATACACCGTTACACATTGACCCTCTAATCCGCTCGGATATATCATTCAAGCAGCCTGTGAGAAAAAGGAGTGGCTGGAGCTACTGAGACTGACAGCCAATCAGAGTGCTGCCTTTCCAGCATGGCTCCTCCCCCTTCGGTGGGAGGGTTTACTCACCTGAGCAGGTGGAGCAGAGAGACTCTCAGATACTAGATCACTGCACTTAAGAGTGTTTGAAGGCAGAGAGAGAGAGAAATCTGAAATCAGAGAGAGAGTGAAGGCAAAATGATGGCGACTTTATCTCTGACGGGCACCGTCACGTCCTGGCAGCTAACGGTAAGACAGAATGAAGAGTGAAGGAAGTTATAACAGCTGTAAATATTGTGAAAGAGATTCTTTCACGTTTCTTGGTCAGTTTGGTGCTTAATGACAGATAATCTACTGACCTAATGTGGGCTAATCTTAGGCTAACACCTCGAAAAAGTTTCTTTTCACTCTTTGGATTTTATTATGGAGGATCTGAAAAATGTGCCATGATGTTTTCAGCTCCTGGAATTGCATCAGAGTGAGATCTCTGTGTTTTGTCTACGTCTCTGCTCTGTTTGTGTGTCCAGGATCAGCTGCTTACGTGTGTGTGCATGTGTGCGTGTGAGTGACAGCTCTGTTTGTGTGCTGAGCCTGTGTGAACAGATGCCACTTTGTAAAACATCCACTTACACTACAGAAGAAGCGCACACACACACTCTCTCTCACACACACACACACACACACTCCTGTACGGCGGTTGTATGGTCACAAGAGGCTGTTAAAACCTGTTCAAGTGCTCTGGAGTTTGGAGGTGGAGCGACGTGATAAATCATTATCAGCTGTTTTGCTTTGGTGCGAGTTCATGCGGAGTGTTCAGGGGTCTCACGGCTAGGATTTAAAAAAAGATGTAAAAAGAAAAAAAACAAAATATTAAAAAAAATCTAAAACTGATTTCAAAACCTTGTTGTTGACTTTTAAAGCAGACTTTTGGACTTGCAGCTAAGCACTTTCCTCCTCAGTTTGTAACTGGAGGTCCTCAGCTAAGGCTTTGCAAACCCTCCCCAAATCAAGGCTGACGACCAAAAGTGACCTTTGACCTTTTTCTGTCAGATCTCTCATCCTTTGGAACGACCTCTCTGAGGAGATCAGAGTCTTGATCCTCTTTAAAGTCTTTTCAAATCGATGTGCTTTGACAGGAGATGTTATCTGAGCGTGTTTTAATCCTCAAAATGCTGCTTTTGTTCTTCCTCGGGCAGGATCCTGAATTTTTTATTATTTAATCGTTTAATATTTTGCTGTTTTTTTAATTATTCTGATGTTTAATCAGGTTGTGTTTTTATCCTTTTTGGTTTATTCCATTCTCTTCTGTTATTTCTTTGGTTTTAATCATGTCCTCCTCACATTTCTCTTTTATTTTCATTTATATTTAAAAAAAACACTTGTTTTTTCTGTTTTTAGAATAAAATACAGAATCGAAAAATTCTGTTACTGCATCCCCATTGGTGGAGATTGATTCGTAAAAGACGCAATATTAGAATAAGGAAAAGAAATTAACGTTATTTTTTTTAAAAAAATACAATAACTGCACATTTGTAACAATTAAAAACAAGAATCAGAAAAACAGATTTCATTATATTGTTAAACCCTACAATAAACGTTAAAGAGAACAGCAACCTGTAGGGAATTTGTCCTGGGTTCGAGTTCTGCACATGCTCAGTAGAGTCAAGAATTCAAAAACACTTGAAGAAAAGCACAAACAACACTCTGCACATCATCCATGCTTCACGAGATCTGAGGAAAAGATAAAGTGAAGACATCACGGTGTTATTGCACAAGTCATGCAGCTATTTAAGGTCATTTAAAGTTCATTCAAAGAATAAAATAAACTATTTAGTTTTTTGTAAACAGGAAGCAGCTTTAAAATTTGCATTGGAAAGTTTCTCTTTATTTAGGATACCAAAAGTACGTTGCAGACTGCTTTCCTGCTCGTGTTATTTAGCTTTATCCCTGCAGAGAAGGTGCATCATGTTTACTGCAAGTTGTATTCAAAGACTGAAACTGACGTCCAGTTTTAGCTGCAGCTGTCAGATCAGATGAAACATTCATTACAAATGATCTGTAAAAGTATCTGCAGTGTGCTCATGAATCAAACATTTCCAGATGCAGTCTCCGTGCTGCTGCTGCTGCTGCTGCTGCTGCTGCTGCTGCAGAGTGTTTACATGTAAATGTGGGTGTTACATGTTTCTCTGTTTAGCTGAGCAGCAGCAGTAACGGCTGGGTGTGTTGAGTTCGTGCAAACGTTTGTTTTGCCCGCTCTCACTCCACATGTTTTTTCCTACCTGTCTTTTCTTACTATTGTTCAGTCTGTGGCCTGTACAGACAATGGACTCTCTCTCTCTCTCTCTCTCTCTCTCACACACACACACACACCTCAGTGAAATGCCTTCAGGAGGACCTCTCTGCTGTAGACATATTACACCAGATGATCCTCTACAGTTTATAAAGCTGCTCTCTGTGGAGACGATAAATCAAACAGGATGTGTGTGTGTGTGTGTGTGTGTGCGCTGTATGATCTGACCTCAGGCAGCGTGCTCTTCTTTTTCATTAAAAGTGAACTTCCTCTAACGATTTATTCTCCTTCTGATGTTTGTTTTCACAGAACGAGGAGAAGTCTCAGTCGGAGGTAAGCATCAGCCCGCCCACATCCCTTCTTTCCTCTGTTTTTTTCGCTGCTCTTTAATTTTCTCTGTGCTGGAGCTGGACTTGTTGGAACATGGGGGCGTTTTCACAGTTGTGTCTGGTTACACATGTAACTGTATTGTGTGTTGACCCTGCACTCGGCTCTTGTTCCTGTCTGAACACCTGTGTACACCTGTATGTGTCTCTTTTATGCCCTTACTGCTTTTCATCTCTTAACCTCAGCGTATCAGAGCTCCAATCTGGGAGCCTCCCTCGTTTGTTGCTTCAGTTTTTTCACTGTGTCTGCATGTCCTGCATTATTATTATTTTTATTATTATTAAAGAAGTTTTGTTTGCTTTTATCTCAAAGCTTTTTGATGACCTGCGTTTTACTGTCCACAGATACGAAAGCTGCGCCGGGAGCTGGACGCCTCCCAGGAAAAAGTTTCTGCCCTGACGACACAACTCAGTGCCAATGTGAGTCAGCAGAAAGAGACACAAACGTACACTTTTGAAAGAACTTATGTGTTGACTGCCATGCATGAAATATGCACCGTAACGTTGAGGTGCAAAACTAGTTGCTAGTTCGTTAAAGGCCCTGTTCGTAATCCACAATTTATGGGATTATCAGCGTCAGAATCAGTTATTTCTAAATATTATTTCTCAGTATCTGTTAACTGTACATTTTTTTTATTGGAGAGCATGAATCCATGCTCACCTTCTTATGCTAAAACTAGGCTAAAAACAGTTTGCAAAGTTTGCTTTAAGTCAGTGGGTGATAGTGCTCATGGGAAATGGAGTCTTCATCCCAGAAAAAAACACTACAGATTCTGGTCAAAGATGTCCCCGCAATCAACGCCAAATGGATAATCCTCACAGCAACTTTAAATACAGAGATGCTAAAAGTTTAGCAGGTATAACTTTAACCCCGATCTCCAACATGAGATAAAAACCACTTTATTAATGCCAAAGGAAATTGTGCTGCCAGAGTACAAAATACAAAAGTTAGTATCAGTAAAAAAAAAAAAACAAAATAAAAACTGTTAGTAAGTAAATAACAAATATGGTACAAAATACAAGAGCAACTTGTCTGTTGAATAAGACAAATAATACAAAGTGTCAGAGTGAAATGCAAATGCAGTAAAAATTGTACCTAAGATACCAAGATGAAAGCTGAAATAGTTAAATAATGGTGAATTTACACATGAATGAACTGTCGCATTAAATTCCTGCAGAAGTGAAACTAATTGCACATATTAAACCAACAAATAAATAAAGTGTTGCACATGAGGAAAACCAAACAAATAAATTATAGATATGCATTATTGATTGATAATGCACTTGTTAGTCTGGGTCTTTTTGGTTGTTATGCGTGGATGAGGGATGTGTAATCAATGCTTCTCATAAAAAAATATGATAATGTGCAAAAAAAGTTACTATGAATATGACTTTATCAGTTTGCTACACTGTAAAAAATAAAATTCAAAAAGATTTTAAACCAACTGACCCCAAAACAAAGAGAAAACATTGACGTCTACGACATACTGAATCACTCAGTACAACAAAACCCAGATCATCAAGTTTAGAAATGAAATATTTTAAATTATTCTGAGATGATATTTCATAACAAACAACTTATTTCATCAGTACACTTGCATAGCTTACAGGAAGGTGAATTATTTAATACCTGTCATGCTTTTTTGGTTAAACCATTTGACAATTTAATGGGACTGATTCTTTAACTGGTTAAAAATGTTAGAAATGTCGTATAAAATACTGTGACAGCAACATTTAACATGTTGTTTTAACAAGTTTTTAACAAGTGGCTGTCCCGTGTCCTTCCTGCAGAAGGGGAAGAAGTCTACTACTAAAGGTGCTCTGTGTTTATAACCTAACAGTGGATTCAGATGAGTTGGAGACATTAAAAACTAAAAGTCAAACTTGTGGTGGTGCGAGATGAAGGTCAGAGTATCATAAAAGTCAGTGGGAGTCTTTGTTTCGAACAAATACACGTTTTGCGATCCATTCAACAGTTGTTGAGCTGAGACTGGACAAAGAGCTGGACTCAGATGGATATTTTCTCTTTCAGAGCTTTTATTTGATTGGTGCAAAATATAGAGAGTTAGAAATGATGTCCTGAAATAGGATGATCTGTTTACAGATTCTAAAATAACACTTTTTTTAAATGAATTCAGAAAAACACGTGAGAAGTATATGACTAAAACAAGCGATGGAAAAGGCGACTCGGCTTTAAAAGCTGTGAAATTTGGCTCTCATCCCTCCTCAAGCACCCAAACCCATTTCGTGATATCCATGCAGATAACTCCCGCAGAGAAATTTGCGCACAGAAGGTATAATTTCACATCTGGCAGAACCATCAGAAAGTCACGGTAAGCGTCTGCAGACACGAACCTCTCTGCCACCCGGCCTCCTGAGCAGCACAAGTCTCACCACGCTCGGCTCGTAATCTGCCGCCTGAGTCAGAGCGCGCTGGGGGTTCAGGCGTGGATTAGAGATACGGAAGGAAGGCAAAGGTGTTAGATTACAGCGAGGACTCAAGTCTCAGCACACTGCGCAGAGAGACTGTCCCAGATGTGGACAGAAGATTTACAACTGCCGACGCCGCGACATGAGAAGGTGTGGAGTTAGTGCTGAAAGAGAAACAAACACAGACAGAGGAGATGTAGCGGAGGGTCATGTTTGCCTAAATATTTAACCACAAATGTTCGAACCATGATACATTTTCTGAACACACCTTGAAGCCCCTGAGGCAGAGAATCTAAGAGCGTCCACAGAGCAGAGAGTCACGACTGGATTCACACGTCAGTCAACACATTACTCAACTCTCACACTCGCTTTTCCTGCAGGCGTTCACAATGTTTAACACAATACAGAGATGGATCGAGTGCTGAGCCTAAACTTGCAAAATCAGCCAAAGGAAACCAGTTTGGAATCTTTCAGAGTTTGTTTCTCTCCTTGAACATTTTTTTTAATTTTTACAAAGAGTGACTTTCAAAGCCTTTTTATGTTTGACCCGGGAACGCTTTGTGTCTGTGGCCCCCTTAAAACACAGCACATGTCACCTGTTGACCAGTCAGGCCTCTTTTTCCTCCCACAATGCCGCACTGTTATGAGAAGTCACCAGGACGTGACAGTGGGAGTGTAAAAGTAAAAAAAAATAGCGTGGGTTTATTTACAGTCCTGTGTAAATAAAGTTTTTGTTTTCCGACATGAATCTGCACTCGAAAAAGGAAGTCTGTGTTTTACATGAAATAATATGCAAATATCAAAACAGAAACCATCATTCTCCAAGAGCACAGAAGTAGAAAAAAACTCAACAGTGTTTTCAATCCACATTTATACTTCCGTGATCACATGACCAAACCTTTAGGAGAAGTCCTGCACATTGATTCCTACAGGATTAAACAAAGTATTAGTCAGGTTTCAATAAACTCAAGCAATTAAATTTGATTGTAAAATCCAGATTATAAGATGCAGCCTGACTTTAGAGCGGTTTCAACTGTCTACTTTTGGATTCATCAAAAATGTGCAGTTTCTGTGCAGATGTGTAGCTCTTCCTGGTACCGTCAGTTTTCACCTTTTAGAGTTTGCACTCACACACCTAACTTTAATTTAATAAGTAGTGAGGGAGGGACCCACTGCCTGTGACAAATTTGTTGCAAATCTGATCTGCACTCCTTCGTATCCCAGCATGCTTTGCGGGCAAGGCAGCTGCATTTCATGTCTGAAACAAAGATTTATCTGAGTTTAAACACCATCTTTTCTCTCCTCGTTATGTTCTTATTACAAGGGATGAGTCAGGATGTTAGAATAATTGTAAGTTTATAAAAATTCAAAAAGGTTCATGTGACAATTATTTCATCTTAAAAATGCATTTTTTTCCAAGTGTTTTCACTCATCCCTGGTTTTAATTTGGTATAAACACCAGATAGTGTTTGTGGGGCATCTAAAATGTGTTTTTTTGTAACATTAAATATCAAAAAAGCTCTGTAATAACGTAAAAACTTTCCAGATAACATAAGAAAGCAGAAGTTCCAATTAGAAATAAATAAAAAAAGATGCAGCACAGTAAGATTCACAACTTGATAAAAGAAAGCAGAGTATTGCAGCGTCAAAGAGTTCGGGGATGAAATTGTACAAAAAAAAAGCCTACAACAACTTTTTATAGTCATTTAATGGATTTTGGGTGGGAAAATATTAGACTAATCAGCAGCTGGTTATCAGTAACTATCGAGGACTCGCTCCGTCTGTTGTGCGTTTCGTATCTCGAATCTGTCAAATCGAGTAAGAGCAGATTACACAAAGATGACTTCCACATCATCACCACTATTAAAGTCTTTAACCTCAGCATGGATGAGTGGTTCCAGCTCAGAAGACTGTTTCTGGTAAAGATGAAGTCACGGTTTGGCTTCACTTTTGTTTTTGTAATGTGGGTAACCCGTCCACCTCGCTCTGACCTTCAGGGATATTCATTTATTACAGGGCGCTCGTATTTTCCAGGTTTATTTGTGTTTGGTTCTGTTTAAATTTTTCTGCCAAGATGACTGGACTGATGTCATGTTGGGATTTTGGTCACGAGGTCTCGGCGGTTGTGTGATGGCTCTGAAATTTTCCCGGTTACTTAGACATTTTAAGGATCAGCATAAAATCCGCTCAACGTCTTCTTATTACATCCCAGTGAAGATATTTTTAATTCTTTGATGTCCTTAAACCCACTCTGAATGTTAGCTCTGTCCATTCAGCGCTCTGCAGCTTGTTTCTTTGAGGAGTCTGGAGAAAGTTAAAGAGTTGATTTGGTTGAACTCTTTAGAACATCGAACTCTTTTGGGTTGAATTATTTTACATGAGAAATAAAAAGAAATCTGATGTCTGCAGTTTTTTGTAACGGTGTCACATTATATTTCTCCCCCCCCCCCTGAAGGCCCACCTGGTGGCAGCGTTTGAGCAGAGCCTGGGCAACATGACCATCAGACTGAAGAGTCTCACCTTGACGGCCGAGCAGAAGGTAAAAACAGCTCCTGGTGTTATTTAAAGTCACAGCAGTGGGTCTGTCGGTTCGATCCCCGCGTCGCTCTCTCTGTGCAGGACTCCGAGCTGAACGAGTTGAGGAAGACCATCGAGCTGCTGAAGAAGCAGAACGCCGTCGCTCAGGCTGCCATCAACGGAGTCATCAACACACCTGAACTCACACACAAAGGGGAAAGGACAGGTACAAACACACACACACACACACACATACATACGCACACACACTAACGAAAAGCAGAGGAATTTAAATCTACAGTTGATCATTTTTTGAAGTTGATTAAAATCATAACAGTCTGAACTTTAAGAGAATTTCATTTTGAACTTTAGTGAGAAATTCCAGATCAAGAGGGTGAGGTTTTTATCCCAACTAATAAACAAAACAAGATGTTGTCTGAGTTGGTGCCATTTGCTTGTTTTGTTGTAACTCTCTAAAAACAAAGTTAAATTTCTGCCTTTTTTCAATTCTGAAGCCAAAGATTGTTGCATTTTTCTCATCTCCTGTTACCAAAACTCATGTGACGTCTAAAAAGCATGTTTAAAAGTTTGTCAGCTTACTTCTCGCTGCTTTTCCGCAGCACTTTGTGGTAGCTTTGTTGCCTATAAGTTTTATATTCACATCATGAACCTGATCTTAAATCTCAACAATTTAAGTAAATAAAACTCGAAAAATGTAAAAATCCTAAAAATCAGCATCACGTTAACTTAGATTCAAACTAATAAATCAACTGACTAGAGGACAAGAAGACTCTTTTGGCTCCTGTTCCTGGTCCTCAGTCCTGTTACTCCTCATTTGATCAGAGGATCTGATTGATGCTACTTCCTGTGGACCATGTGGCTTTTTTCAGAGGGGGTAATGTGTTAGGGTAACAGGACTGAGTGAAAACCCAGGGACACCACTAAAGGGTGAATTTATATGACATTAACTGTTTTTTTCTTTCTTTGTTTTTAAAGAAAATAAACTTGACATTTCGTTGGGATAAGGAGTAAAAAAACATGTTAAAATATGACATTTCCAAAAGGTTTAAATGATCATATTTTATGTTAAAGTCTAATTTGAGGGAGCGGGAACAGGCCACAAATTTTTACAGTTTTCAAGGTACTTGAAATATGCAGGATACTTGGATTAATGAAAAATTGTGTTTTACGGTGAATTTTATGATTTATCTTTGAAAGAAAAAATGTCTGAAAAAGATGCTAAGAGCACATTTAAAGCCTGTTTCTGTCGTCTTGAATGTTTCTCTGAAATCAAAAGACAAAAAGCGCTCTATTGATCTCATTGAACTATGAGATGAAAGACTTATTTTAGTATAAATAACAACACTTCCTGTCCTTGTCTCTCTCAGCTGGCAGTAACGGCAGTCCACAGCAGCAGCAGCAGCATCAGAATCAGCAGCCCGACCTGCGCATCCGGCGCCAGCACTCCTCGGACAGCGTCAGCAGCATCACCAGCGCCACCAGCCACTCCAGCGTGGGCTCCAACATGGACGCTGACGCTAAGAACAAGAAGAAGAACAAGAAGAACTGGGTAAGACGCTGGAAATCTCAAGTAAAATGTTGAAGACGGATGATATCAGCGTCTCATCTCTCCATCTCTCCGTGTCTGTGTGTTTCTGCTCATTTCTTTGTGTGTGTTGGTGTCATGTTTGGGTTTTTTCCCTTTTTAGGCGTCTTTCTCTGGGGAAAAGGTGAATACACTTCATAGAGTCAGTTCTGTTTAATACAGATTAATGACTGATTTGATGATTTGAGGACAAAAATATCCGAGACTTTGGATATTAACCGAGCTAAAAGTGCTTTTGGAAGTCTTTCTTTCTCCCTCCTGCAAATGATCAAATCAGTGCTAGTGTTCAGTCCTGATGTGGTCGTATTTGTGTTTTTTCTAGTGATCATTCATCGAAACATCTCCATCATCTGTTTTAACACTATTTTTCTCTACTTTCGTTTGTGCTGAAAGGCGTTTTTGTGCACCGGAGGAGGTCAAGTCAGAGACGACGACGTATGAACGCTCTCTTCCTCTCCGTGGTGCCGTAAACTGATCCGTGTTGTGTTAGCTGCCCGTGCTCGTCTGAATCCGACCCTGATGTTGAGCTTTAGGACGAGCGGCGTGCTGCTTCGTGTTAGCCGTTAAAAGACGTGAGCTCGTGTCGAGTTTCCTGCTTTATGCGGCAGTGATAATAAACCATCCTCCTGTGTGTGCTTCCAGCTGTCAGAGTTTGTGTAGATGAGACCCCACAGGGGGCTGCAGCATGCAGGTGCTCATGCTGAGTGTGTGTGTGTATAATACTGAGTGTATAGGGGCTGTGTGTGTGTTGGAACGTATGTAATGGATCATCAAAGACCTCCTGTTTCACGGTGGTTGTGATTTAGCGTTAGCCTGCAGCTGCCTTTAGTCTCATCTGTCCCTCCATCACACATTAACTCACTCCGGCCCATATGAACATGTGCTGTTTTGTCTCTCTGTCTTCCTTTGCTTCGCTTCATGTGGCAGGTCTATGAGGTAAGACTGGGTGAAATCCAAGCTGCCTAACTCCCGCACTTCTTCTAGGTTACTAATCTCGGTTCTTTTCCTCCTGCTGTAGTTCCTCTCCTCTCCTCTCCTTCACTGCTTCCCCCTGAACAAACTGCTCCTCTGAGACTCGCGCTGGCTCTGGGACGGAGAAATCCACCTTTGAATACTTTCATATCAGATCTTCGCAGATGAATGGAACAAATTTCAACTACTAAATGATATCCTTTAATTCTTTTAAAGGATATTAAAGTTAAAACTTGAACAGATTAAAAGTCACAAACTTCTAAAAGCTGAAACGGTGGATTTCTCCTTCAGACACAAACTCTCACACAGACTCTGACACAAGTCTTCACAACTTGAACATCCATCATAATTTTACTAGCTGATCTCAGGAAGCAGAAGGATAAAGACTCCGTTTCCCATGAGCACCACTTTCATGAAGATGTGACTTTTGACGAGGCATGCATTTATTTTGCAAGCAGATCTTTTTAAATAAATCCAGGAACAAAGAACGGATGGATCCTTACCGCTAAACTTGATCTGCTGACGTGGTGCCGTCTGACCGGCACACAGACACTGAGAAATAACATTCAGAAATCACTAATTTTGGTGCTGATAATCTCATTTTAACTCGTGGATTATGACCAGCCAAATATATAAAAGTGAGACTTTTTCAAGATCTGCTCGAGGCCTTTAATTAAATCTGAGAGTTGAACAGTGGAAATGATAAACGATGTCCCGTTGAGTCCTTCTGAATGAGGTTAAAAGAAATAGTTGAGCCACAGATTAATCACGAAGAGGCACACACACACACATTTTTATATTCTTCCAGGGTCCGTATTCACAAAACATCTTAAAGCTAAAAGTAGCTCCTAACTCTTAACTCCTAACTGAAAAATAATGGTTGTGTCAGGCCTAATTTCAGGACTCCTAAATTCCTCGTCTTAAAGTATTACTGCTGGAAATCCACCTCATAACCACATGAACAGTTTGGTTTATGCTTTTTTAAACGCTGCTTATATGTAGATATGCTAACCGTTTAGCCAGATACAGCTGCTTACAGTCAGCTAAATACATACTTTTTTTTTTAAATCAACTTTTTATTTTATTTTTTCCATGAGAAAACTCATGTGTTAAATTTGATATGTTCTGCAATCAAGGATTAGCTCCGCCCCTTTTCTTTCAGTTTAAAAGTTCTCTGAATTCCCTTGTAAGAGTTCGTCTCAGCAGCTTTGTGAAAAGGTTTGAAGAGAAAACTCTTAGCGAGGAGCGTTTAGTGTCATGTAGGAGTCCTCCGAGTGCTTAAAATGCTTTGTGAATACGGGCCCAGAAGTCTGAAAGAGAATTAGAAATCAGAGTTTTCTTCAAAAAAAAAAAAACAAACACAATGAGACCTCAGATCGTGGTTTGTGTCCAGAGCTGCAGCTCAGGTCATCAGATAATCTACCCATAATTCCCTTTTCTCCCTCACTTGCACTTTTTAACAGCTGCTTTCCTCCACTTTCCCAGCACACTGCTCCTCCTCCTCCTCTTCCCCTCAGTGTTTTCAAGTCACCTGCTCATGTATTCTTCTCTCTCTCTCTCTCTCTCTCTCTCTCTCTCTCTCTCTCTCTCTCTCTCTCTCTCTCTCTCTGTTTCCCGCCTGCAGCTGCGGAGCTCCTTCAAACAAGCGTTCAGCAAGAAGAAATCTCCAAAGTCGGCTTCTTCTCACTCCGACATCGAGGAGATGACCGACTCGTCGCTGCCGTCCTCGCCAAAACTTCCCCACAACGGATCCGCTGCTTCCAGCCACATGCTCAGGAACACACACTCCAACTCTCTGTATGTAAACACACACACATCAGTAACTCATCTAATACAAACCAAATAAAGTCTGTGAGTAAACTGCTCTGTGACGTCTCTAAACCGTGTTTGCGTGCGTGTGTGTGTGTGTTTCTCTGTGTAGACTGTCAGAGTGTTTGGACAGCGAGGCGGAGACGGTGATGCAGCTGCGCAGTGAGCTCAGGGAGAAGGAGATGAAGCTGACGGATATCCGGCTCGAGGCGCTCAGCTCCGCTCATCAGCTGGACCAGCTGAGGGAGGCCATGAACCGCATGCAGGTCTGCACGCATACACACACTCGCAAACGTACTGTAAATACACACACACACACATATGCAGCTGGTTATAACTACAAGCTGTGACATCAGTGAAACCTCACCTGACGTGCACCAAACAAGGAAAATGAAAGGATCTTCAGACAAATATAAAAAAAAAAAAAATGAACGTTTATTTGATTGAACAGTTTTGTTCCTTTAAAACTTTTTCTGCATCTTGAAAAATGAAGTTTTATGATTTTCATTCTGAGCAATAATGTTCTGAACTCAATTTTCAGAGGTTGTTAGGATCAGATGTTAAACAAACTCACAAATGAAGCGGTAACTTGTCTGTTTTTGGTGACACAATGAAAAATTTTCAACTCTTTAACAACTCGACAGAATGAAGTTTTTGGTCATGTGTTTGCCATGTTTTCAACTCTTTAACTTGATCTCCACAGGTGGAGATCGAGAAGCTGAAGGCGGAGAACGACCGTCTGAAGGTGGAGAATCAGGGCAGCAGGATGGGCTCCCAGGCCTCCATCTCGTCCTCTCCTCCTCCTCCTCACACGCACGGCCAGGCTCAGGGGAGCGGACCCGCTCTGTCCCAGCACAGCCTCAACCTGACCACCAGCGAGTCCACCAGCCTGGGTGAGAAACCAACACAACGCCTGATTAAAGACTTAATTTCTTGGTTTTGCAGTCAGAATAAGTACTTCCTATCTGGAAATCAACTTTTAACTTTCTCTCCCGTCAGACATGCTGCTGGACGACACCGGAGGAGAAGGAGGGATGAGGAAGGAGGGACGACACGTGAAGATGGTCGTCAGCCTGGACAAGGACAGCAAGTGGGGGGAGGTGAGACCTCTGAGAAAATCCAGAACCAAATGTTTCTTTTTTGGGATGTTTTAGTAAAACCAGTCCCTTTTCCGTCACAGGAGGGTCGCTCTCGACATTTCCTGATTGGTTGCATCGGCGTGAGCGGAAAAACTAAGTGGGATGTCCTGGATGGAGTGGTTAGACGCCTCTTCAAGGTAAACATACACAGGCGAATAAAACACGTCTGATTAAAACCCTCCACAGATTTAGTTCTCGTTTCTTTTGTAAGCACGTCTTCATAAAAGCATCCTCTTGTGTTTTAAAGGAGTACATCACCCATGTGGACCCAGTGAGCCAGCTGGGCCTGAGCTCAGACAGCGTGGAGGGATACAACATCGGAGAAATCCACCGACCCAGCATCCCCAGTGCCGCTCAGACGCCCGAGCTGCTTCCCTGTGGGTATCTGGTGGGAGACAGCAACACCATCAACATCCAGCTCAAAGGTACCAACAGCTCAACAGTCGCCTGTGTTAAAGTCACAGATCTTTCCAGAAACTCATCGTTTCCTCCTCTAACTGTGCGTCCAGGTGTGAGCAGCGAGAACGTGGACTCTCTGGTGTTCGACACTCTGATCCCGAAGCCGATGCTGCAGCGCTACGTCTCGCTGCTGAAGGAGCACAGACGTGTCATCCTGTCGGGCCCCAGCGGCACGGGGAAGACCTACCTGGCCAATCAGCTGTCTCGACACCTGCTGCTGCTGGAGGGCCGACCTCTGACCCCGCACGCCGTCGTCACTTTCAACGTGGACCACAAGTCCAGCAAGGTAGACACCCGCGTGCTAAAACAGTTTCCTCAGCTGTCCTCCACCTCTCGAAGTCTCAGTGGGTTTGATTTAAAAAATGAAAAATAAAATCAAACCTTCAGCCACTTTTTTTAAACAACATTCAAATTGCTAAACTTAGTTTTTGTTTTCTGTTTTTTTGACTTCTGAAATGTCTTGAAGCTCATCACCTGCAGGATGTTTGTTTTAAGAGTTATGAGCGAAATTATACGTAAAGTGGCAGCCAAGATTAGACTAAAACACTTCACATGTTCAAGAGGTTTTCGTCGTTGTTTTTGGTGAATTGGCCCTTTAAATACCCATAAATGAACAAAATTCTCTCTACATTCCATAGAATAGATCCATCATGAGGATATTTAGGCCATTTAGGAGATTTTTTAAGGAGATTTAGGAGATTAGGCCAGCAGATTTGATCAAGTTGATATTTGCTGAGCTCAGAGAAACCATCTGCATGTTTTATAATCTGGATTTGGAGGCAAAAAAAAACATCAGTACTTTCAGATCTGTCAGATGTTCCACTGATTTTGCCCACAAGTCTTAAAAAAAACAACAAACTCACAATTGATTAAGTTATAAGATGTTTTACCAGACACGTTATCTTCTGCGTCTATAGGAGTTGCGTCAGTACCTGTCAGGTCTGGCTGAGCAGTGCAGCGGTGTCCCAGGCGCAGAGAGCCCTCTAGTGGTCATCCTGGATAACCTGCATCACGTCAGCTCCCTGGGAGAGATCTTCAACGGCGTCTTCAACTGTAACTACCAACACAGGTCAGTCATTTTTATCACGCATGAAAACCGTTTAAATCCTTAACTTCTGTTTGAGTTTCAAATCCAGGCTAAAAAAAAAACACTTCTGTTTTCGTACGCTTACGATTAAAGCACTTTGAAAAAAAGGAAAACTTGGAAATATTATCATTATTTTATGCTGCACTCATAGTTTTTGCTCCATTTTAATCAAATTGTCCGTGCCTTTTTGTTTTATTTCCTTTTTTTTATTTTTTTGTTGTTTTTTGTTTTGTTTTTTCATACTTTTATGTAGAATTTATTTATTTGTTTATTCGAAATTTTATTTATTTTTACATTTTTATTGAATATTTTAATGCTTCAAACTTTTGAACAGCAGTTTTTTCTTTTTTTTTTTTGTTTTTTTTTTACGTTTTTTGAAAATGTGCACGTTAATAAAGTGTAATCTGTCTGTACATTAAAGCAGGTTAACCCAGATTATGTTTCCCTTTACTTCAGGTCTCAGTTTCATCAGGACGCCTGTTATAACTTTATGCAGGAGCTCTTTGGCACATTTAAACTCTCTGACCTGTTCTGTTTTTAATCGTTGCTCTCCTCTTCTTTCAGCCCTTACATCATCGGCACCATGAGTCAAGCCACCTCGTCCGCCCCCAACCTGCAGCTTCATCATAACTTCAGGTAAACTGCCGCACGTATCCTCCATCCACTCCTTGCTGCTGGATCTTTGACATCCTCTTATCAGTTTAAGGTGTTTGAGGTCTTGATAATCTCTCTCTCTGGTTAGGTGGGTGCTATGTGCCAACCACATGGAGCCAGTGAAAGGCTTCCTCGGTCGCTACCTGAGGAGGAAGCTGATCGAGACGGAGATCGGCAGCCGGACGCGTAACATGGAGCTGGTGAAGATCATCGACTGGATCCCGCGAGTCTGGCACCACCTGAACCGCTTCCTGGAGACGCACAGCTCCTCTGACGTCACCATCGGTGAGAGGCTGATGCAGGATTATAAATGAACCTCGTAAAAAGTGTCAGTGTGTAACAACAAGCAGCTCACCCCTCTGCTCTGCTGCACACAGGACCTCGTCTCTTCTTGTCCTGTCCCATGGACGTGGAGGGATCCAGAGTGTGGTTCACTGACCTCTGGAACTACTCCATCATCCCGTACATGCTGGAGGCCATACGAGAGGGACTGCAGGTAACACACACACACACGGACACACACGGACACACTCCGATGACGTGGTTTCGCTTTAAAAGGATCCAGCTGAGTGAATCAGCGCTGTAATGAGTCTGATGTGTAACGGCCCAGATTAGCTCTATCTGAAGTTCAGGATTATGTTCATCAAAGTGAAATGGATTTAATTTGTTCTCCCAATTTGCACATAATTAGCATCTGGTTTAATTAGGCTGCAGCTGATTAGTGGAGAGCAGTCTCTGAGTCGGGTGAAGGAGAGCTTAAAATGCTGCGGAGGAATTTGTCTCAGTGCCGGGATGCTGCAGCTGAAAGACTTTTCACTGCAGCTCAAGGCTGCAAAAAATTAAACGTCCTCTGGTCATTTTGGAATCACCCCCTGATGTTAGTATTTGAAGTGGCACATTCACATGGGATTAGCAAATCCTGTAAATAACATTTTGTTTCTCATGTTTCTGATTGAAATCAGTCAAAAAATGTGTATTAAACTTCTGAACATGCTGAATAAATCTGATTATGTTAAAACATAAAAGCTATAAAAGCTGTTTTTACACCTCTTGCGTCATGGAGCTCTTCAAATATTTTGCTGTAGTTTATTTTATTGATGGTCATGGCTTTGTTCGTCTAATATCCTTGTGAGTGACATGAAACCAGTTACGCTTGTTTTTTTTTTTTTTTTTTTCATTGTTATGAGACTATTTATAGCCTGTTTACCTCTGACATAAGGGTACAACGAAAGTCTCCTTCTATCTCATGTCTGTCCAAAGTGCTGTTAAAACCTCTGTTTCAAATGCCCAACGCTGCCTGAATCATGTTTGATCAGAAAAAGCTGCAGAGATCGTCTTAAAGAAATATCACCACCTGAAATTACAGAGACGCCGATTCGGACTGGATTAGATTTATCAGAGGACCTCTGTGTGTCACGATGTACGGTCTGTGATTCGCCCGGGAACTTTTACTTTACAAATAACAGACATGATCGATTAACACGGGATTACATACACAGACATCCTCTGCAATTAATACAAATTATTAGGGCCCCAACAGATATGGATTTTTTGAGGCTGATGGTGTTTCCAATATTTGGCAGGAAAAAAATCTGATGACCGATTAATCAATGAATAATACACCTTCTTTTTCTGTCCCTTGATGCTGACGAAAACAAAGATATGAATTACAGGCAGAAAATTTTACCGTTTTAACAAAACTTTGTCCTTTGGTATTTGTTTCACTTTACAAATTTTCAAGTATAAAAACATGCAGAAGAGCTTTAAAAAGGGCGATAATTGGCCGATATATCAGTCGGGCCCTAGGTGCAATTAATCCTGTGCGAACAGGGCTTTACATGATGTGAAAATGTGGGAGTTAAACAAATATTAGAGGACACAAGATGAGATTAAAGTTATGAAATAGAGCAGAAAATACAAAAAGTAGTACAAAATGTAGGATAACAAAAATTGCAGGTCAGCATCGTCTTTTAACATCATGAAAACAAGCCTGTGTTCAAACCACACGTCAGCCTCTCTCCATCTTCCTCTAAGTTTCCGTCTAACAGTCTCTCTCTCTCTCTCTCTCTCTCTCTGTCTCTGCAGCTTTATGGTCGCAGAGCTGTGTGGGAGGACCCTGCTGCCTGGGTGATAGACTCTTACCCGTGGTCAGCCACGCCGACTCCATCCGAATGGCCCCCGCTGCTGCAGCTCCGTCCAGAGGACGTCGGGTTTGACGGTTATTCAGCTCCGAGGGAGGGAGTCAGGAAGGAGCCCCCACAGAGCGACAGCGACGCAGACCCACTGGTGAGAGAGAGAGAGAGAGGGCGGAAGGAAAACTTTAATCTGTGCTTTTAGTTTGTCATGTATACAAAGTGAGTTATAATCACATTCCTCACAAAAATCAACAACTGTGGAAGAAAAGTTCATGAGGATCTTGTCTCATGAATCAGGACTTATGGGAAAAGGTTTCAGCAGCCGTACGTAAATCAAAAGAGTGAGATTCATATCACAAATCTTTGAGCAGGACAGGATCTTTCTCAGCGCTGCCAGTCTGACGCTCGTTTTCTCTCCACAGATGAACATGCTGATGCGTCTGAAGGAGGCGGCGACGTCGTCGAGCCCGCAGAGCTACGACAGCGACTCCAACAGCAACAGCCACCAGGACGACATCCTGGACTCATCGCTGGAGTCGACTTTGTGATGTCACCCAAACGCTGGGACGGGTTTTCAGAAGAACCTTCCTCTTAGTGAGGACGTCTTATCCAGAATATGACTTCATGCCACAAAATCCAGCCACCTTAATTTGGGTGCGGGTAACCCAAGTATGTAACAAGGAAAAAGACGAACCACATTTCAGAGAACGGGCGAGGAAAGTTTCTACTGCACTGCGCTGTTTTGGTTTATTGATTTAGTTTTCTTTTCACCGCTGTGGCCCGTTTCTCCTGGTGTCAGGAGCCTGACTTCTACTGCAGAATAAAAGCACACAGCCTGTCGCTATCAGTGAGCATCACCATCATCATCATCCTTATGAAACACCAGCCGGGATTACTCCATCCTCCTCAACGGGTGCAGTGCGCCTGAGCTGCCTGCAGATGGCAGCACTGTGCTTTGTCTCTGAATGAACCTGAAGGAGCAGAAGATGAGACCGCTGCTGGTTGGATGACTGAAATGTTGGATGGAAGGGTGGACGATACACCCGTCACTTTCTACTTCTCATCCTCCTCTAATGCTGGAGCTCTGTGTGTGAGTGCTGGAGGATAAATAGAGTCAGAGTGAACGTGAGGTCCTGCAACACTTCTATTTCTACTTGACGAACTTAAAACTGCACAAACGCAGAGTTTATGAGCTGAAAAAGAGATGAAAGCTCCATGAAGGATTTAAATGTCCACTTTTAGTGGAATTATAAGAGCAGAGGATCAATAATAGTTCATTCAAGATGTGCTTGAAGGTATTTGAGGGATGATTTTGTTCATAAGAAAACAAAGTTTCTGCAGCCGAGAGTTTAAGACTGAAACTTCAAGCAATGCATCTGAAAACATTTCATTGCATGTTCTGAAAACAAAATAAAAAACATGTTAGAAAGTATCGCAATGCAAGCCTAACTGTTCCTTTTGCATGAAAAAGGAAGTGTTTGTCAGAAATCCCAAATTTTACCTACCAAAAGGTTTTTCTGGAGGTTGATTTGAACTTTGTTTTCTGGACCAAAACTGAAGAGGTCTGCACGGAAATTTTGCACAAACCTGTTGTGTCAAAGTCTAAATTTTTGCTCTTGAAAGGATCTTTTTGTGACTGGAAAATAAAGACTCAAAAAGTAAAAGAGGGAACAGAAAGAAAAGAAGGAGAAATGGTGTGTTTGCATCTTTAAATCCATGATGTGAGGAGGCTAAGCTGACAAACAGTTGCAGCACTCGTTGTTAATTTTTGTGAAGAAAAAAAAAAGTCAAAGCTAACGAGGAAAAACTTTTGTTTTTTTTCTGTTTCTAAAAGAGTCGACACCTCAGATGAAAAACTACATCAAATTAAACTGTAGAGACAAACGGGAGTCAGACTTCCTGAATACAGAACGCGTTTCTTATCAAGGAGAACATCTGCAGCTCTTGAAAGTTCACTCTGGCTGGATTTATCCTCCGTCTGTTTGAGAGAACGTCTTTTCCGTCTGTTTTACGGTTCCGTGTCATTTCACAAACAACGCCTCGTTTTTTGCTTCGACCCCTCTGTAATCCTCCGAGATCTTCATGCACATTGGCCCAAACAGGCTGTTGTAGCACAAATATCTAAATGGTGCTGGACTGAGTTTTTAAAATCCAATGCCTTACTCTTTTCTAACAGACTATGTGCATTAAACTGATTCTTTATTCGTCTAAGTGGCTGTAAACTAAACAGGGCTGCGAGTCGACTCTCCTGGAGGAGCGCCGTCGACCTCTCATCATATCAAACACCAATGCCGTGGGATTGAGACGTGAATGAGGAGCAGTACTCTGGGTTCTCAAATTAAGTTGTATGCATGTATGACCCAGTGCTGTGAAGCTGGTGTAAATATGTTGGACCACTAGCAAGAAAAAAAATCTATATATAAATATATATATATATGTGATGTGTTTCGGTGCTTGAGATCAGAATATTTTGCAGAAGAGGGAACTTTAAGATGTGTTGATTTTATACCTCATCCCCATCCTTTTACTGTGCTTTGCTCAGAGTCTGTCTGATCGTGATTCGTGAGGAAGAAGTGTCAGAAGATGGACTAATTCAGTGAAATCTAGTGTACACGCTGCTTTGTTTATAGTGATAAAATTAAGGTTTAAAGGTACTTGTGCTCGAGTGGTCATGTAAAAACGGTTCAACATCATTTCTGTGGCTTGAGGAATTAAGGATAGTGTACTTTTTCTTTGTTTTAAACCTCCAGCCTGCCTTCTGGAAAAGTCAGGCCGGGTCACCGTCGATCCTATGCAACGTTCATTCTGATCTCCAAACGGAAGCCAAAAGCTGAATGTGCGTCTGTGCAGCACTGCCGAGATGTACAGCATGGATCCAGATCTGTGAGGACTTTACTTTGGATTCATTGCCCACATGTGTGTGTGTGTGTGTGTGTTTCTCTGTGTGTGTCTGTTTCTCCTTGTAAGCACAAAGAGACTGATTCTGTTTCTCGTGTTAGCGTCTGCTCTGAGAGGTGTGGATGTCTTCGAAGCATTTGAATCGTCTGTCAGTTTATTACTCACAAACTCAATGAATGTTTAGCCTTCTTTGCTATGTACATTTTTTTATATGTAACATAACTTTGTATATAGTTGATTATCTTGGGACATTTTGATGACTTTTTCTAGCTGATTTGTAACAGTACTTGAAAAAGAGTATTTTGTGTACAGTCTCTTTACATCAGAGCAGATCGGTGCCGTTTGTCATCACTGGTCTGTCCAGGGCTCGTTGAATTAAATCTATCACTGTACTAGTCTTAAGTTATTGTGATCCAATAAAATTAATAATTATTTATGAATGAAACCAGTCAAACTGTCATCTATACATACACATTACAACAACACGCATACCTGAATTGCATTTCTTTACAATTTTATTTGGTATTTGTACAAAAAGTGTGAAATAAACATATGTACAGCACATAATACAACATACTTATTAAACAAATTCATATAAATTATTAACGAAATAGCTACATTTTTTCAATAAACAACTCTATTCAAGGTCAAGGTAAAAGTAACTCGTTACTCTTGGCATAAAATTTCCATACAAAGTTGTACAAAATACTGTACAATTGAACAAAGCTGTGCAAAACAGCAAACTGTCAGAAGTAGAACCTGTACAGTGCGCATGCGCTGAAGAAGTGACAAATTGGAGTGAAACTTTTGAGCGTCAGACATTTATGTGTTTTTTGCGCTTCTTACAACCCTGGTCACAGTCTAAAACAAACAAAACGTTGTGATTTATATTTTTATATCTGCTCCGGAAATAAATTAAGATACTGTGATTTCTTCTTCGTCTGACTCTGAGAAGTCCGAGTGCTTACTGGAGAGAGAAGGAGAGGAGACGCTGGACCCTGCCGCCCTCAGTCCCTCTCCTCCGAACTGTTCCATCTCCTCCTCGTCGTCATCCTCAGCTGAGGACTTCTTGCCCACGTCGCTGAGATCTGGATTCGGGTTGGCTTTGGTGGGCAGCGTCTGCTCGCGGCAGCCGCCTGAGGACAGCAGCTCTCGCTCCTTCGAGTTCCTCCACTTCATCCGCCTGTTCTGGAACCAGATTTTAACCTGTAGAGAGACGAGTAACCGTGAGCGTGAGAAATGAGTGCAATGACGCTTTTACGCGCGAATTACGCACGGCAAACTCCAGACTTCAAAGACCCTGTGAGCATTTTGAACAAGTTTTACCTGAGAGTCTTTGAGGCCCAGTTTGGACGCGAGCTTCTTTCTGTCAGGCTTGCTGATGTATTTCTGTTTCTGGAACATTTTCTCCAAGGCTTTGCGCTGGACGTCTGAGAACACGGCCCTCCTCAGCATCCCCCTGCGCGGCTTCCCTCTGGCTGCCAGGGGCCACGAGAAAGTCCCGGGGATGGGAACCACAGATGAAGATGCTACAACGCAAACAGAGAGAAGAAATCCACGTCAGTGTTTAGTTCCCTCCTGCACAACACAGAATAAATACCTCCAGAACAACCTCAGATACTGAAACTACTCTGAAACAACCCCCCCTGCTTTGAAAACCTCAACCCCCCCCCCCCCCTCATACTCCACAGAGCCTCTCTATGAATATAATGTTTTCTCTTTCAGGTCATATTTCGCGCCGGTCAGTATTGGAAGTTTCCCCCCTTTGGAACTGTGCAATACGTCTCCGTTTTGAGTGAAATGGCACGAGGTGACTAATTAGCACATTGGCCGGTCCCCAACCGCATTGGTATGGTAAAGAGGTAGCATATCCTTTAAGGAACCCTGTGAGGGCGGATAGAGGAGTTAATAAACCGTGAACGGTAATTGTGTAGTAATGAACTAACGCAGAAAAGACTCTGGACAGGCGGCGAAGGCCATATATTATCGCAACAAAAGGAGATTTACACTTTCAAACTAAACACAACTGCATACCAGAATACTGATGCCCGGAGGGGGGAGAGAGAGGAGTGGAGGGGATTTTTTTTTTCTTCTTCGTGCCTTCAAATCATTTTCATTAAATGAACACGAAAAGCTATTCAGGACGCTGGAGTTGTTTTGTTGAGGCATTCAGCTGAGCCCATGAAAAGACTCCATCTCCTTTATGATTTGGCTGAATGAAAGCACGGACTAGCGACTTTATAGACTTTTCTAAGAGATTATTCTTTATCTCCACCTCGTTGATTGGCGCGTTTGGAGAATAGAGGAACGTTTAGGCCACAGAGAGCGCGAGGATTGGAGGTCAGTGGTAAGCTATCCTATGAGCCGAGCAGCCTGCAGGGAAACTTTTCGGATGCTGCAGAGCTTCGCTTGGATTTGAGTCCAACCCTGCCTTCCAAAAACTGTCCCCTCTTTGCGTCACTGCAGCCTGGACTTCCTCCTGACAGTAGCTGCCCTGTGGCCACAGCACAGTCAGGAACAACGACGCGCTATGTGGTCTTGTGAGAATATTGAGAACTCTCAATAGCGCCTAATAGGGAAATTAGTGCATGACTGGTTCACGCCTTTGGCCCCCCCCTGGTAAAAGTCACTCTCCGGGGTGTGTGGGTGGTTCGCCCGGTGGGAGCTGACCAAATTGGTCACAGTGCCGTGGGGCTTTGTTGCCCGCCACTGCGGCCCGGTGGCCCCCCGGGCTCTGTGGGAAAACGCGGGGCCAGGGAAATGCCAAAACGCCCCCCAATGGGAAACAGGGGGGACCGTAACTCGCCACCCCGCCTCAAATTTAGAGCGTGACGATTTGGGATAATTGGTTAATTAGGGGGTGGGTGGGTGGCTCCGGGCAGAGGCCAGAGCCAACAGTCCCATTAACGAGACAGTGATTTCTTGTTTTCTGCTGAAAATCTATGACAGGAGCTGAATGTGTTTAACATTTGGATTCAGCTCCTTTAGAGAGGTCTTCTAAAGGCTCACAGAGGATGGATCTGAATGGAGACGTGCGTAAAAGTTGTGCCTACCTGGTAAATAAGGCGTCCTGAAGATGGGGTGAAATGTTCCGTCAAAGCAGGGGAAGGGGAAGTTCTTGGAGTGAAGGTTGTGCACTAAAGCGGGAGGGGACGCTGTGGAGGAGGATCGGAAAGGTTTAGAAATAAACCAGAATAATACAAACAACAAGAAAGAACTCTCTGGAAGTACGAACACAGCGAAGTCAGTTCACTTACATGTCTTTGGTGAAGGTGCGAGGATAGCGCTCACTCCAAACTTGAGAAAACTCGGGTCCTTGCTCGGCACTGACGTTTTAGGCGAGCATGACTCGCGCGTCACCGCAGTGGTGGCCAGCACGCGCTCCGCTGGCGCGCCGCTGTAGGTCACGGTGGTGGTAGCCGTGGGCAGGGAAGCTTGGGGAGCGCTCGCTGATGGGACAGTCCGGTTAATGTAGGTGGCCGGGCGGCTTATCCGCAGCAGGTCCTCCACAAGGAAGCTGGAGTGGGAGGGAAACACGGACGGAAGGGTCTGATGCAGCGGCAGAGCGGCAGCAGGTCGGTACAGACCCGGGTAAAGGGCAGGAGGCGCGAGGACGCTTGGGATCATCATGGTCCCGAATTGGAAAAAAAAAAAAAGTCAGAGAGAAAGCTCGGATACTCCTGGTGGTCGCTGGGAGAGATTCAGTCTTGTGAATGGCTACTAACTCCTCTGGTCTTCTCACTCAGGGGAGAGGAGTTTTATAGCAGCCGGCCCCCCCTCGGCCCTCCGCTCAGCGCTGACAGCCTCAACAATGGGGCTCAACAAAGTTCTCCACATGGGTCGCTTTCATGCAGCATCCCCCGGCCCGCTGATTGGCCGGAGGACGCAATTTATGATTGCATTAGACTTCATAAGCAAGCAGCACACAATGTGAGCCGCACAAAAGAGGCTCGGTCATCAATTTTGCATGTTGACCACTTTCCTTTGAGTTTGTTTTGTTTGGCGGAGGCAAGCGGCCTAATTAAAGAGCAATCTTTACACATTCACTCATTATATGGGAATTTTAATGAGGACTTAGAAAAAGATACTTTATTCTTTTCCTTTCAGGGTGTCTGTCTGCTATTCAGGATATAAAAATATACTCGTTAAAGATGCAAAAATATTCTTTTATTCCATTTTAAGCTCTGTAAAATAATAAAAAGCAACAGGTAGATAAAAGAAGGATGTATTTTATCTCATTATAGTAACAGAAAATATAGAAGCAGAACCGATTTACTACATTATGTGTATTTATTGTGAATTTTCTCCACATTGTCAGCAGACGCTGCACAGCATCTCAAATGTAAATCACTTTTTAGGGTTTCATTGGATTCTCAACACTCAATCTGGCCCTCGTCATGGAATAATGTCTTAACGGGATTTCTGCTATCAAAACGCTTTAACAGATGTGTTAAATATCACTCTCTCTGCTCAGGCTTCATTCAGCGCCGCAGAGCCGCGGCGCAGTGCGCACAGGAGAAGTGTGCGGCCTGAGCCGTGCGCTCCTGATCCTGTTAACCATGAACTAACTGTCACCTTCAGCTGCGGAGGAGGCGCCCCTCGGCCTTTCTCTGCTTCCCACTCCCCGCTTCAAAAAAAGCCCAGAGGAATAAAAAAAAAGCTTTATTTCTAAAGACGGTTTTGTTCTGCTATTTTAACCGGCTGAATAAAAGTGCATCTGTGATTTGATTTAAAACGCATTCATATGAGCGGACACTGAGACCCCTTATAAAACTCTTATTAAAGCGACTTGGAGCCTGATAGTCGTGTTCTGTCAGCTTTACCTCCTGAAAACCCGTTAAAGCAGAGCAATCAGGCGAAAGTACACCCAAGTAAAAAGAGCGAAAACGCCTAATTGTTGCCAGTTTGAAACCAGTTCAAATACGAAACACAACAGCACAATCTGGAAAAGTTTGGTTAAGAACTCTGTGAGAGAAAACTACTCTAGATTTTTAAATGTTTCAAAAAATTTAACGTACATTATTTTTTTTTATTTTTTTAGTTTATTGCTTTTAATCTTAATTCTGGCCTTAACTGTATATTTTATTATTTTCTTAAATTTGCTGAAACACAAAAATCATGTGTCTGTGCGTAATTTTTGTTCTAGATAAATTATCAAAATTTTTGTTGTCATATTTTAATACACTAAAATTATATATATATATATATATATATATATATATATATATATATATATATATATATATATATATATATATACTTTTTCCTCATTTAAAGACCACTTTGCGTCACTGGTTCATCCGCAGATTGGCATCTCAGTCAGTTTGTATCATTTGGAATCAGCTCAAATGATGAGAAGTGGTTCAACATCAATCTAATATAAAGTGGCCACAATCCGATAATTAAAAGGGAACGCCTCCGTGAAATGATCCTTTGCAGAGAGTCAACGCTTATCAGAGGTGCGGCGCGCTTTATGGGCGCATAGACGCACAAACAGGCGTTAACACAGTGCGCTCCGTCACCAAAGCTACACCTCCAAATAAGTAACAAGACCTTCAAAGCTTTTTATGAGCCCTATATTCCTTTACTTGGCTGCCTGAAATCCTTCTTTTGTGCGCGCTAAGCAGATGGTTAGCAGGAAGCATAGGCTGCTCAGGCTGACCGAGACTAATTTCTACGAGCTTTGCAAGCTTGCCACGTCCCCGCTCCTTTACCAGGCCGAGTAAAAACAGCTGGCTGCGGCTGAATTAAGGCCATTAAAAGCACATCTCTAAAATATTACCACCAACAACAACACACTAAGCTGCCCCTCCTCCTCCTCCTCCTCCTCCTCCCACTGAAGGAGCCAACTAAAGTCTCATCACTCTAAAATAAACTGTCCTGTGGGATTCAGGAACGTATGTTAAAGTTTACATGGCATTATGAGATGATTTGTGGTATTTTTTTCCCTTTTTTATCGAAAGTCAAGTCCAAGACAGCAGATTAAATTTATCATCACCATTTTTGTCTGTATACGCTCTTTGTTGGTGTGTTTTTGGCTCAGATGTATTAATAAATCAGAATTGTAGAAGATCAAATCTGATTTTTTTTTTTACGACGATTTAACTAAAGGAAACTTTATTCAAG
Organism: Labroides dimidiatus; assembly: GCA_030710495.1. Lineage (NCBI taxonomy): Eukaryota > Metazoa > Chordata > Actinopteri > Labriformes > Labridae > Labroides > Labroides dimidiatus. The sequence goes on along the minus strand of CM061144.1, from coordinate 31,288,649 downwards.
AAAGGCAGCTCAATGAATTTTGCAATAGAGGAACCGAGTTAATCCAATAATTTTCAAATTGGAAATCCTTATGCTCACGTATGGCTTTTAATATCCCCAGAGGGACTTCACATTGATGTTTATCGCCTCTATAAGCCTCATATTAATCACTTATGATCTAATATCTCTGTGGGGAAAACCAGACATTTGACGCAAAATGAAATTAATGCGTCCATGTGATGTTTTTCGGGCTTTTTCTGGACTTTATTTTGCAAATGAATCACTTGTAAAAAAATAATAAATATGTCTCAAAAAACTTTTTTTACATTAGCACAGGTGTCTTCTACACAAGTTAAAATTAAGTGTTTTTTTGTCACGCTGTCTCTCTGCGATGTAAAACAGTGAAATGAGAGCTGTTCCCTTCAGTTTTCGAGCAGTTTTCGGGAATAGTATCACATCGTTATCCCTTCTCTGACAGGCCCATGCCATTTTACCAACCAGATGAACTTAACCATTGTCTCTGCTCTCTTTCTGCTTCGTTAAGTGAAAGGGGCTGAGTAAATATGTTACCCATGCATGAGAGCCTCTGTATGGGCCGCTCCATTGTGCGCAGGGTCCGACAGGTGGTTAACTGTTTATTATTCCCTCATTATTTATCGGTGACGTGGACGCGCCGAGGAAAAGGGAAACTCCCCATCTTTTCACTGAACCGGGCATGAACAGATTGTGCTGACTGGTTGCAGCCTCGTGTATGACACCGGTCACCAGTCCATCCATCTGCAGCCCTGCAGCCTTTCAGCTCTGCATCCACCTCCGCCTGGGTTTAGTAAATGAACCTCTTGGGTTAACGCAGCAAGTCTGGTGATTTTACCATTTGCTGTTGCTGTGCATATAAACCCAATAACACAAGGTAGAAAAACATAAAATGTTCAAGAAAACTGGAGGTAGGCACATGGAAATTTGTCCCTTGGTATCTCAAAACATCACAGAGAGACGAATAAAAAGCCACATTAATCTTAATTTATTAAAAAAAAAGTTAAAGTTTTTAAGTCAAAGCAAAGTTTTAGGCTTAGTTTATGGGGTTACAAGTTATTGTTTTACTATCTTTTTGGCAGCCAGCTCAAAATTTCTTTATTTATCTCAGGTTAATGTCTTTAATACCCTTTATACAAGCCTCTATCATATATGCTTAATCTTAGTGACTGTCTCTTTAAGAACCCCCAGCATTCCCAAACCTAGATCTCATGGAGCCTCCTTCGCTGTTGCCTTCAAAAAAGTTGTGTTTCTCTTTTTAAAATGACACACTTTCCCTTTGAATGACGTTCAAAAACTGGTGATGTCACAAATAGAGCAAATCTCATCTCAGTCCCACTGAAATCTCGTGTGATTTCTTTGAACAAGCCGTTTGAAGAGCCTGGGATTGGTCCAACTTGCCTTTATCCCTTTATTCAAAACTTTGCCCAAGTTTAACTCTTTAAGATGTTTAACTGAACTCGAGCGTTAATCCACCCTAACCTCCACACATATATCTGCACTATGAACACTTGAGTGCAATAACTGGACAACCTCACGTATTTAAATTCGGCTGCCTTAGTTTACTGTCGGTACTTTTTATATTTTCATATTTTAATTTTCATGATAGTCAAATATGTATGACATTGAAGCTCTTAGAATCCTTGATCCTTGAATCCTTTTTTAGTATTAACATCCAGTGTCTTAACTCTTAACTTGTTAGTTAAATTTAAAGAAAAAAAAAAACAAAAAAAAAAACAAAACAAAAAAAAAAACAGAGATCGGGAAATCGGCTATATCCTATATTTTAAAAATGTAAAATTAACATTTTAATATAATACATGTTTATGTAACACAGACTTAAAGCCAGTAATATAACAAGTAGCATAAAAAACTTTGCACCATTTTTTAAAACAGCCTGCAGAAGAAAATATAATTCAGTTAATCATCAGTTCATAGATATTTTGTTTAGTAAAAGCATGCTACAGTGGAAATTGCAATAATAATAATTTCATGTTCACTTTCAGTCATAATAGATCTGAGTCTCTGATTCCCTTTTCCACCTTTGCATGTGATCTGATTGTCTGTTTCAGTCTCGGTCCCATCAAGCTTTTTAACGTCAGAGTTCATATTCTGCAGCTCTCAGATGAAGCTGAACTGGATCTTGGCTCCTGCCATGTGAAGTTAACCAAACATCTATTTCAGTTTGTGACCGGGCTTCCCCTCACGGCGGCTCCCACTCGGGGTGTTTTGGCCGTGGCTTCACCTCGGCTCGCTGGTGGCTCTGAAGGTCCCTGCAGCATCTGGCTCAGGCCGTGCAGAAGCCCCCGCTCTACACAGAGGGAATTAGCAATGCCACAAGATTCAGAAGCGCGGTGACAAGCATTAAATCGATATTAACTTTGTATTAAACATGGGCCCCTCCCTCTTCCCCAAATGGACTGGAGCCATATCAGCGCACAAAGCGCTCTGTATGAACTCTGGCTGCACCTGTTCCCTCTCACTCGGCCATGGGAGTTCAACTTCTTAGTTTCACCCCGGGCTCCTTTCTTCACCGGCTTCACCCCACACTGAATTCTTTCACTTGAGCTTTAGTCATCTTCACCCCCCTTAGTTTACAACTTATCAAATCACATCATCATGCATTTTGCTTTGAAACACAGAGTCCAAACTGTGACACAAAAGTTCCACTTTCAGCCACACAAAGTTGCTCTCTCTTGTCCAGACCGGGGCACTCGCCTTCCCTTCTCACTGTTCATTTATTAGCAGTTGTCGGTATGGATGTCGAGTGGTGTCCTAATCCTCTTAGAGCGCATGTTGGTACAGTTTGCATATCATTTTCTCATCTTGGAGAAAGGCCACAACCCTCTCTATTCACAGGGATCCCCTGTCCTCTTTCAGTGCAGCTTCAGCCAACAGCATTAGCATAATCTGACAACCAATACCATTGTGCATGACCTTGTATGCAAAGTTAATTGCTCATTAATACCAGACAAAACAGAGGGGTGCAGAGGAAGCACAGTAGTCCTCCAAATCCTTGTTTTAGAAGGGACAAGTAGGCAGGTGTAACATCCTCCCATGACTCATTAAACTTTACCTGAAATCCTTCAAACTGAGTCAAATCTAAATATTTCAAATCAAGGTTTCCATTCAAAAAGCATCTGCTGCTCAAGAATAATTATAATCTGTCATTTACATCTGCAGTGTTTGACCAATCTCTTCAGTCTGACCCTATTTTCAATAATAATCTGGCAGTAATATTGTATTAAATCCACACACATGCACACAAAGACTCGCACACACTCCCTCAAAAGTATATACAATTTGTCACACCGGCTCAGGGTTAATCAATTGCAAATGTATCTCTCTGCAAGTTTAATCTCATCTCGACATTGGTTTCACGGCTGCGGGGCGATTTGCAAGGGGAGCCTCTACCCCAAAACCACCCTCACCCCACCCCCAACCCAAGCACCTGGCACTCTTTTTGGGGTAGCGTCATGTAAACACCCACTGCTTCCTCGGGTGCCCCGTCTGAGGACCCAAGCGTCACGGCGCAGCACGGAAAAGAAGGCCAGGCTGTGTGGTTGTCAACACCGGTTTAGCTTAGGAGCCCTGTCGTGACGTTAGCGCTGACTCTGCCCAGTCAGGCTGACCTGAAGCACTTGTCTGATATAGATATAGCCTCTAATATCTGAGTATTACGGAATGAACGAGCACTAGACAGGGTTCAGGAGGCCACCACATGCAGCTGCCTGATACTTTCTTTGTGCTCTGCAGAGCAGCGAAGCCGGCGCAGACGAGCATAAGACGGACAGAAACGCCCCAAAATGCTCGTTTGTGAGTTTATTCCATTTATGTGTTCTAAAATTCAGAAGTTCAACCTTTTTTGTCATGCAAACTAACAAACAAGTTAAGGAAGAGGAAGCAATTCAAAGTTTCACTTCCTCTCCAAGAAAGTTGTACTTCTGCTAAAACTCGCTCATGGAGTTCTCTGGCATGCAGGTTTGTTGTTTACTTGGGCTTGAGGCTTGAAGAAGTGTGTGTATGTGTGGGTGGGAGGGAGGGGTAGCCGTGCAGAGCAGTTAAAGAAGGAGCAGAAGAAGAAGGAGAAGAAGAAGAAGAAGAAGAAGGAGAAGGTATGAATGGGGAAAGAAGGGGCTTGGGTGGAGGAGGGGATGCTTGACGGACTTCACTGCCTGTTGGCCCTGCAGCATTGATGCCGTGTTGGCCATATAATCGGATTGCCAGTGGGTGAAAGTGAGCCCGGGTGCTTATGTCAGTTTGCGTCTCGTCAAGCTGAATAATACGCATGGCCAGGGAGTGAAGCGGACGCTTGCCATTGAGGGCTCTCAGTACTTGTGGCTAAGCATTTCTAAAAGAGAGAAAAAGCCTCATTGGATTCATATATAATTCTCACTCAAGCGTTTTGATGCATTTGCATAACAGGAGGAAACCAGTGATCTTTTCAGTGCTGCTCCTGCTGCACCAGTGTGTGTTTGCATGTACTACTGTTTTGTGAGTGTGTGTGTGTATGTGTGTGTGTGTGTGTGTGTGTGTGTGTGTTTGAATGGCCCTAGCTGAGCCCTGCATAAACAAGGCTGGACACGGTTCTTGCACTTGGCCTCTCATGATTAATCGAAGATCAACAACAAAACGACAGAACATTTAGCTTTTTACACTTATCTGCTTTCACTTCAGGGGGAAAAAACAGAGCGGGGAGCAAGAGTTCAGTGTTTATGTTGTTGTGAGTGAACATGAGTGAAGAAAACAAGGCTGACCTTCAGATTCTGTGGGTTTCATTTGAAAGGTGGAACAGATAATGGGAGTCTGAACAGCTAAGCAAGTGTTTTTGTCTCATTTTTATGTTGTAAATATTGTCTTATTATACTTGATAAGAGCCACATTCAACTGACAAGTCTGGTAACAAGTTTTATTTCAAGATATTAAAAGACAAAAATGAGGTCTGTATTGCTTGTAATGAGCAAAAAAAATCTGCCAATGGGGTAGGAAATTTGCAAGAAGAAAGTCAAATACAAGAAAATTTCTCTTACCCCACTGGCAGATGTTTTTTTTACTTGTTACAAGTAATTCAGACCTCATTTTTGTCTTAAATAACTTAAAATAAGGCATGTTTCTGGACTGGCCTGGTGAATGTGCCTCATATTATGTCTATTTTTTCGTTTTTTACTAAAAATATGACAGATGTAGATCACTGCTTTGTTCCTGACCTTAAGGGACCATTCACTTTGAATTAAGGAGTTTCTAAAACATAAAAGTGTTCATTTTTAGGTTTAATGTTATAAACTTTAGTGCATCATATTACCAGTGCGTGTCTTTCAAGTGCAACGTATTCTGTTGATGATGGTTTCATTCATGATCGGCAGTGATATTGTCTGCCCTGTCTAACTCAGTTATCGAACCTTGATGCAACTAATCAATTGTTTCATGCAAGGCCAGATTAAAGGCCAAAAGGCTCCCAGACATCGAGCTGGTGAAGACATCTGCAGCAGCAAAAAAGAAGGGCGTGAACAGAAAAGAAACAGTAGCTGGTGTCTCTGGATGCCCGAGGCGACAAATGGGACCACAAATTCAGTTGCTTTATTTCGATTTTGTGAACTTGTCTGATCCTTTATTAGTCCTCAAGAAGTGAACAGTTCCACCAGATTATGACAGTAATTTCATCGGTCAACTTTTATTGATATGGCTTCTCTAAGCACGTTATCTTGTGAAAAAATGTTAAAAAAATTCCAATCCCAAAAGAATTCCAGCCTGTCAAACCTAAGAATTAAAGATTATCATCTAATGTCAAATTAGACTGCTGTTGCTTGATATGTCCAGAAACTAAATGAAATATATAAAAGAAACAATAAAGAAGAAATTATGCACTTATCATTAAAGACAAAGAGAAATAATAAGTTGTAGCCCGAGTTGCCCGGGGAACGCTTTACCCAGTCTGATGAAAATCCAATCGTACAAAGTTTTTCCAACTGCTTCTGATAAAGCATTGAAAGACTTTGAACATCTTTCCGCCTCACTATGAGGCGTCAGTGACATCAGCAGAATCTGACAACACCACTGTGGTTCTCCTCAACCCGGATGCAGACCATCAGCTGGTCCATTTACCCTGTTGAAACTCTGTGAAGCATAATGGCCATGAGGACGGTCAGGGTCTTTGGTCATACAGACAACAGTAATGTGGTCTGACTGACTTTCCACACAGCAGACCCCCCAGGACTGATTCCTGGAGCAGTCAAAGTCTTGCATCTCAAAGTCACATACATCCATTTGGAGCCAGTGGCCTGTGCTGGTTCTGGGCCCCAGTGTAGCCTGTAATTGATCCAATCGTGGCATTATGGGGGATCTAATAAGCCTTAGGTGAGGTGACCTCTGCTCTGCCAGGTCTTAACTCCCTCCTTCTGCTTGTCAGCTCTCCAAACCGTCACTGCTCTATCCTTTTCACCATCTCCTGCAGCTCATTTTCCTTTTTCTTCTCCTTCACGCCTCCTCTCTCCCAGGGTTTGGCCACCATGTTGCACTCAGAACTATTTGAGCTTAATAAGCGAGAAATGACAGTTTATCCAGATCAGAGATAGAGGTACAGAGAAGTACTTTTATGTCCGTTAACCTTTCAGACATCAGCTCTGCATAAATAGACACCAGGATGGTTGTCAGCCTTCTTTCATGATGAACTTGTGACCAGGATGTGAGGTCGAGCCAGTCTACCAGAAACAACAAAGAAGACAAGGCCGATGTCTTTTCTTAGATGAGTCAGAAACTTTGTAGAACTGTTGCACTTAATCCTCGATCTCCTCTGCAGGCATTACTTGCATTTGGATGACCATACCCTTGGTCATCCAAAGCTGCATTGAGGTTTTACCTTCAGAGATCTTTGAAGGTTTTTATGGCTGCCAAGTTGTTCCAGGTATGTCTTGTTAAAAGTTATCTCAGAAGACTTTGTTTCTTTCAGTCAGCCCTGAATAACTACATCTGTATTTGAGTCAGAATACCTTTAATTGATGTTGACAAAATCAGCTACTTGGAGACCTCTGGTAAACCTAAATTGGGAAAACCTGCATTCAAATAAAGCGTATCCAAATGCCATGAACTCAAAGAGGCTCAACTCTGCATTTGGGTTTTCAGTCAGTTATTTACATTCTACCTTCTGCTAGAGACTTTTCCCAGAGATCTCTTGCACTTGCAAAAAATTTGACTACATAGCTTCTTTCCTCTTCGCATAGCTTTCTCATACCTCCTCCATTCCTGTTCGCTACAATCTGGTTTAAGATTCTTTGTAGATAATTGTTAAGCTTTCTTGAAACTTCCTGAATTTGAACACACTTCTAGATTTATTCAGATCTTTTGTTGTGAGGCTTATTTAAACTCCTTTAATTTCTGGTTGTTTGAGCTGCATTGGAATTTGGTCTAAGTACTGAGCTAGAGATGCCTCGTACGAACTTCATCTTGAGCAAAGGTCTTTATCTGTATAAGTCCACAAAGACTGTTGTTTCTTTTCAAAATGTTTTTACTTCATATTCATTCAATTCTGCATCAGGGTTTTGTCTTGGAATATTTTGTAGATTATACTGAAGTGTGGAATATTCCTTTTGTCCTCTTGTTCTTGCATGAAAGCATGGGTCTATCTAATGCCGCTGGGTCTATTGTAGCCTATAGCTTCCAAAAGAACCTACTGAATTTGTACACACTCCTTGGTCCATTCAAATCTATACGTGTGGTTGTGAAGTTCTGAAGCTTATCTGAATGCCCCCAAGTCCTGGTTGTTTCGATCTGAATTTGAGTTTTGGCAGAGTTCACTAAAGATCCTTCCTCGAGACCTCATATTTTGTGGAGGCCTTGACCAGTGTAAGCATGTAAAAACCATCATTGCTTTTCCAGTCTTTACTTCCTTGTGGTTCAAATCTGCATTGGGGTTTTGTCTTGGAGTATTTCTTGAGATATGTGAAGACTCTTTCTGGAGACCTTTCGGTCTTGCTTGGTCTATCAAAGGCAGTAAAATCTAGGTCCATTTTCTTCTACAGCTTTTCCCAACACTTAATTCCAGTTTGTTTCAATCTGCATTTGGGGTTTTATCTTGTACATCATTGTACATACAGTAACTCCTCATATGCCTCTTGAATTTTCAAACACTCATAGATTTTTTCAGATCTATAAATCTTTTGGAGAAATCCTGTAGCTTGTGCTCATCAATGTCTCACTTTTGTCTGCATTGGGGTTTTGCCTAAGTACTAAGTACATTATTGAAGCAAGAGATGCTTCCTCGAGGCCACATCTAAAGCAAAGGTCTTGATCTGTGTAAGTCCGTAAAGGCCATTGTTGCTTTTCCAAATGTCTTTACTTCCTTGTAGTTCAAATCTGCTCTGGGATTTTGTCTTGGAGTATTTTGTAGATTATCTTCAAGTGGAGAATCTTTCTTGTTCTTGCATGAAAGCTTTGGTCAGTCTAAGGGAATAAAACTTCTTCTGGATCCATGGGTTCTTCCATACATGCTCCATTTTACGTCACTCAAAGCTGCAGTGGGGAATTACCTCAGAGTACTTTGTATATTATCTTTAGTTGGAGGGTCTTCCTAGAGACCTCTTGTACGTGTTCAAAAGCCGAATGGAACGGGTGGGGGGAAGGGTCACCTATTGCAGTGTGACCTCTGCTCTGTGGGGCCAAATGATAAGACACTTAAGGTCAAGGAGAGCACAAAGGCCCGAGAGAGAGTCCACTCCAAAGACAACAAGCCACAGAACAGGAATTTGAAACTTTCACTTGCCTTTAGATAATCACTTGAGGTAAAGCTTGGAGAAGCACCGACATTCCTCCATTTGGTAAAATATGAGCTGATTTAAAGATGGAAGGAGTTCAACCTGTTGAATATATTGGGTTCAGGGCAGATATAAAACTTTGAGAGAGGCCCTATTGTTTGCCCTGCCTAACACACAGACAGAGATTCTGGTTCCAGTTGTTTCACTTTTTAGTTTTCATGGGGCATTGTGCTTCCATCTGTTATCCGTGGCCACGGTTCTCTCGTAAGTTTTCCCATCGTCTTTCCTTTCTGTCTACGGTTTCTTACAGATCTTAACAGTCTTTTCTCTGTGGCAAATACAGCAGGACAAGCGGAGACTAATTGATCAAGGGAGAGGCAAATCTCAGTGTCACAGTCTGGGAGTCCAAACCCATTAGCTTTACGACGTGTGTCCAAGCAGCACAGTTGGGCCAAATCTCCGAAAAATCTCAAAGATCACTCTAGATGGATGGGAAATTATACCACTAGTTGTTTGAGGCATACACTCATTCATTGTACATCTTGAAGTAAATCTGCAGCGATCATTCATGCAATCTGAGAACCTGAAGCTTCTGCCATTTTTTTTGGGATAATACATTATTTGCATTCACTGTTTTGTTTGCAGCTTGTGACAAATGGTGTGTGAAGGGATGAAAAACAGGTGATCGGAGGGTCTAATGAAAAATTGAGTGAATAATGAAACATATGTTCCAGTTTTACACCATTCATTGAAATCGGAGAGAAATTCAGGGATTAGAGGTGACAGGCCATGATAGGCTGTCTGCTGAGTCCAGGGATCATAGCTGCATTCACATGCAAAAACACTACACTCAAACACACTTAGACAGACGCACATACTTTGAAGCTTATGTTTTTACTTTCTTTCAAATGAAAATTCATTTTTAATGACCAGAAAGCGTGAAAATGTCGAAGGCAATCAGGCCTTTCCCTCCAAAAATCCACAAGTTAGCAACGGCGCCCAAAACACTAATTAATAAAAGCACTATCAATTCATTCGCTATTGCAACATCTGACAAAGAGTACAATGAAGAGAGCATGAGAGCAAGAGACAGTTGGCAAGGGTTGCCGGTTGGAAAAAGCTCCATTCAGTCCCCCCAAAGTCCTTCATACTCACAGGGGAGATGACAAAGAGCACCAGTTAATTAGCAAGAAGTAGCATCTCAAGGAGGGCCGCGAAGAAAACCTTTATTCACTCTTTCTGCTTACCTCTCCCTTATGAGAAAGACTGGAGAGTTGGAAGAAAAGGGGAGCAGGCTAAGCTTGGACTGAGAGCCCGGCTGGCTGCATGGGGCTGCCTTGCTTGATTTAATTTGGACAGTCACTCCTTTAATTTGCAAGGTCATTGTATCTAACGGAGAGTTTTCTATTGAGGCCGGCGAACAAGTGAAGGCCTTGGAGTGCAAGTCAACGATGCCCCCCTTCTGTCTGCTGGATGAGACGCGGCCGCAGAGGAGGAAAGAGGATGAGAAGAGACGGATAAAGTGAAGAGGGGGGATTTGGAGAGAGGATGAAGTTTTAATTAAGGCACTTCTATGTTTCTAAGAAGACTAATTTAGCCATAGTTCCTTACAAGTGTATGAGACGATTGAAACAGAGGTGAGGGAGAGGGCTGCAGGGGAGCCTTTATTAGATCTATTGTGTGAGATGCTGAAGTGCCTGAATGTGTCATTAAAAAGAAAATAAAGGTGGAGAGAAAAAGACGGCAAATGAGCAGGCCTTCTTTTCCTTAAAGAAACAAAAGTTCATCAGATCTTTACCCTAAATATAAAAAAAACAGTTACACCAGGCAGAGTCTGCAAACTCAGTAAACTGGTGATTCTGATGGTTTTATAATTTCAAGACTAAAAACTGTTCGCTTTTACCTCCTGCCCACGAGCAGAAGGGCAACAGCTTGCAAATAAATCTCTGATTGATGGAAACCTGGTTGGCTTAAATGCTGTTTTTGTTTCACTTGTTTAAATAGAGGCCTGATCAGAGCAAAGAACTCCCTGAGGTCCACAGGCTGAGGTGCAGACAAAGGTGGGTCTGCCTGTGCTGAGGTCCCAGAGGACTTTGGAATATGCAAAGCCCTGCACCTCCACACTGAGGCTGAATTTGAATGGCTTAAACCAGGCTGCACCATACGGAGGCAACATTCAGCTCCTATAGCCACTTAGCTTTACATATAAAGGTTAGAAATGTAAATGTCAGTCAGTGACAGGGAAGTGAGGGGTTAAAGAATGGAAATGTGTGTTTGTATGTTGTCGCTGCAGGAGAAAAGAGGGGGGTGAGGCTTATTAACAGCCAAACAAATTAAATTACTGTAAAAGTTTGCTCACATTTCCCCTGCATGTCACACAGGAACCGAAGAAAAGAGAGCGAGTGGAGTTCATTGCCTGTGACAGACAGTGTCAATCAAACTGCTGTGTGGAAAGCCTCACCGCCCAGGTCTTTGAGTGTGCATTGACTCCCTGTTCATCTTCAGTGCACAGTGAAGAGGACACTACAGCCGAGCAGCGTTCTGAAGCTTCATTCAGCCTCTTTACTGTTTCACTCTGCAGAGCACATCCATGAACTACTTCTGCTTCTGTGTTCATATTTTTACAGGAAGCAGTTTAAATTTCTTTTTATTTAGATGCAGAAAAAAATGACAATCCCAAAGTGGAAAAAAACACTCATTAGGACAGAAATGCACTTGACTTCATTTACCTTTATAGTTTCACTGTCCGTAGTTCTATTACATCTGTTTCACTGAACATTTCTGTTTACTTCTGTTTTTATTTGTTAGCCTGACCACTGTCCATTTACACTCACTGGACACTTTATTAGGTACACCTTGCTAGTACCGGGTTGGATCCCCTTTTGCCATCAGAACTGCCTTAATCCTTCATGGCATAGATTCAACAAGGTACTGGAAACATACCTCAGAGAGTTTGGTCCATATTGACATGATAGCATCGGGCAGTTAATGCAGATTTGTCAGCCGCACATCCATGATGGGAATCTCCCGTTCCACCACATCCCAAATGTGCTATCTATCTATCTATCTATCTATCTATCTATCTATCTATCTATCTATCTATCTATCTATATATATATATATATATATATATATATATATATATATATATATATATATATATATATATATATATATATATATATATATATATATATTTCTTTTTCTTGGATGGAACATTGAATGGTCAGAAATTATACAATCTTCATATCCCTAACATATAAAAAGTGAACATTAAAGAATTTTTCCAACAGGTATTTGTTGTTGTTTTGGAAGGAGCACAAACACCATCATCTGTCCTGTGATTAGTTTTGAAATCAGTAATTCTTTTACAAGCTTCTATGATTGCAATGTACCACGAACTTAAGACACCATAGGTTTAACAGTGTCTGCTATAAAGAAGCAAAAGGACACAGTCTTTTTGGATAGAAAGTAAAGCAGCAGTACATCAGATCTAAGCTCCTACAGGACTCTGTGACTCAGTAACTTCCCTCCTGTGATCAGTTAGGATGAATTAACATCCTGTCGTGTCAGGAGTCAGATGGATTCTCCCTGCAGCCAGGAAACCTCTGACAGAAGCAATCACAGTGCTAACAGGGCCTTTACAGATGCAAGCTAATGGTTAGCTCGACAGGGAGACGTTGGCCATCTCAGCATCTTTAGCAGCTCTTTCATGTGTCGACAGGAAGGAAGACGGCTGACAGAAGGCGGTACTTCTGTTTCCTGCTTAACCTGGTCAGCTGTCAGACTCTGATAGGGATTTAAAAATGTGCCAGCCAACCAGAGATGAGTATTTTATAATGTGCTCCTGTAAGGTGTAAGATGATGACGGAATTTAATCAGTAGCTCAAAGTTCTGAGCTTTGCAGAAAATTCAAATTAAAACTATTGATAAGGATTTGGTGGTGATGGTGTTTCAGTACGCCATGAATAACAAAACAGGAGTACCGTGCCTTCAGGAGTCACTGAAGAAAAAGTGACTGCCCACTTTGTGAATGATGCACGTTTCTAAGAGTGAAAAGATTGAAAGAAATACTTTCTTTTTTGGAAAAGTGTGGAGACTTTTTTTTTTGGAGGGAGGAGGGTTCGAGGGGATGTGCTCAAATCCCCAGAAAATTCAAAGTGAGAGAGAGAGGTGGGGGTGGATCTGCCACAGGAGGAGGGTGGAGGGTGATGTATGGAAGCGTAAGAGTAAGAGTTTATTCACTGGTGTCTGAGGGAGCCTTTCAGAGCCGCTGACTGAGTGTCTATAGCGGGGCAATCAAGCATAGGACTAGGAGGCTTTATCTCTAAAATACAACCCCACCTCCACCACCCTGCTCCACCCTTCAAACGCACACACACACACACACACACACACTCTATATCTCTCTGTTTCACACACACACACACACTCGCTCTTCGGTACCTGTGAGAGCCTCTCATGTGGGGCTAAGGGTGCCATTGAGGGAGACAGGAGGGAGAATGGGCTGTGAGGGACAAACAATCCTGAGGAGTCTATCATTCTGTGTGGTGTTGTCTTAGAGGCTGAATGGAGCCAGTGTGACCTCCTACCCACCACCTCCTCCTCCTCCTCCTCCTCCTCCTCCTCCTCCCCTCTGCTCCATCTTTACCCCTTTTTTACTATCTGCTGCCAACCACAACCAAGCATCCTTGAGCATCCTGCCAATAAATGTCTTATCGTTCACTTTCACAGACCAGCAAATAATCTCAGACAGACAAAAGTCTTATTTACATACAAGCTGAAAAAACAGAAGTGCAAATGTTTCTTAAAAAAAAAAAAGATTGAACAAAAACTTATTTTTTTCATACAATAACCGCACTTCAAGATCAGTATTTCAGTAAGCAAAACATGAAGCAGTTATTTGCTCATCATTTTTTGTGAATTTTTCTTGTGTGAATTGATCGACTTCAAGCTTGTACAACTGTGCTGGTTGCATTATGTAAGATGACAGCGACTCACACGAACTGAAGACTTTTATTCTTACAAATCAAACGAGTACAAAAAGAAAGTTTTTATTTATTAATCTAATCTAAGAAAATGAGTGGAGCCAAAAACAGAGAAAATCCTTAAACTAAAATAAAACAAAATTAAAAACCATAGCAAATAGAATTACTTAAAAAAAAATATGAATACAAATAAAAACAAAATAATAGCAATCAAAATTATATTGAACAAAGCAAATAAATAAATAAATAAATGAAAAACAAAGAATTATATATTTTGATACCTTTGTTTGAAAGTAACATTTCCAGCTGACCTAAGCTTGAAATGACTGACTTCTTGCTTATCTAATAAATAGGAAAATACACAAACATATTCAGTGGGACTATAGATACATTTGACTGATAATTTCTTAGCAGATAAAGTGATTTTTTTTTATTATCATGTTATTAAAACCATTTTATATAACAAAATCAAGTGATAAACAGCTTTTATTTACAAATGAACTAGTCTTCATATTACAACACAGCAGGCTGGAGTACAGGAACAAGCTCAGCAAACGCACTGACGAGAAGAAGAAAACGTGACCAGTGTGGATGTACATCACAGTTTTTAAGCAGCATGACACAGTTTGGATCTGCAAAATTTGTGCAGCAAACACTCAGAGACGAGGAAAGAGAGTCTCAAAGTTTTTACACAACCAGTCTTATAGGTCCCCTAAAAATTTCTTCAGCAAAAAAAGGTTATTATAGCACTGAGCATGTCACGCAGCAGACAATTGAGAACAGCAGAAAGTTTACCACATATACCTCAAAGCTTGAGAAACAATAACAAAGTGAGTGAAGTTGCAATTGATGTCACATTTTTTGAACAAAAATTCACTTTTATGGTGTTATGGCAGTAAGTGCAGCAGAACAAAACTGCATGTGAACACACGCTAAACTCTGCTTGGTACTGCAACCCAAGCAACCCCAATTCCACTGAAGTTGGGACGTTTTGTAAAACATAAAAAAACAGAATACAATGATTTGAAAATCCTGTTTAAACTATATTCAGTTGATTACACTACAAAGACTGTGTTCCATCACCTTTCATTTTAACAACATTCAATAAGTGTTTGTGAACTGAGGACACTAATTGTTGAAGCTTTGGAGGTGGAGTTCTTTACCATTCTTGATTGATGAACAACTTCAGTTGCTCAACAGTCCGGGGTCTCTGTTGTCATATTTTGTGCTTCATAATGCTCCATACATTTTCAATGGGAGACAGGTCTGGACTGCAGGTAGGCCAGTCCAGTACCCGCACTGTTTTACTACAAAGCCACGCTGTTGTAACACGTGCAGAATGAGTCTTGGCGTTGTCTTGCTGAAATAAGCAGGGACGTCCCTGAAAGACGTGGCTTGGATGGCAGCATATGTTGCTCCAAAACCTGTATGTACCTTTCAACATTAATGGAGCCTTCACAGATGGTCAAGTTAGCCATGCCATGGGCACTAACACACCCCCATACCATCACAGATGCTGGCTTTGAGACTTTGACCTGATAACAATCCAGATTGTCCTTTTTCCTCTTTGGCCCAGAGGACACCACGTTCATGATTTCCAGAAACAATTTGAAATGTGGACTCGTCAGACCACAGCAGACTTTTCCACTTTGCGTCAGTCCATCTCAGATGAGCTCGGGCCCAGAGAAGCCGGCGGTGTTTCTGGGTGTTGTTGATATATGTCTTTGTCTTTGCATGGTAGAGTTTGAACTTGCACTTGTAGATGTAGTGATGAACTGTGTTAACTGACAATGGTTTTCTGAAGTGTTCCTGAGCCAACGTGGTAATATCCTTTACACAATGATATAATTTTTTAATGCAGTGCTGCCTAAGGGGTCTAAGGTCACAGGCATTCAATGTTGGTTTTCAGCCTTGCTGCTTACGTGCAGAGATTTCTCCAGATTCTCTGATTTTTTTTATGATAATATGGACTATAGATGATGAAATCCATAAATTCCCTGCAAGTGTTCTTAAACTGTTGGACTATTTGCTCACGCAGTTGTTCACAAAGTGGTGAAATTCACCCCATCCTTGCTGGTGTATGACTGGGCCTTTTGAGGATACTTCCTGTCCCAGCTTTTTTGGAACGTGTTGCAGACATCAAATTGAAAATGAGTGAATTTAAAAAAAAAAAAAAAAAGAAAGAAAAAAGAAAAACTAAGATATTTCAGTTATCAATTTGAAGAATGAATATCTTTTCTTTGTAGTATAATTCATTGAATTTAAGTCGAAATGGATTTGCAAACCATTGTATTCTGTTTGTATTTACGTTTTACACAACGTCCCAACGTCGTGGAATTGGGTTTGATAATTATTTGTTTCCTCAGGGTTTCATGGCCTCGGTTACTTCACTGATTCCAACATTACAAACAGAGGATCCACGTTCTCGCTGCACTGTGTGGGAAAGGCAGGAGGACCATGTCTCATTCAAACATATGGTCCTCTGATTCCCTCTGGCTGATATGTCTGCTGCATCTGTTGCCAACTGCAGCACACAGACACACTGTGACCAACAGCAGCATTGTGTCAATGTGTGTGTGTGTGTGTTTGTGTATGTGAGTGTCAATGACACTAGAAGATGAGGCCAGAGGGGCACCCCAGGGTTGGGTGAAGGGGTACAGGGAGGGGACGGGTCTGGTGGCTGCTGGGGTAAGGTAGGGGGTACGAGGGCACCAGAAGGGCGTAAAAAGAAAAGCAGAGAATACAGTCATTACCCACCCAGGGCTATTCCTCTCTGGCCCATTAGCTGCTGGCGGCCGTGACCAATTGGGTTTTGTTGCTGCTAGCAGGGTCATCCAGTGGTGGTCTGGGCCTTTTCTATAATGGACGCTCACTCAGCCGTCCCCACACAAAACCTTTAAGAGGAAAAGAAAATTCTCTCCCTGACTCTCTCTCCTCTCCCTCGCTGCTTAAAAAGACCCAGTCAGGCAAGAAAGAGAAAGAGTGAAAAGTGATCATGAAAAGAGATTTGTTGCGATGTGAGGCGCGCAGGGAAGTGATCGTTTAGCCACACGTGGGGTGAAGGGGACTCCATGGCGGTGGGTCTTGTTAACCCTCTTGACTCGTATGCCAGGAAAAAACCAAATCAAATCGTTTCGTGCCTCAGAGTCTGAGGATGTGGATTCTTGTGAGAAAGAGCTCACAACTTCACAACTGGCCGGCGTGTGTAATTTTCAAAGTGGAAAGGAGGAATGTGAATGGGCCATGGCAGATTATCCGGCGTGTATGAACACTGATCCCTGAACTCAGACGGTTAAAACGGAGCCTCTGGAAGAGCGGAGAGGTTTCTGAGTGTTTACAGTTTGATGTAATGTGGTGGATCAACAGAAAACAGGTGTGAGAGGAGCGACGAGGGCTGGATTAATCTTTAAAGACTTGGAAGTAATCTTAACTCTGCAAAATTAACTCTTGCATTATCACGATCTGATGCATTAAATCGGTGGCTTACACAGAAAAATCTAATTCTCAAAAGTCCTCAATCTGTCTTTTTGATCATTAAGTGAGAAATATTCTTCATATTTTAAAGCTGTAACTTGACACACTATTTAAAGGAGGGAATCTGATAGAGTCACGCTAAATAAAATGAATGTTAAATGCAGAAGTTTGTTTTCAGACTACAAACTAAAGCTCTCGTCTTGGATTAGCCGGACAGAAAATGTTCAGACTTCTAGAAAAACAGGCTTGATTTAAATAATGAAGTCTGTAACAGTTGAAAAAAATGTTTCTTTAACTACTGCAAGTTTCTCATCTTCATCCTTTGGGGTAAAAGACACAACACTCCCCGAAGATTTTTGCACCACCTCCAAAGAAACATCTGAATTTTGGAAATCTGAGACCTCAAATGCAAATGTTGCGACACAAGTCATTCCGTGCACATAAATGCATATTATATCCAGTACGAGTGGTGCATGTCTGTCCGTGTGTGGGTGTGTTTTTTGTCCAGTCCGCAGCAGAATAAAAGGCCAGTTAGCCACCTAGCGGGCTGCTAATTCTCCATGTCAAATACAATGGCTGCAATTATATGGTAATCAGTGTTGGTGGCTCATACCTTTCTGCTGCTTTCTGGGAGTGTGTGTCTGGCCAAGCTGCTCCTCAGGGAGACGGTTAGTCACGGCTTATTATTGACCCATTAGACACCCGTCCCACTCGCCAGAGAGAAACCAGTCGGCTCGCAGGCTGCGCTGCATTCACTGAACAACAATAACAAGAGGAGGAATGAGAATGAAGTTAATCATTTAGTTATCTGGAGATGAAATGAACGTTATCATCGGTGCCAAACATGAGAAATTCAGATTATTAACTCTGATAGAGCGCACCCTGTTTCACACCATAAATAAACATATGATAAAAAGCAGTTATGTATGTATGTGTGTTATATTGCAGCAGATTACGACGCTCAGGCGACTTTTGAGAAATTGCAAATTTCATTTGCCATGCCTTCACCTGTCAGCACATCTAAAGTCAATGATAATAACAAATAATTAAACAAAGTATGGACTTAAAAAGTGAGAAAATTATGTTTCAGGTGCCAAAAATGTAAATCAACGTCTTTTTTTAACTTGTGCTGCACATGCAACTCCAGATTTTATTTTCTAACTGATCACACTTTAAGATTTTTGTTCAAGTTAAAGAAGACGATCATTCAAAGCTCGTTTAGAACACAAGCCTGTGAAGATATTCTCTTTCAAATCATCTCCTCCTCTTTGTCGCTCATTCTTCTCGTCATATAATCGACAAATGTGTTGTTGTGATATAATCCCCCAGATCTGTCAACTCTGAAGCTTGCCCTCTGCTCTTCAGCCCCCCCACCTCCCCTCGCCCCTCAACACACCCACGCAGACCCCTCTGCCACCTCCTCTCCCGTCCCCACCCCTGCAAAGCAAAGCTCTCTTTGTTAACCTAATGTGCTTTTACCAGTTGCTTTCTGCCAGCGAGACATCTGCTGTGTGCAACCAGTCAATATTGTGAGGACAGTTCAAAGCGGCCAGTTCATTATCTGTGTCAGCTTAACAACCCAAAGGTAGCGGTCTAAGGGACACAAGGAGGAGGAGGAGGAGGAGGAGGAGGGAGATGGAGGAGGAGAGGAGGAGAGGAGGGGGGGCACAATGTGAGAGGATACAATAGACTCCTCATTAACCAGTGATTTATCATGATAGGATGCCCAGTTCAACCTTTGCCCCTCTACACACACACTCACTCTCACACACACACTCACAGTGACACACACTTCTGGAAAAAGGATCCTATTGTTGGACAAAGATGAGAAAAACTGTGAAAGTGTTATGATATAGTTAAAAAGTCAAATGAAAAGTGAAAGTGAAAGAAAATCCTGCATCACTGAAGTGTGGCCTTTTGGAGAGCATGTGAGGAGCGGCACACTCAGACTTCTCCTTTTTTTCTGCTTTTTAACAGTGAAACTTGTTAAAAAAAGGAGCTGGTAGCTTCTCTTAAAGTCACTGAAACATACGCTGCTTTTATTCCGCTTGGCTCCCGCTTGAAAAGTCTTCCTTGGGTGCAGTTTTTGACCTTGAGTTCAAAGATTTCTCCCCCTTTTGTTAAAAACCCAGCAGCCTCAAAATCAACTTTATTAAACATTGCGCACAATCAGATTTAGAACCGTAAAAATTAGCCCTGCTATAGACACACCCTCCTTTTCCTGAGCCAGGGCTTTATGAAAGTCAAATCTCCAGGTCATGATGATATCATACATGTCAGAAAACCTCTAAAGATGCTCCATGCATGCATATGCAGAGAGATCATAGCCTGTCCTCAGCCGCTCGGCCCTCACAGAGGAGGAGCCTCCTCCTGCACATAAAGGCTGTATAATGAGCGTTTAATGTATGGCTTCTCAAAATGCAACAGAAAAAAAGAATATTCAACGTGGCCCATGTGGTGGTTTTGTAAAGCTGCTGCACCCAGGAACACACCCCTTTTCACTTCTCCATCCTTTCCATGCAACCCCCCCCCCCCCCCCCCCCCCCCCCCCCCTTTTACTCCTTCCATCCCTCCCCTCTCTGAATCCATTTGCCTAAATCAATCTCACAGGAGGCGGTCGTGGATAATGTACCAGCCAGGGTTTGTAAACCGTTTTGTTAACAATGCATTTTTGAAAAGAAAAGAAAAGAGGAGGAGAAGAGGAGAGATAAAGCGAGACGGAGAGAGGGAGAAGAGAGAGAGAGAGAGAGGCAGAAGGGTGCTGAAAGAGGAACAGTTGGGTGGGTGTGGTGTGCGGTGCTGTTTCGGACAGGCCCTGTCGACTGGTGACACCCCTGTCCCATCTCCTCCCTCCTCGGCTAAAGCCGGCATCCGCCCAATTTGGTCCAGTCCTCGCTTTAGTCACACCACCTGCCTTCACCATTCTTCACCAAACACCCACCCGTCCACTGACAGGACCAACAGACGGTATAAACCCCCATAACTCTGCCTAAACACTCCTCACACACACACTAAGTATACTCACTGACAGGTCTGGTGTTTCCTTGATGGGATTAAAGTCATCGATAATGAGCGATAAGAGACGATCAAGGTCAGTTTGTCAATAATGTTCACATTCTGTGCTCAGGGCTAACAGGAGGGCACATGGGGCAGCGAAGAACAGGTTTATGCTGGGATCAGACCTCTGCTCTGCTCTATGAAACCTTCATTTGGTACTAAAAGTAAGAGGAAAGATCACATCTGAATGCAGGATCCTCATATTCATCGCCTTTGAGAGGAAAAAGAGGTTTTATTACACAGCACATCTTAAGACTCAAAGTAACTGTGATACAAGTTAAAATTCAGGGAATCATCTCACTGATGGGCTAAAAAAAATACCTGCTTTGTGGCGGTTCAAATCATAGAATAATTTAGTTAGATAGCACTGTTTCCAAACAGGGTTAGAGAGCTGTACAAAATAAAGATGAAAATCAAAGAGGACAAGATTGAAACCAAAAAATAAGCAAAGGGATCAAACAACTGGCAGTGGCTCAGTCCACGGGGACTCGACTTGTTAATGGAGGGTTGTTGGATCAAGTCCCGGCATCGACCGAGATTGAGAATTAAGCTAAGGAGTTAGCATAATTTCCTGAGCACCGTTGAGGTGCCCTTAAGCAAGGCACCAAACCCCCAGTTGCAATATGTATTACATCACTTTTAACAAAAGTGACTGCTGAAAAAAACTGTAATAGAAATAAATAAATACCACCAACAGGTAAAAAGCAGAAAGACATCAGAATAAAAATGACAAAAATATAAACTGTTCAAAATCGAGTAAGGAATAAAAGTCTTGCCACCTTTATTCAAAAACTTTTCAAAGTAAAAGAACAAAATTACAACTTAAGGTGGTTTGAGGTCTTTGAAATAGATAATGTGAGAACAAATGTTAAATACAGATGTGTTTCATTTTTGGAAGTTAAATTATGGAATGGACTCAGTGATGATTTGAAACTGTGTAGATAGAAAAAAAACATTGAAAGGTAAAAAAGGATGACAATGTATGATGATGATGATGATGATGATATATATATATATATATATATATATATATATATATATATATATATATATATATATATATATATATATATATATATATATATATATATATATAAAATCATTATTATTTTTGTCAGTAATATTATTATTTGTTTTTTTTATATCTGTACTGCAGACTGTGACCGAAATAAAATATATAAATAAATATAAAAAAATATATATATAAAAATAAAATAAGATCAGGCCCACTGATCAAAACACAGGCAATTTTATTTCTATATTGACAATTTTGATTTCATTCACACTTATCAGAACTTCTTCTTCTTTTTTTTACATTTTAAGTTTCTCTGTTGCTTATAAGCAGGAACTGTCTCAATTTGTTTGGAAACACATTGTTTTGCTTACAAAACATTATGGGGAAAAATCAACCCAAAATGAGTGAAACTGATAAAAAAAAAAAAAAAAAAAAAGTTCTGACTTCAAAACAACCGAAATACTCAAAATCAAAGCCTGCGTGGCTCATCCAGGCCTGTGCAAATACAACAACAAATTAAATTTCTCCTACTTTGATAGATTACATCTGACATCCCAAATCATCACAGAATAAGTAATGTGGGTCTTACATTTTTGAACAGTATTTATTGAAAAAAATCCTGCCAGTGATACCCCAAAGAGGGAACAAAAGCAGCATTTTGAGGTTTAAAACACACAAAGATAAAAAGCACATTGGTAAAAATATGTTTAAAAAAGAGGACAAAGACTCTGCAAATATAATCTCCTCATAAATTTAATCTAGAGGGTTGGAGCTCTGTGTAGTCTGTCTGTGTGAGATGCCTGAATTTGTTTTTAACAGTTTAAACATTTTAATTTCATTTAATGCAACGTGCATACTACCTTTTGACTCATTTACTGAGCTTGAAGCTTTGAAAGCAAGCAAACTAGCACCTGAATAAAGAGGAAAAATCATAATCTCTTTGAAAAAGGCATGCAATGCTGCAGAATTTTGCTTTTCAGGCTGCATTACTTGGTAAAGTCAGGTTTTGAAGATTCCTTTAAATATTTTTTTAAAAGTTCCCTTTTACCTACAAAATATAAAAGACAATGTCAAAAAGGTATTTAAATAAATTATGGGTACATGAAGTGGTAAAGTTTGTTGAAGTCATTAAAAAAACATTAAAAAGGGAAGAAAGTCCACCTGGGGCCCTTCTTGGATGGGCTCGATTGGCATTCTGCAACTCTTCCAGACTAGTTTCAGTCCAAACATTTGGAGTCAGCTGTTAAAAAACTGAGATTCACCAACTAAGAACACAAATTTTGATTGTACACATTTTGCAACATCTTGCGACACAACCTCAGCCAAACAGTGAATCATGCTGCAAAGGTTGACAGAAGTTTTATAAACCTCTTGTATAATTTTTTTCAAAAGTTTGAAATAAAAACTTCTATATCAGCTACAAAAAAATAAATTCTTCAACTTCAATAAATAAAATCTAAAACTCAAATACCAGTAAAAAAAAAAACAAAACAAAAAAACAATCCTTCCTCCATTGTGTCTGCTTCTGCTGTTAAAAGCAGTGGTTCATCTGTCCTGAACAAGTTATTAGTGACAGGTCCCATCAGCAGGGACCTGTTCCTCCATGTGCCACTTTGCCTATCAAAGCCTCTTTTAGCCTGAGGAAGCTGGGGCCAGTTTGACACCATATTCCCACAGGAGCTTCTCAGATCTCCACCAAAGCACCCATTACTGGATCATAAGCTGCAGAATCAGTCGACACTGGACAGGAATCCCCAGCAGACTCCCGTGCATGGGGGCTGATTTGCAACATAAGCCCCCCTGTGATTGCCCATTAGCCCTCGTCCCCACTGACAGCAGCTAGCAGGGTAGCATGTGTAGCTTTAAGCTGCTACTGTGTGTTTCTATTGAAGGTTTGCTGCCATCACGTCCCCTAATTGGCTGTGAGGGGTATTAAAAGAGGTCGTGGCTTCAGGGAATTGATAGTGACATCTGATCTGATGTCCACTTAAAATGAAGACGATGTTGAGTCATCGTGTGCTGACAGAATCGCTCTCCCATGGGAGGAGGCTTAAGATCTGATGATTGATGGGTTATTATAATACAAGCCTCTCATGTCAAGGCTGATTTATACTTTTGATTCATTTACTTTGGACGCTGAAAGTATTACTTTACCCCATTTTATATATTTTTCAAAGACTATTTGAAAAAAAAAAAAAAGTCAAATAATATGGCAAAATGTGTATCTTTAGATTCCTTTGGCTCAAGTGTGTCTGTCTTTGATCAAGCCTGGGTGATTTAGTTGTGACAGCAGTTGTATCAGTTTATTTTCTGAAACTTCAAAGCAAGTTCATGCAGTATTTTGGAGTTCAGATGTTCTTTTCTTTCCTCAGCGAATGAATCAAGAAAATTTGGTATATGTAATGCATTCTGTGCATTCTGTTCACTGGTAGCAGCTCAATTCATACAGTGAGGTCATGAGAGTGTTCATTGTAAACTTAACACAAAAAGTAATGAAATTCATGTTTGGTAGATCATTTCTTTGCAGCATTGGTAGAGAAAATCTGGTGAATTTTTCATGGACGCAACCTTCACACTCAGTTCTGCTGTTTATCCCACAAATGCATCTTCCTTACAAACGTGGCCCCATTTAACAGTGAAATATACAGGTTCTACAACAGCATAAGATTTGTTGCTAAGACGCATCATTACAACAAAGAAATAATCTACCAAACACAAGTTTCCTTACTGTTTGTGCTCAGTTTGGTTAGGTTAAAGGGTCTGTGAGGACTATCTGTTTGAAGTGGATCACAGCAACACCTTTTGCCTGGAACCACTCGCGCACACATCATGATGACATGACTCTTAACAAGGTGTGTGTTTGTTTTGGATATGAATGGAAATCAGATCTTCTTTTTAACACTTCTTTTCTCTGTTCAAGACAACTTTTTACTGGATTCAACACAACGTGGTAAGGTATTAATCAACAGTTACGTAGAGCTATTTTTTAAAACGTGACAAGCAAACATAAGTTTGTACTGTAGTTTATTAACTGGCGCTCTGAGGCTTATCTGTATGCTCACGTGTAACATTAGCAAATCCTTACGTCCTGCTCTTCTACCAAAAAGAGCTAACGTAACCTTACTCTTCATTTTATTGACAGACTCTCAAGTTTGACGAGATCACTGCAGAATAACTGCTGCATGTGGGTTGGAATGAACATTTTCACAGTTTAGCTTGTGTTTTAGCCTTTAGCTTGTGTTTTAGCCTTTAGCTCATGCTATCACTCTCCTGTTTATCTTTCTTCTGCTCTTCTGTCGTTTTTCTGTCTGTCAGTTCAGCTCCAGTGTCCACCATCACTACAATATTAATCCAAGAAATCGTTTTCAGCAGAGAAAAACACAGATCTCTCTTCTCACTACTAAACTTCATCAGCCGGCGTCGTGTCGTCATAGAGACTTCTACGTGCCGTAAATCAATCCAGTCCTGTCAGACCTGATCGGTGAGCTAAAAATTAGCATTTAGCAAAAAAAAAAAAAAAAAAGAAAGTCTTCACAGTCGCTGAAGAGGCTAAAATGTACCATTAGCTGATATTAAATAAACTAAGCTAAGCTATGCTTAGCTAAGATAAGATAAGATAAGATAAGATGATAATAATAATATAATCATCCCACAAGGGGATATTTAGAGGATTACGGAAGAAAGACAGTAAGATATGGGGGTTTAGCATTAACTGGATTAAAAGTTTACTTTTGATTATATAGTTTGAATTAAATAATAAGATTTAAAAAAGATCAAATTAAAGTGTCACTCTTTTCAAAGAGGACAGCCATCAGTGTCATCCAGCACAAAGATGGACCAAAAAAAAACTGATCCATGATGATAACACTTCTTACTGTTCACCTCAAGCCCCTGTGAGGAGCTTTGAGCTCAATATGAGACTACCTGTCAATGCCTCTATATGACCTTTGATTTGCAAACAAAAGCATCCGCAACAAAAATGATCAGATTTTGATGTGAGCAAATTGTTCTGGAGAGTAGGTGAATTGGTTGTTGCTTTCAACTGAGATGGGTTCAAAGGATGCAATCAGAGAAATAAATCTTTGTGTCAGTATTTCACAAATAATAAATATTAAAGAAAATGTTCCAAAAAAAGTCAGTTAGCTTGACAATGCTCTCTTTTAATAAGGTCACTTATAGAATCAGGGTTTGGGGAATGTAACATGCAGCCTGATGGACACATTAACAAGGATCTGCAATAATGAAGTTTTGCCTTTCAGATTAGATTAGATTTTTTTTGATTGTCATTTCCCTGAGTGTTTACTTACAGAGCGAAAATGAGACACTGTTTTCACCAGCTCTTTGACATGGATTACCATTTTTTTATCTACTTTTTTTTTTTTTTTAAATCTGTTTTTAAGTAAAGACTTTGGAGGTAAATATCTTAAAAATCTTGCATTGATTGTGGTAATATCTAATCTTGCTCTTTATCCTGTATTTTTAAAACTGTCTTGCTATGTCTGACACCATCAGAGTGGCACCTGATTTATCACCACACTGCAGATCCACCAGAGACCATAACAGATCCTCCCTGAGCCTCTTTTAACACCCATGATCAGTCAGAGCAGAGCAACACATGAGCCAGCCTGCATGTGGTCTGCAGATCAGAGCACAGACACTGAGTGTGGTCCATCAACAGCTCTCCCTAATCAACCCCGGAGACCCCGGCCTTTTAGCCGCCAGCCCTCAACACGTCTCGCTGTGTTTACACACACTGATTAGTTTGGTAAGTGTACAGAGTGTCCCAAGGACGGTGATCTCTGAATCAATGTGCCCCTCACTCCCATCCTTTATCTTCCCATTCCTCTGTCACAAAAGCCAGAGATCCTCTTGGAACCAGGGAGAGAAATTAGGGGATCAGAGTCGGCCAACTCCTGAGCAAACAGACTGAGCTAATGGACCAGCCGCTTTCTCCTCCCCTCAAATTATTAGCCGAGCGAGGGAATGTAGCCAGTCCAGTCACGATGTTAAAGCTGAAGCTCGCTAATCCCTTACACACACAGCGGCCTCGCACTTGCCTTGATACGCACACGGCTTCTGGGTAATCACGCCACCACCCAGGCAGTGGGAGAGGACGGGAGAGCCTGAGAGCAAAGGAATGGGGACTAAAAGTGAACACATATGAGGAGAGGGGTTCCCAGGGGTGTTGGAAATGTTGTAGGTTTGTGAGAAAGATGAAACAGACAGAGAATCTTTGAGATGGTTGGTCCTCACATGTTTGTCTCATGCCAAATGGGTCTCGAACTCTAAACATGATTTCCTTTTATATACTTCTGTTTGTAGTTTCTTTCTCACTCAAACCTGTTCAGGATTTATTAAATGTGTGCTGTAGTTACATATTTAGATACAGGAAGTTGGGAAGTTAAAATCTATTTCCCCCCCAGTTTTCAGTAAATAACATACTCTCTATTTTTTTACCTCTTGCTTCTGATTCTCCTGTTTGCATTTTAAAGCTTTACTTATAACCTGCTCAGAATCCATCACAGCGAAATTGGAATTCTTGTAGCTTTTCCCCCAGTCTTAAGATTTTGTTTGGGAGTGCAATTTCACAAAAAAAAAAAAAAAAAAAAAAAAAAAAAAAAACAAACACCAAAAAAGTGATTTCTCAGATTCCAGGACACTTGCAGAGGATAGCAGAATTTCAGAGCAACAAGATATTCCCAGTGATCTATACATAAATTTGCACAGTTAATGGCAATATTTTTAAACCTGTCAATGATATAAATTCAAGCTGCAGAGAGGACCTTGAAGTTTGTGTCTATTATGTGGACAAAATTGTAAGTCTCATTCCCAATCTCACCCTGATTTTTACAATCAAAAATATCACTTCATTGCAAGTGTGGTTTGCACAAAATGCTTTTTACGTAGTATGCTTTAAATTGTCTCGTCTACAAAGCTAAAGGTAAAAGCATCAAAAACTGTGAATCAATCGATCCACTGAGTGTCTCATTTGCTTTTGTTGGCCACAAACGGGCATCAAGAACTCCTCAGAGAAGCTCTGATAAAAGTTGATTTTGCATGGAAACAGCTTGAAGAAACAACACACATTACAGGCCTACTTTTTGATCCTCTGCTTCTTTCAACTGAGCAAGTCTTTGTGCTCTTAAACAGGCAGCACATAGTCCACAATACACCCTTAGAAATCTTCCTCCTCTTCAACACCAACACACTGCTGTGAAGGCCTGGATCCAGTAGATTTCAGGACCTTACATTTGTACTCTTACTTCAGCAAAATTAGCAATTCTCAAAGTTCCCATACTTCTCCTTTAACTTCCTCTATCTCTCTGGTAAAGTGTGTGCGCACTGCTGCGATCTATGAAGACACACTGCTTCTAAACATGCCTCCTGTATTTGTAAAATCTGGAGCTTAGAGGGTATGGAGAAAGTCTTTGGACTCTGTAAGAAGAACCTGTTGCACACACAGGTAACCCAATACACACTCTTCCTCCTCTTTCCATCCACACATCCCTGCTGAAGCCTGACTCCACGACATTAGCAACAGCTGGCTAATGCTAAAGCTAATATGCTAATGCCACTTATTGGGAGGAGTACTTTGGGCTTATGAGGGATTAGCGCTTGTTGGCCAGCCCTGACTCCCCGCTGAGCGAGCACGCTAATACAGGTGTCAGTAAACTGGCATTAGACTCCAGCTAATTAGCTCCCATTCACAGAGTGATTGTCCAGCCAGCTCTGCCATTTGTAGCTGTGTTTGCTAATCGGCAGGGAGGTCCCTGTGCTGTGGTGGGTCCGATATGATCCGACATGATCTCCCTTTTTCTTCTTTCTCTCTCCCTGTAGGCCTCTGGACAGCAGGGCTCATCGCAGGGACACACTCAGCTGGTTTTTTAAGAGCCAGAAGCTGAGACAGAGGGAGAGGGGAGAGCCGGCAGCACCACACTAAGACTCAGAGACAGAGTCCATCAGAAACTATCTAAGGGTCAAAATACATCACATTTTAATCAGCCTTAAATCCATCCAAAGCCAAATTTCCTGTCTTATAGGACATCTGTAAAACAATGATACCACATTTTACTTACATCCAGTACTAATAAATCACTACGGACGCCTCTGTTTAACTTCACAAAATGAGGCCTGAGATGAAGCTTTCGGTTACTGATGCAGGATATGGGTTTTTCCTGTTTTAAATGATACTAATAACTGTTAACAAGATGCTTCTGATGGCAAATATTGGAAAGACTAATCCATCTTTATTGCATTTTTTTGGTTGTTTTTTATCTTGTGCACATAGGAAGTGAAAAAAAGCTTAGGGTTCATACGAAAAGATGCACACAACCCATTCATTTAAAAAAAAATTGACTTTTGCAATAACATTTTTACCTTACTGTGATCATGTATGCTAAAGTCTTCATCTAGCCACTGAGCCATCAAACTACGCATTATCATAGGACTTACCTTGGAAGTCAAACTGTCCAAATTGTGACAGTGATGTAGTTGTAAATGTGTAGAGACATCATGTCATACTGGGCAGGTGGAGAGACGTCTGCAAATGAAAGCTGACTTTGGATACTGTCCTAAATTTGCCATTCGCAAGACAGTTCCCTGGTTTCAGCCTCAGAAAAATGTGGGATGTGAAGTGCTGGAAGTTTGTCGACTTTATCATCAGTTTCTTTAGCTTTTCTATTTGTCTTCTGTAAATATTCTGTAATTTGTAAACAGAAAATACAGCGCAACCGCTGCTTCATCTGTCCTCCATCCTTGCTGTGAATTCCTCTTGGAATACATGCAGCACATGCTTTGCCAATCGCGTTATTCTCCTCTTTACATGATAAAAAACAAACACACAGTGGTGCCATTACTAATCTACTCTTAGTCTGTTGCGTCTGCTCCGTTTCTTCTTCTCTTTACTATAAAACCATAATACTGAATAAAATGTGAAAGAAAAGGTTCATTATATTGGCTTAAAATATAAACATTTATACAGTCAAAATACACTTGAGGTGTTTGCAGAAAACACGGATGAGATTTGTACAATTTTTTTGGTAATTTTTGAAAGAAGACTATCAAAAATTTGGGACTAAACTGCACAGTAATCACTTTTTGATTCAGTAAATATCCACAGCCATATCCACAGTGGGGGGAGAAAAGTAGAACGTTTTCAAAGTGGGAATGCTGTGCATTTTCACTTGTTTCAGGAGAAATACATCGTTCGAAAGCCTTTAAGGTCAGAAAATGTTCTGAATTCATCCATCAAAAGCATTTTGGCTGAAAATATCGTAAGATTTCTCCTCAAAATAATTAACACAAAGCAGTCAAAATGTGGTCTCCAGTGTTTTTGAAGCACTGTCTATAATCGGTCCTTGTCTGTCTGACAGAATGATGGACTAGTTGTGCGTGTATAGGTGGGGGACAGGAATTGAACGTTGGGTATTACATGGCCTTCACTGTTGCTGGATGTGGGAAACAGACTAAAGGTTAGTTGGTTGACATTCCCGAAGCCATTCTGCTGAGGCCGTCGGCAGTTCAAAGGAGTCATTAAGCCTCACCCATCCTGCCACAAAGGGGAGATTTAAGACAGCAAATAGATGTGATAGTGAAAACTCAAAGCCAAACACAAATATCCACTAAGAGGCTTTTGGTGTATTATGCTATTATTACTCTGCCATATAAGAGTGTGCAGATTTAACTGTTTCTAGTTTAATTTTGTCCTGGGAACGTCTCATCACGACAGCTCATCTGTCTCTTCGTGTGAACCATCGAGGAAAAATGACATCAAGAGGATCAGAATTTGTCGCATTTGTCGGCATCTCACGGGCTTAAGAGCGGGAAAATCCAGTATCGGTTCATAGAAGCTAGAAAACACAAATCACATCTAAGAATAAAACAATATTTGAATAAAATCTAGTGACATTCACAAATAAAACATATAAATTATGAGCTACAAGGGCTGGTAACTTATAGCAGAGAGAAAGAGAATCTTCTCTCAGTGAGCTGATTGACTTTAAAGACACCATGTCACGAGAAAAAAGCCTCAGAGGCCAATACACATCCTTTCAGACAAAGCTTTCCAGCTCAGTGATGGAAGAAAGGCTCAATACCATTAGCTGGGAAACAGCTTTTAGTGGATTTGACAAGAGGATGTATTTTTAGGGACACAAGGCAGAACTGGACTGATTTCAGAGATGCTGATCAAAGAGAGTGATCTGTGAAATCTGTGAATCTGTGTTAAATGTCAGACCTGCTTTTCAGAGAATCTGAAGGTTTGATGGTTTATTGAAATTTATTTCCTGGTTCCTTTTTTATTCTCTTCATGTTAGAACATCTGATGTTCATCTTTTAATGCAAACGGTGTCAAAGCAACAACAGCTTTAGCAAAACTTTGGATAAATTAGCAGTTTCTTCAAACAAAATCCAGGCAACTTGTGCTTTGATAACCACTCACCAAGTCACACCTGATCTGAGCTCAGACGGATCGTCCCTGCTGCCTGAATTCACTCTAAGTTAAGTTATCATAAGCACAAAATCGGATGTACATCCGTATAATTCATGATTGTTGCATAAACTGTAATGTTCACTTAAAATGTTGCGTCCTGCTGTTGCAGCTCATTAATATTTCAGTTAACGAAGGGCTTTTATTTGACTCGACTCTTGAGGTTTCTTCAAGACGGTAAACCTCCAGAATTGTGTCACATCATATTTTTGATCAGGAAAAGAGAAAACATCAAGCTACCTCCTACAGGCTCTACAGAAAGTCTGTCTTCCTCTTTATTTAAGGCACAGTTGAGGAAGATGTAGAGACAGTAGTTATTAGACTGACGTCAGCAGATAGGCGGTGAGTGACAGACACATCTACTAGCAGCAGGTGGACCAGATGTGAAAGTGTAGTCTTATCTCTACCTGCTGGGAGCAGCCAGGTCCCCCAGACTGTCTTCAGGACCCTCTATTGAAAACACTGATAATCTGTTTGCTCCTGTAATGAGCACATTGTTCCTCAGAGAAGGGAAAGCAGGTCTCATTGCTGCTTAGCCGCAGCTCTTTGAGCAGCAAAGCTCCTCTGAGCACCGCTGATACTCTGCTTCATCTCAAACATATTGTGGAGGTCTGAGCCTCGAGTCTGAGCCCGCAACAAAGCAGAGGCCTGAGGAAGACTCTGAGCCTCCGTCCTGGTGTGGGGTGACTTTATTGTGCCGCTTTTTTTGAACGGATGATCAGAGGAAGTGACAGCTGGTGTGGCCTTCTTCACCCTTTGACTTTTAGTTTTTCCCTTTAAAGTTTTACTTCAGTTTCCGCTGAGTTATTTAAAAACACTTTCCCAAAAATAAAATAAATCATTCTCACTAAGTAAGGGCTAGATTGGTTGTTTGATAATGAGAAATGATTTCATTTTGCAGCTCGAAAGAATAAAAAATGAGTAACCATATTACAAAAAACAAAAATTAAACCATTACAGTTTGACTTTTTAATGCACGTTTAAAATCTACAAATGCTCTTAAACCTCCTCATTGGTGTTCACTTTGGCTGTATTGACTGTGAACTGTAGCAACTTTTCTCCTACTGGCTGCATGTGGACATTTTATCGTAATCAGAATGGGTTTAAAATAAGATAAGACTTTATTGATCCCCAGGGGGGAAATTCTTTAAATGAAATGATTTGATTAGATTGAAAAAAAAGTCAGTTTTTGTTCTGCGTATGTTTTTCTTAATGTTCATTGATGCTCACACACCAATACATAGATCATACACACCTCATTACATAACATCTGAAGGTAGAAACACTTAAATTTTACAGCTTTTAAATGTGAAATTACGCAAAATATTGTCACAATAAATCACAAGAAAGGATAAAATCACGTTTTATTCTGATAAACAGGACCCCATGAAATCTCACACTGAAATATTCATAGTTCTGTTATCATTTGGACAATAAAACACATTGCAGATTAATTACCACTGACATGTATGACGCTCAATGGATATCTGAGCCGGAGGTCAAAGCTAAGCAAAAGGCATCATCCTGACTATTGTTCCCACCAGCTGCATCAGCAGACACAGCAACAAATAAAGGCAACAGTCAGCTCTAATGATGGGGGATCACTCTCTCTCTCTCTCTCTCTCTCACACACACACACACACATGAACTGCCACACATCATAGGTACCGTTGAACCCTGCATCTTGATCAGACAGTGCCTCTCTAATTGAGCTAATCCCCACTTCAGGATCAGTGTTGTCCCCTGAGGTCTGACCCTCCACCCTGCCTCTCTCCTGTTCTCACCGTCTCTCTCTCTCTTTCTCTCTCTCTCTCTCAGATTAAACCTCCGTCCTCTCTGTGGCTCATGTGGACTGTAAAGCTGTTTATTGGGAGACAATGGGCAGCAGATTGTGCTGTCAGGCTCCATTAATTTCCATCATTAGCATCACACTCCAGAGTCTGTGGAAGCGGGGCCTAAGCCTTAAGCTGGGTTTGTGTACAGCATGTGTGTGTGTGTGTGGGGTGTGTGAGTGTGTTGCCTTCTCTCTGTGTATTTGATGTATGCATACAGTATGTATTCATCTTTAAGTGTTTCAAACTTGAATATACTTGGAATTGCAATCAGACTGTTCAAAGATCACTTTCTTCATTTTGTTCTGTCTTATCGGTCATTTTGGATTTTATTTAACATCAGTTTAAATAAATTTAAATAAAGATTTGAAAAAAAACCCCCCAAATATTGGAATAAAAATCCTACTGTTTAGTTTCTTTCTCACTGTGCGGGCTTTTTTTTTTAGCTTGTATTCTTATTTATCTTCAATAAACAAATAGCAGTGGCTCCTGGAGACTGACAAGGCCATAAAATTATCCTTTTTGTCCCCTTTGTAGATTAAATTCTATGTGAAGACAGCCTGTAAGAGGATGCTACTGCTGCAGGATATAAACAAGATGAGAGTTTTAAAGAAATCAAAATTAAAGTTGTTTCGATATTTCTAAAAACGGAAGTTTTGCACATTTTGAAGAGTTTTCAGACTCTCAACGGCACTCACACGTCTCTCTCTTTGGATTTATGACGTACATGCTTCTCATTTTTTATAGATTTGCTCGTGTTAAAGGTACTCTCTTATGCTTTTTATGCAAAAAAAAGAGGGGGAGGGTTAAAGTTTTAAAGTTGTTTTTTTTCTTTTTCATTCAGATAACCTATAAGAAGAACATTTTAACTCTAGAAAGCTGTGTTAAACAATATCAATTAGCGAGCTTATATTCATTTTTGAACAAAGTTTGGTGTTCAAATAAAGCAATCTTGTGATTTTTTAGTTCACCATCCAGTGTAAGCTTCATAATGATAATCACTGATAGGACTTAAATATGGCTTTTCTGGATGACGTAATGTTCAAACTACTGCAGATGTACTTTTTGCACATTTTAGTCCCCGCTGCAGAAGTTGCATATGGTAGATTTCAGGTGTGAGAAAGGAATTGTGTGATATCTGTGATTTTGCCACAATCCCCACCAGGAGTATTTAAAGGGGATGTTCATTATATTACCTCAGTATATTTGCTTTTTTTTTAGTTTTGGCACAGAGGTTTATCAGATTTAGAATTCTCATTTTTTACTTACATCTGCAGTTAATTCTTGCAAAAACTTGTCAGTATTTGGTGATGCAGATAAGACTTTAAAAGTAAATTAAAGAATTACATCAATGCATCATGTTAATCCTGTCTGAATAGTTGAAGTGTTGCAGATCAAACTTATTACGCAATACTGGGAAAGTGTGAAAGCTGTGACCGAGGCTTAAAGAAGGTGTACAAACTGATGAAAACCACTCTTTATGATCCATATGTCCTTTAGTGCAAGCTAATCAATGGACGAACGCATTGACCACCATTGGTATTTCCACCTCCAGCAGCGGAGCTCTAAAAGGAAATTGAACCACGTTTCTGCCACGCACCCACTGTGGCATAAGCCTTCTTACTCCAACTTCCTGTCTGATCAATGTGAGAGACAATGACTCAACAGGTGCGACAGACAGGAGCCCAGCAGCAGCTTTCCTCCCTGCAGCTTGGCCCAATTAGCACCCGTGGCTAAGGAACAAAGAGGCGACATTTCATTTCAGCAGAGTGCCAGTTTAAGGCCTCTTCTCTCCACCTCAGCCTCTTTTCTTTCTGTCTCTTACTGCTGACATCTTTACAGGATCATCCCTGGCTCCATCATATTCTATTAAATTGGATCGATGCCTTGTGTTCCAAGTGGCAGGGTGTTAAAAACATGGGGTGTTGATGAATTCATTGCATGTGACTGGACTTGCTTTCTTTGTGTAAAGGTTTTGGCTAATGAAACCCCCTGAAGGTCTGACAAAAGGCAAAGACATTTTTCAGGGTTTATTTCTGCAGATAGGAAACAGGCTGGATTTCCTGAGCAAATTATTTACAAAAAGAAAACTTTTCAACTTATTTGCAGATCTACTTTACCCTAGAAGAAGGTTTTCATGCTCCTATATCCCAAGATAAAACCTCAGAATAAACTGAAGAGCCATATTGGTCCACAAATGACTGCAAGATTTTGTTTTTTCATAGCTAAAAATTTTCCTTCAAAAATATTGTGCTATTATTCTAAAATGTTGGGGCTAAAACCCACTCTGCAGCATCTTGTATTTTAGCTTAACAGCAAACTGGATACAGCTTTAGAAATCTTACACTGAGTCAAAAGGTTATAAAGACTTAAATGTATTTTGGGGGAAATGTATTTTATTTGGGGTCAAATCTCAAGAAAAGAAATACATTAAATATCTGAATATGAACATATGAATTGTTGTAAATATCTAGGTTGGTTTATATTGATGAAGTCCTTATAAACGCTGCAACTTCAGAAAATGATGGCCCTATGCCAAGCTCCCGTACCCTCCTGCAGGCTTCCCCTCATGTCCAAACCTCTTCTTGGAGGCTTTTCATCCTTCAGTTTACATCTTCAGTTTCAACCTAGAAAAACTGTCATAGAATGTACATCCAAAAGCAGAAATTTAAGGATTTCTCACCATGTGTCTGTTTTATTTGATTTGATTTTACTTTGTGGTCAGTCATTGCCTTTATGTAACTGAAATGGGATGTAGCTTTGTTTATTGTTTATGCTGATTTTTTTTTTTTTTTTTTGTATCGTGTTGCTTAACTCAAACTGTGGACCCTGAAAAGTATAGCCTAATCTATACTGAAGCTATGGGGATCCAAATGAACAAACAAAAACAAAACCTGAAGAAAAAAAAATGTTGGTCACCAGGAGAAATCATACTGAGAACATAATGTAAAGAAACCTGCTCCTTCAGTTTTAATGCTCCACATATCTGGAACAAACAACCAGGAATATTCAGGTCTGTTGAAACTCTCAGCTCCTTTAAAACAAGGTTGAAGACTCACCTTATTAACTGCTGCTTTTTGTACGGATATTTTAACAGATCATTTTAAGATTCAACTTTCATACTTATATTAAAACCTTTTTGCCATTTATTTTTATTTATTTTGCTTTAGTTAAAATGTTTTCTTTAAATCGATTTCAATTTTCTTATAATATGTTTTTCTGACCTCTTCAATGATTATTTGTATGTCTCTATGAAGCACTTTGAATTTCCTTGTTGCTGAAATGTGCTATAACCTTGCCTTGTTCTGTGACATACTTTTCGGAACAGGCAATCCTGAAAAGTTGGGAACTTTTACTCTTGCTGATAGAGCTCTAGTGTGCTTTAGTCAAATATTGTAAGTTGAGTTGTTTTATGTCAAAAGAAAATAAACCTTTCAAATGATAGTCTGGATTTAATAATTCAGGAGGACTATGGGTAAATTTGATGGTCCTGAAATGTACACACCTTTTACCAAAGTGGTTCATAAAAAAAACATCTTGGAGCTCAAATAGATATTTTTGGCAGATATTCCTCTCAGAGAAGAGATTGAGATGTGTGATTAATGTCGGTATTAATTATGTAACATAACACTGTGATAATGTGGGGGAAATCACACAGGATGTCTTCGATGTTCTACCAGGGGCTTTGAAATTCATAGTGCGCATGCGCACGTGCATAGTGGGATTGAGGATGAAGAGGAGACTCGTTGATAGCTAAACGCGGCGTCTCTTTTGTCCTGTATTGTCTACAATCATGCCAGACTATATTTATTCACATGTATAAATATCAGAGACTCTTTTCTTCAAGCTACATGTTGAGAAAACCCGTTTATTTGTCACTTTCCCCAGACTAGTACCAGCGAGGCAGGAAGAGCACCGTCCCCAGAGATAAGGCAACCAGGAAGTGGAATCAACAACAGCGCGGCGTTACTCCCTCTGTCAACCCGTGTAATGAAACAGCTCTGCTTCACCCTGGGAAAGGCGACAGCGTATTTTACTGTCTTTATCGTGGTTATTGCTGCCGTTTTGACGTACTTCGACGATCCCGAGCCGGTTAAATACGCCAGGTAAATAAAAATGGGAGTCGCTATTACCTTCGACAACACTTAAATGTGACTGTGATTAACTCAAATAGTTGTAGTTGATCCTTGACGTTTAGATCAGCAGTGTAAACGTAGAAAGGAAGCAACAACTTATTAAGCTGCAGGTTACAATGCTACTAAGTTAAGGAGTGTTTTGTGGATATTAGTGAAGCATATGTTGAACCTGTGCAAAATGCATGCAACGAAGGTTACCAAGCATGAGGCAAGAAAAAAATCCATATGATTTTACCACTACCTGCACACAATCATGAGTCTAAAAGAACTCTGTTTTGGTACACAGCATGGCTGAGGACATGAAAACTTTAGAGGACAACTTCAAGCAGCAGAATAAAAGCTGCTTCATCCTCGGAGCCTCTGGAGAAACAGGAAAGGTACTACTCAAAGAGCTCCTGGAGCGCAACCTCTTCTCCAAGATCACTCTCATTGGAAGAAGACAGCTCACCTTTGAAGGGAAAGAGTATGACAACCTGGTGAGAGAGCTTACTCCTGATTTACCCGAGTTCCATCTTACCTTCAATACAGTGATGTTTGACTCGACTGACTGTGATGTTTTATCTTTCCAGGTGCAAGAGGTGGTGGACTTTGAAAAGCTTGATGATTATGCTGCAGCCTTCCAGGGCTACGATGTCGGCTACTGCTGCCTGGGAACAACCAAGGCCAAATCAGGGGCTGTAAGTTCACGGTCCAAAACCCAATGAGGGGACATTACTGGTGAATTAATGTTGATTTTTACAGTTTTATGTCTAGCACTAAACCATGAAGTTTAGTTTCTCAGTTAAGATTATATATGGTTGCCTGTAGGTGACAATGACTCAGCAATTTACTAACATTTCCTGTGGAACAGGTCTGACAAATCAGTTGGGCAGATATTTGCTTATCCCAGACATCCTTTCATGGCTTCATATGAGGGAAATCGGGTGTGGAAATCAGTAGGACTGATTGCACAAGATATATTAGAGGAGATTCATAAAGAGAACAAATACAAAAAGCAACATGGCTATTTAAAAACTGATTGTGGAGTGTAAAATCTCCTGCTCTTAAAAAGCTGACCCAAAACAATTTTAAAAAATCACATTAGGGCACCTCATTGAAAACATTTCAACGTGTCTTAATTGTACCACAAATTATTACAGGGATAACCTGCAAGAGCTAATAAACAGGTCACTTCATAACATCTTCAATGCCAACCTTTGTTGTTCTCTCTACATGTCTATTTTAAACTTTTCTGGCACCTCTCTGCTTTATTTTAGGATGGGTTTATCCGTGTTGACCGTGACTACGTTTTAAAATCAGCTGAGCTTGCGAAGGCAGGAGGCTGCTCACAGTATCACCTAGAGTCCTCCAGAGGAGCCGATAAAAGCAGCAACTTCCTCTACCTTAGAGTTAAGGTATGTCAGATCCCTTATCCACTGTGCTCTCCTCCTGAGCTCTTGATCCTCTCAAATTAACTTTACCTTTGTGTCACATAAAGCAACTCTGTTCTTTTTTTTTTCTTACAGGGACAAGTGGAAGCAGAAATTGAAGCATTGGGTTTTGACAGATACGCAATTTATCGACCAGGGTGAGTACTCCCAATTTCTTCTTTTAATAGTTAAATGAGAAATTTGCCATGCTCAGTAATCATGTGTGTAGTGTAAACGGAGAGGATTTATATCCTTTCAACTTGGTAGGAACCAAATATTTGCAGATGTGCCTGAAAATATGCATCCTCTTCCACTGAACTGCATTACATTTTTTTATGATTGTGAACTTAATCTCAAACTGCAACAGGAAATGACCTAAATTCACACTGGATTGTGGATCTGATAGCCGATGATGGTATTTAGTGTTTGTGTTCCATGGGGAATCTCAGCATTTATCCATTTTGCCATGTGCTGTCAGTATTATGAAAGCTTTAATGTTAGTCTCAGTGATTGCAGCTCGATTAATGGCTGTTAACTTAATGCCTCATGTTGAAAGACCTAACACAATTACAACTGAGCCTTTGGCCTGTTAACGGAAGCCGCTGCATTAGCAGTATTCTGTTTGGTAGAACAAACTGGGTGTGTGGTTCACATTCATTCAAGTAATCAAGAGCAACATTCATTCTCATTAGAGGCTGGGCTAATAGAGAGATTTGCTAGAAGCAAATTACCGTCTACTCAAGCTCCTTCTGAAGAGGAAGTAAACTGTCACACTGTCAAACTGGCTCTGGTAAAGCTTCCATGTATTGAACATAATACTTGAAAGTGACACCATCAGGCTTTTTACTTAGGGTGTTTTCACACCTGAAAGTCTGGACCTTGGTCTGGACCAAAGTCTGTGTTTTTGTTACATTGTATACATTTAGTTGGGTCTGTTATGGTTTCACACTGTCATTATTGCAAACGGACTAACAGAACTTACACAACGAACCTACGTGATACCGTCATCAACTGCATACTTTGCATGTCTCCGTAGTTTACACTGATTGGTCATTTGGCCTGCGGGCGTCTGACGTCAACATGTTGAGCGGGAATTTAAACTTCCATATTATTGATGTTTTCATACCACCAACAGCGACAACTTGAAGAATTGTACATAATGCTGATCTGAGGTTGTCTTATGAGGTATATAATTAGGGGCCACTTAATCGTCATCAACAGGAAAGAGAGTGAAAGTGTGTAATCCTGATATTGGTATGAAGGTCCGAACCTGTCAAAATAATGCTTTCACACTGGGCATGTACCAGACCGTGGTCCCGTTTGGTCCGAACCGAGACCACCGCATTTGGTTGGACCAAGGTCTGACTGTTTGGTTCAGACCAAGGTCGAGGAGAGTTTTCACACCTATTATTTTGGGACGGATCAAACAGAAAAGTCTGAAAGTCCGGACCAAATGACATTGGTGTGAAAGACCCCTAAAGCTACTCATGGATCTGATGGTTAGCTGTGAACTTCTGATCTATAATGTGTGAAATTTTGACATTTCTTTGCACTTACATCATAGAAACGTATGATAACGGTTTATTTTAAGAAAACCCAGTTTCTCCTGTCCAGAACAGTACAAGGTGTCAGCTCTGCATAGTGCTTTTTTAATCTCATACATCCCATGATAGTACTGACAGTACCTCTGTGTTTTTTTCTCCTGCAGGGTTTTGTTGGTTGACCGACAGGAGAGTCGGCCCGGCGAGTGGCTGGCCAGAAAATTCTTCGGTGGCCTTTCCTCTGTGTGCTCCACATCCATGGCCATCCCAGTTGAAGTTGTGGCAAAAGCAATGGTGTCGAACACTCTGCTTCAACCCGAGCAGAAGACCGAGATCCTGGAGAACAAAGCCATCGGAGCTTTGGGAAAAAGTTCAGGGAAATGAGACACGGCAGAAAATTCAATCAGGTGAGGAGATGGTTCAATTTGGACACTCTAGCAAAGTTTCCCAACAAGTTTCTGTCTCTTTTTTTCACTCTGTATTTTAAATGAAATGCACAAATCCTGTAAGTTTTAATGACTCTAAGTTGAATTTCAGCTTGCAGTTTTAGACTACCTTTAATAAATCAAGATATTATTATTGTGAGATGTTTATGTATTTATTACCCATAACAAAATTCTTTAAGATAGTTAGTTTGAAAATATCTGGAGTGTTATTATCCTTCCAATAAATATTTTCCAGAAGACTGTGTTGTTGTTGTTTTTACCCTAAAAATCAACAAGAGATTTACAACACAATTTATGATATTTCCCTGACATTTCTAAAAGTAAAGCTCATTTTTTAACTCAAAAATTTGGAGCATGACAGTGGTTCTGTGTGTGATCTCTGGCTTCCTACAATTAAGATATATATTTTTTTCCATTTCAGGTCATTTCCGCAGACACAGGGACCACAAATACACATCACTGCAAATATTATTTCATATCAACAATACAACAAGTACTTTTGCAACAGTCGGGAAATTAAAGGGCGTTTCCAAGAAAATGCCAAATTGTTTTGGCTCTTCAATACAACGACTTTAAGGAATCACAATAATTTATTCAGGGGAAAAACTGCCAAGCTGTTTTTGTTCATGTCCACCATGTGTGCTTTAAAATATTGCGCTGAACTGCCTCAAAATGAATGCTTATGAATACCATTCACTTGATTCAACTTGTCTGTATTTTTGTCATTTACTGTAAATATTTGTTTCATTGAAATAGAAATATTATATTTACTAATCTCAATGTTATTTGTGTCGATATGAGCTTTACTAAATCTGCAACAGAAGATCGATTGAATGTGATGATATTGACAAAAACTGTGCTATGATACTGCATGAGACTGAAGATACAAACATGAAACAAGTCATCTTTTCCGTTTTACAAAGGGATCAGCTTTGATTAAAGGTTGTTCATTATGCATTTCATCTACGGCTCCAAAGCTAAGGATCCTATAAACTGCAACACAGCTAATTTCATCTACTTTATAGAAATAATGAACATTTTTCTTTACTCTTGTATTTCCATCCGGTGTTGTTTCTTTTATTAAAGACCAAAACTGTCTTGAAACTGGGTATAACTGAGATTAAAGTTGGTCTTGTCAAACAGTCAAACCAAGATGTAAGCTCAAAGGGGGTCATATTCAGATTTCAAACACATTAAAATAAATTAATTATTTAAAGAAAAGCAGATAGAATAGGACGTGGCAAAATCATCTTGTTTTCCTGATTCTATTTAACTTTTAAATGTCTTATTTGTTGTTTTAAAGTTTTCCTCTCCTTCGTTTGTTTTATGTACTTGTCAAATATTGAAGCAAGAGTTACTTTTGTGTTTAAAATCATGCATTTTAAATAAATCTGATTTTCCCATCCTAAATCCAGCAGCACCATCTTGTGGCTACATTGGGTTACACACACATGAAGTTCTGAATCTCTGTATCTCAACTGCTGTTTCAGGCAGATTTCTTTTTTTTTTTTTTTTTTTTTTTTTTTTTTTTTTTACAGTAATCACCTTTGACATCTACTTGATTTCCAGTCATCTTTAGAGTATTTGAACTGATCCTGCTCCAAGTAAAAGGTCATTGGACAGTGTTTTTCCATTTGCAACAGACTAAATAAAGCTATTATTCTACAAAGGTTTCACTTTGGGGTCCAAGCCTTGCACTTGGTATACATTATTGTGAAATGTTGCTCAGAGCAAACTCATTTATCCAAATATATATGTTATAGATGATTACCCTACCCATATAATTTACCAGAAAGTTGAGTAACTTTCAAAAAGACATCTACAAAGGCACAGATTTAATGCCACAGATTTGAGCTGTTCCTTCAACCATAACACCAACCCCTGTGGGCCAGTCTGAAAGTTGAGCAGATTAACTATCTTTTTCTAAAACTATAGTCTTTATTTTTGTACCTTAATCCAGAGGAAGAAAATGTGGCAATATCATCCACCTCTAGTCCTCTTTAACAGGATTAATCAAGAGTAAAAATTTACCTTGCAGCTCTGCATTAGCAAGCAGCATCAACATGTGGCACCAGAGGCAGACCTGCCTTTGTTTTTTTTTTAAATTTTATTATTATTGTTACCATTATCTATTTAAAATGTATATAAATAATACATACATAAGATTCTCTACATATAAACAGTCACAGTTTATAAAAAGTGAATCGCCTGCTCTGGTAAAAC
The DNA here is from genome assembly GCA_030710495.1 of Labroides dimidiatus. Classification (NCBI taxonomy): domain Eukaryota; kingdom Metazoa; phylum Chordata; class Actinopteri; order Labriformes; family Labridae; genus Labroides; species Labroides dimidiatus. The sequence continues at coordinate 31,246,282 of CM061144.1, read as the reverse complement.
TCTTCCCGCCAAAACGTGTGTTCCGTGCGCGACATCGATTACAGTCCGGCAAGAAACTTGAGATATGATTGTATGGGATCAAAGATGACAAAACGTAGAACGAAATTTTATAAATAAAAAAGTCCGCAATGAAACAGTGTAAAGGCAAAACATTATCAAGGGGTAAAACCACAAAATTTTTCTCACCTCAGTAGAAGAGAAACCAGGCAGCACAAGAACTCAACATAGTCTGAGACTAAGAGGACCGGAGGAAAAAACAACCAAGTACAAGTAAATAAAATGGTAGGTAGGAAAGATAAGACCGAAGATTAAAAAATAAAAGAAGATTACATTAAGTTATGATAAAGATAATAAGGCTAAAAGTTAAGATAGCAACGACAATGTTTAGTTTGTGGTTTGGTTAACTCTGGTGACATCTAGTGGTGGTCACATGGAACTGTAACTGCCCACCCACCTTTAACGTCACTCTACGTCACCCGGAAGTTTATTGAAACCCAGGCGGCATCATGGCAGAGTACACAGATCCACGTGAGTGAAATAAATTTTACATTTAAACCCAAAACTTGTAGCTGTGAAATTCCTAAGGGCACGAGTTTGCTTTCAGTAATATATGTGGTGGATGCAGTTTATGAATTTATCTTTATTCGCTTTACACTGATCGTTAGAAACATACCGATCGTAACGCTAATGCTATATGATTAAAGAATAGTGATAAACATACTTAGAAAGAAGGTTTTGTGTTGATTCGTGGCCTTGACATGAAGATGAAATGACTGTGACAGGCGGTGATGCAGCTGCTGAGGAGATGCCCGAGCTCTCTGACGGTGACGATGAAGACATTGATGATGAAGAGCAGTGGCAGTGGATGGAGGAGGATGAAAATCAGTGTGTTACCTGTTTGTTCTGCAACAGGTGAGAGTGTACATGGTCTGTCAGAGTTGTTAGACTGCAGACAAAGCTTAAACTAAATACAAAAGATCTGTTGGATGTGTTTGTGATTTGCTTTGAAATGCACTGCTGTGGTTTCTGTCTTTTAAAGGGATGGAGCTGTAAACATCCAGTTGCAATGGTTTTGTTTTTGCGTAACACAAGTAAAACTGTTGCTGGTCAACAGTTATTATTCTTGCAAAATATTTTCTTACCGACCAACTTGTCAAGCCTAAATCCCTCTTCATAATAACCATTTATTGAGCTGAGCTTTATGTTGAGCGTTTAGATAAATTCAAGTATCAGCCCCTAAATGAACAGTCAAATCCACTTCAAACATTACTTTTGCCTTCCTGACTTGAAATTAGAGGATGGTGCTGTAACTACTGTAAATTAATTGGTTAGATTCTCATTGTAACTCATGCTAATGTACAATTTTACGGTCGTGTGTTTTCTAGAGAGGAAAATATCAAATAATAATCAATGTTTGTAATGTTTTAGACTTCTTATTAAAACAAGTTTTCCTGTCCGTTTCAGGTCACTGAGCTCCGTCTCTGCTACGCTTCAGCACTGCACATCTGAGCATCAAGTCAACATTGTAGATATAATACGAAAACACAGTGCGTAAACCCTAATAATCTCTGTAAGAGAGAATCAAAGCATGCTTTATTTTTTTATGTTTCACACTTGTCTTTTCTTTTCCTCACAGATTTAGACGACTACGGTTACATAAAGATGATCAACTTTATTCGGTCCAACGTAAGTGCTGTCTTTTTATCAGACGCTGCTTAATGCCAGAGAATTTAAATCTATTATATTAGCTTCCGTATGACAGCAGTGAGGGAGGGTTAATTTTTAAAGAAGTTAATCTTTTATAGAAATGTGACGCTTCCAGTCTCACTGGGCTACCAGACGCTCCTTTACCCTGGGAGAGTGAGGATTTCCTGCGGCCCGTCCTTCAGGATGACCCTCTGCTTCAGACAGGTCTGTGTTACTACTCATCCACATCCACATATTTCGATAGTTTAGGATGGTGACGCGTGTTTACCTGATTTTTCTGCTTTTAAAGACTTATTGAGAAAAATAATGTTTACAGGAATAAATAAACTGCTTTCTTAATTTGAAAATGATTAGTTTGCTCCCTCACAGTGTTTTTGTACCACTGACAAAATAAGTAGGCATCATTTTTCTTGGGTCAGCATTTTCTCTCTTCCAGCTTCAGCTCTTGAAACTGCCTGCTGTTATGTTTTAGTCTTATATTTTGCAGCTTATGCAGTAAAAAACAGACTCTACGATTTCCCTGGTTGTGTTTTTTTCCCCTCTTATATTTGAATGACTTTGCAAAATGAAAAGCTAAAGAAAGAAGCCTTTCCTGTGTAAAAATGGATTCTTGAAGGCACTGATTTTTTTGAAGACTGAAACATCATTTCAAACTGGTGGAGATCAGTGGCAGGAATCTAAACAGACTGAATGTGTTTGATTCTGTGTTGAGCATCGTTTGTGTTTTCGTGTTCAGCCTGTGTGTTCCAAATCTTATTTCGTCCCATTTATTGTGTTTCTTGCAGATCCAGAGGAACTCTGTGGTGCTGAGGGGTCGATTCAGTCTACATGTCAGTCGTCTGGGATAGAGTCCCATGATGCACTCCTGCAGAGGGCACAGTCTGCTGAGGAGAGAGCACATCGCTCAGAGGAAGCGCTTGCCAGAGCCATGGACGACCTGCACAAACTGAAGTTAGTCTTATTTTGCATTTTAACTTAATTTTAGTTGAGTTTTTGTCTGTCTGGGGTAAATCTTGTTTTTCGTTGAGTGCTTTAAATGAACTTGGGCAGCGTTTGCTCCTGCATTACCCTCCTGCAGCCAGCAGGGGGACACAGTGAACACAGTAAAGCCGAACCATCATCTAGAGTAGCTTGTGGAAGAAGTTTGAGGAAGGGGAAAGATAAAGGAGGGAAGGGAAAATTCCACTGCAGCATGGAGGTTAAAGTGAGGAGGGGAGGTGGGAAGGGGGGAGCAATAAAGGAAAATTACAGAAAGAGTGAGGTTGGGGGGTGTTGGGAGAGAGTTAGAAAGATAAATGCCTTCCATCTACTCCATTTACTGCTTCGTCCCGCATGAAGGTTGTGTGTGCTTTCTGCTTTCTGGTCTCTGCTTTTGTCCCATGTCCTAATATGAGAAGTTAAACATGTATTTCTTTGGCGTTCTTTCAGGCTGCTGGCTCAGGGTTTGGTGCTGAATGCAGAAACTAGCAAATCTGGCAACCTGGGCTCTGTGGCTGAACTCAGAGAGGACGAAGATGAAGCCTACTTCAGCTCTTACGGCCATTACAGCATCCACGAGGAGATGCTGAAGGTCTGAGATGAGCAAACACACAAACATCTTGCACGCACTTGTCAGGGTCTGCAAGTCTCATTAAAGTCTCATGAGTCATCCCCGCTGGGTGCAGGTGTCTCTGCAGAGCGAGAGCAAGAGCTAGTTCATCAGTGGAAGTCGTGGTTGAAAGATTTCGATGTAGCACGTAAATGAAAATGATCGTCTTTATGCACACATTGACACAGACGACAAGACATTCTTTCTAAAGTGTCAAATCAGCAATAAGCGCCGAGCGCTCATGTGAGACAGCAGCATGCTCGGAACGTGGAAATTAATTTTTACACTCCTCCAGCTCTGAAAGTTGAAAGTGTCAGCAAGCGGAAGGGGTGTGTTGGTGGAGTGTGTGTATGTGTGTGTATGTGTGGAGGAGGGCAGCTCTGTCTCCTCCCTTCTTGTTCTACTTACTGCAGTGCTTAGACATATCCCTGTCGGCTGTCCTGATTGGTGCGAGGCACGGTGAAGTTTTGCGTCATGTGTGTGCGCGTCAGGCTGTAAACTCCAACAGAGTCTCTGGAGGGCCTGAGAACACGTGACGGAGGCTTTGCAGTAGAATGCGTTCAACTTTTTTTTATAGGTTAGCCCAAAGTGTGTGATTCACTCAGTGTGTTTTTTTCAGTTAGATGTTTGTCGCTTTGGTTTCATTTAGTATTCTTGCATTTACCTGATATTTAAAAAAGTGATGTAAATGCAGCGCTAGAGTGACAGAGAAGAGGTGAGAGGTAAAGGTAAAGGAGGAGGGATAAGTCTGATTCTCCATCACTGCAGAAACCTGTAGTTATTTTTAATAGCCTTTATTTGATTTGACATAGATTCAGTGGACAGGTCTTATACATATTTTCTTAAGTAAAGTGCTTCTTAAAGCTCCTGTGGAGAACTTTTAGTTTGTGCTGATTTTGTCGCCCCCTGTTGATGAAGCAGTGGATCGCAGGTCCTTGAAGGTTTTGTTCTCTACTCAAGTAATTAGACAAGCAAAGTCTCATCCTGCTGTCCTTAAAGAGACTGTGAGGACTATCTGAAGTGGATCACAGCGACACCTTTTGGAGTCGTGATGACATGACTCTTAACACGGCGTGTGTTTGTTATGGAATAGAATGGAGATCAGATCTTCTTTTTAACACTACTTTTCTTTGATCAAGACAACTTTTTATCAGGTACAACACAAAGAGGTAAGGTATTTATCAACAGTTATGCAGCGCTGTTGTTTGACATGTTACAACAAGCAAACTTTGTCAGTTTGTACCATAATTTAGAAGTCAACTATTTAACTGCCTCTTGCAGCCCAATGCTCTGAGACATATCTGTAGGCTAACATGTAACGTTAGCGAATCCTTATGTCCTGCTTAATTTCCAATCAGAGCTAACGTAACCTCACTCTTCATTTTATCGACAGACTCTGAAGTTTGATCAGATCACTGCAGAATAACTGCTGCATGTGGATCGGAATGAACATTATCATAAACAGTTTGGCTTGTGTTTTAGCCTTTAGCTTGTGCTTTATCACTCTCTTGTTGATTTCTTCTTCTCTTCTGTCCATTTTCTGCCTGACAGTTCAGCTCCAGTGTCCACCATCACTACTTTAATCAAAATCTTTTTATTGAAATATCAACAAAATACGCAAGAAGCGCTGAGCTGAACAGTCACTAATAATAGCAGCTGTTGTATATAAACATCAAATGCAAATAACAGTTACATCTTCATGAGAAAAATAAGGGAGATGTACAGAAGACAAAAAATACTGCTATTAATTTCACATAGTAAAAGAGTGAAGCATGGACCAACAGCAGCAGTCTGAATAATTATTTTGCTTTTTAGGTTAAAAGGAATAGATATATACATATATATACACACATACACATAAAAAAGGATGAACAAGAAGTTTAACAAAAACAAACAAGCAGAAAATCTATTATAAATTAATCCCTACCCAGTCACTACCAGTAAAGATGAGAGATGATATACCCAGTCTCATAAAAGACCATCTGAAAGAAAGAGATGGACAAGCTGCATCTGGAACACATTTTTAAAGGTTGTGTACATTATTCAGAAAAGGTCCCCAAATTTTCAATAAACTGTGCATTTGAATGTTGGAGTGAGAACCTTATTTTCTCTAACTTCAAGCAGGCCATAACTTCTGCCAGCCATTGTGCATGCGTGGGCGGGGTAGCGTCTCTCCATCTGAGCAGCACGACACGTCTGGCTAAAAGGGAAGCAAAGGCCAGGGTCCGCTGTTTGTTAGCCGATAACTGTACCACTCCATCAGTAACTCCAAACAGGGCAACAAGAGGATTGGGATTTAGTTTGATATTAATTATCTTGGACAAAGACTGAAAAACCTCTGTCCAATATTTATTGAGACTAGGGCACTGCCAATATATATGAACAAGTGATGCTTCAGCGCTCTTGCATTTGTCACAGAGCGGGTTGATATCAGGATAGAAGTGGGAAAGTTTAAGTTTAGAGATATGGGCTCTGTGTACCACTTTGAACTGGATTAGGGAATGGCGAGCACAGAGAGAAGTTGTATTAACACGTTTAAGAATGGAGCTCCAAGTGTCTTTAGATAAGGACAGGCCTAAATCTTCCTCCCAGGATCTTTTAAGTAAGTCTGAAGTGTCCCGCCTTATGTCAGCTAACATGTTATACAAAACTGAGATCACCATCACTACTAAACAAAACAGAAATCGTTTTCAGCAGAGAAAAACACAGATCTCTCTTTTCACTACTAAACTTCATCAGCCAGTGTGGTGTTGTCATAGAGATTCTGGCTTGCTGTAAATCAATCCAGTCCTATCTTACCTGGAAGTTAAAAAATAGCATTTAGGAGTAAACTGTATTGGCGCTGATAATCTCGTTTTAAATCGTGGATTAGGATCAGGCAGATATCTGGAAGTGAGACTTTTTCAAGATCACTTAGAAATTCCTCACAGGAACTTTAAACAGTCAAATATATCATGAATATGTCCTGTAAAAAATGGAGAACAAAAGACACAAAAACAAAAACAGCAATGTTCTGGAACAACTTGTAAACACACTACGAGATGCCATCTGTCATCAGTGATCGTTTACAGCATTTACAAGTTTGATCCCCCTCAAAAAACTTTTCCTCATGTTGCAGTTCAACAGCTACCTTCAGGCTGCAGTTTTAAACATTATCATAAAGAAATGACAAATCTTGTTGCTGAAGGTCTTGTTTGCTTTTAATAGGAAACATGTAATCCTCAATATCACAGGATGTTTGAAATCCAGTGTTTTTGTTTATTTTATTTTCAAGAACAAACACACCAGAGTGAAGCTGAAGCTGTAGTGACAGACGGCTGGCTAAACAAAGCTGCAGACCGGATCTGTTCAATTTCCATTTTTCCGTTACTATCCAAACACTTCCTCTAAAGACACAAGGAGGGGATGGTCGGTAAAAATATGAAAGACAAACATCCTTTACGTGTTTAATTCAGTGTTCACTGTGAGCCCTCAACCTTAGAAAGTTTGTCATAAAAATAACAAATCAAATAGAATCCTTACAATGTAAAGTTTTAATGCCTTTTGGCATTTTTTTAGTAGTAGTGAGTAGTGTGAATAATTTCAGCTCAGAGAAATCATCCATGAGCTTCAGATTCAGTTCAAAGCACATGTTGAAGTTCTGTAATTCCACTAAATCTTACACTAAGTCACGTCGCTGTCTTTTCAACAGATTCTGAAGCTTCTTTGCAGAGAGGAGGTGGTGAGGGCAGTTTGAGGCAGATATGATTGGCAGGTCAATTATCGAGTCTTGAACTGACCTCCTCATGAAAAACTTCAGGAGGCGTCTTCGCTGTATTCATGCCATGAATTTATTCAGGATTTTCTCTAAAAACTGTACAGTCAGCACCTGTACAGGAAAGCTTGACACGCTTTGGAAAAGGCTGCGTGTTTTTTTCTTAACTTCTAAAAACAAGCAGTTATAGACCTTGTGGCTTCATCACTCATGTCCGAATCTTCTCTCTCCACAGGACAAAGTGCGCACAGAGAGCTACCGTGATTTCATGTACCGCAACCCTGATGTTTTCAAAGACAAGGTGAGCCAGATAAACGCATGCAAACATGCAGTATGTGTGTATGAATGCGTGTCTGCAGCATGAGAAAGAGGAGCCGAGCCCGCTCTGCAGGACACACATTAATAAGGTGATGCTGTCTGATTTAAAACACAGCACGACTTTATTAGCACCTCCAACGTCAACTGCAGAGAGCTGATAAGAGACACATGCAATCCACCACCAAACCCATAACCCACCCCAAAAAGCCTTCCAGCTCACCCCCCCTACTATTTCTTCTTCATTGCTTTTAGTTGCAGGAAGCAGTGGCCTGTATCATGACCATCCATTATATGGGCGGCTGCTGGTTAGTGCTGGGACGAGGCTGCAGAGGAGGGAGGCAGGCTGTGTTGATGGGAACGTACATTATCCCTGTCAGAGCGAAACATCCGCCAGAGAGGAAAATGTCACCTTCTACAGGCAGCGTTAGATGGAGAACAAAACCAGGAGGCCCTCGTTTCAGTTCTGTTCAGACGGGGTTTGAAGGAAGACAGAGAAGGCGGCGAGAAGCTGAGTGTTGAGTTGAGTCAGCAGTGTTGGCGACCCTCTGTGAACTCATAAAGGCAGCGGGACGCTTCCAGAGAAGTTAAAGTGTCCTTAAATAGAGAGGCACATAAACAGTGTTACATATAGCCGGGCGTATAGTCGTTGCAGCTGTGCCGCGCTCATTAAACCCCATTGGGGGCGAAGATGAACAAATTAACTGCAACCTATGGGAACCTGAAATAGAGGTGATTAAAAACTCAGTCAACAGCAACACAAGCTGGAGTGGAAAAGTTAGCAGAGTGTCCTGAGGATTTAGAAGCACTTAAAGAAGTAAAGATGATGAAAACTCTGCATGTCCGAACATTCATCTGGAAGGCTCAGCGCTGAGATTTTACTCTATTACACGGAGGCAGCTGGAGGTCACTGGCAAGTTTATGGTGTACAATCTTTTAAAATAATCTCCATCTAGCGCACAAAACTTTATGAAAGGTGTGACTTGTTTCTTTTTCTACACAGCAGGAAAAGACGTGCTGAAGTTACTCGTTCTAAATGATGTGTACATTTACGTTTTCTGTCACATGCTCAAAGAAAACCAGAGTCTGTCTGTAACATCTCACTAAACTCCATTTGGACTGTGCAGCTAAAGCTAAAGCTCTGTACATTCTGCACAGTCTGAAAACTCGAACAGCTGAACACAAGATTAGATTAAAGTTTTGAAATGGTGGAGATAAAAAATGGTTCAAAATGCGGGATAAGAAATATTTCTCTCTGGTTCTGCAGGTGGTGCTCGATGTCGGCTGTGGAACTGGCATACTGTCAATGTTTGCCGCCAGATCTGGGGCCAAGAAGGTTATCGCAGTGGACCAATCAGAAATCATCTATCAGGCCATGGACATTGTCAGGTAAGACACAAGCATCTGGCCCAGTTAAAACTCTGATTGTCGTTTATTCTGGAACAAAGCTTGAATGCTCTTTGAAATATTTTGTTCAGGGGTGTCCAAACTTTTTTTCAAAGATGGTCAAATTTGTTTCACATTTGTATTAGAATTCTCTATTTAAGTATTTCTTTTATTGATTTATTAAGAAAAAAATCACAGTGTGCTCAAACATCCTCTTTACATCATCACAGACTGATGAAATCAAAGCTCACCTGTCCCTCAGGTGTCTCTTTATACCAGATGATCAGTGGTCAGTTTTCTGTAGTGTTACGTGCTGCATAAACATCAGAAAACTCTGCTTCTGACCAAGGAAAATGTTCTCCATTAGGGGGCGATATGGAGGAAAATATGTCAGGATGCTTTTATGGCAGGATTAGGATCTGGATTTGATCAGGATTGTTTTTCATATTCAGACAATTTTGACCTGCAAACCACATTTTTAGTCGTAAATATTTCCTACCTGCATCATTTCATAACTCAAATCTCATCTTGTGTCCTCTAATGTGTTTTTTGAACTCTCACATTTTCACATCTTGATAAATTAATTCATTTAAAGACGTCAGATCTAAGAGTTGTTGAGTTTCTGCATGTACAGAGCTTTAGCTTTAGACAAGCAGCCTCTGCACAGTCCAAATGGAGTTTAGTGAGACGTTACCAGATAGACTTTGGTTTTGTTTGGGTTCTTGACAGAAAACGTAAACGTACACAGAAAGAGAGAGTGGATTTACATGCATGCAGTACCAACTAAAGTCCCAACAGGGGGGTCTTGTCTCTTAATGTGTGTTTGTTGAGTTGGAGCCACAGACTGGAGCGCAGCGACCTTTTTATCATGGTCATCTACTTCCTCCTCCAGCAGAACGCAGAGACCGATCGAGTCCTGCCGATTCTATCCGCACTCCGATTGCAATTACAGTATCCAGGTGTGTCAGTCAAGCTATGCTCAGTCTGTTTTCCAACTAAGCTGTTTACATGCATTTCAATAGTCCGATCTTGCGCTGACTTAGCTCGTAGTCTGATTTCTGAAACTGTATGTCAACTTATCATCCAGAGGCTCTGTAAATCAGCCTACGACAGCTCTGTCTCACATGTTAACACTCCCTGAACAGTCAACATGACCTTCTACCATCAAACCTGAAATACAAGGATTCCCGTTTTAAGAAGGTCAGTCTGAAAAAACTCTTGTGGACTAGTCAACCTTAAACTAAGACGCCTAATATCAGATCAAAAGTGCTTTAAGGAGTCGTTAAATCTTGTGTTTGGTGTTTAAGTGTTCGGGAAAATGTATCTATCTTTGTGTCTAATCTGCTTTAATACAAAATCTTGGACTTTCTTTGACAGTAAATACAGATTAGCTCAGTAGCCGCAGAGCTGAAAGAGTACACAGGTCATCTTCCCTTATCCTGCAGAAAAGGATTCTGGGACAAGAGGTCTGTGTGACCTCCAGCCACCTTTTTATTTGTTGCAGCTGGTTGACTTCAATAGAGCTGCTGTCAGCGTGGTGGCCGTAATGCACATAATTTACTCCTGCGGTCGGACTCATTCACCTCTCGCCTCTTATCCGCTGCGGCAGCTTCAGACCAAGGCCTCCGGTCCAAACCTCACACACAAAAACACACTCTCACACATGTAGATGACCCCCTGATGCGATGTTTTAATACACTCCTTCGTCCAATTTCAGTTACGGTGTGTTTCCAGGAGCTGCTTCTCCACAGTGTAGTCATTTACCTCCACCAGAGCCTCCGCTGTCCCTTCCTCTACCTGCGACCACTTCCCCCATCACACCCCTGCTTCTGAAATGCATTTTTGAGTTAGGGGCCGTAATGACTGCCATTATTACTGTTATGTAAGAGAGTGTCGTATAAGCAAAACAACAGGGTTCGCTGAAGGAAGGGGACGTTTTAATTTTACAGCCCACTGGCTCGCTGTTGGAGTGTGCGCGTTGGCATGCAAGCTGCATCACAGGTTTGCCAGTTGGTGAAGTTTCAAGCAAAGAGAGATGTGCAGCACCCTCCTGCTCCTGCACATTCAATCATACACGTATTGAAACACACTCAGACTGAGCCCCGAGGTTGCTTTGAATCAAATCTTCGCTTCTGTTCTTGTTTTTAAAGCTCTTATTTCTCCGTTTGTGTGCACGCTGCTGGCCTTTGTGTGTCCGTCACTTCCTCTCGGTGTTAATATCAGGGTTGTAATTAAAGTGGCTCCTGTTGGTTAGGCAGCAGCATCCATCTTCTGTCTCCACCCCACCACTGGAGTTTAAATGAAAAGCTGGATGTGACTTCTTTCCTTCACAGTCACTTCCTTAATGGATAATGTCCAAATAGATTTTTTTAAATGGCTGGAATTGATGGATTATCCAATAGAGGGCTTTGGATTGTGACAACAAAGAAGAAGCTAAACGATATTTTGACACAGACGAAATTAAAACTTTAAGTGGTTTCAAAAACTTAAGATTGAACAATTAGACATTCTGCATATATCAGCCTCAGTATCACCAATATCTGACTCTGGAGGCAGCTGAACAGCATTTAACCCACTAATGACATTTTCAAGAAGTGATTATCACTCAGCTGTTTCAAGTACTTACTTCTGATTGGTAAGTACACAGTATAGCAGCATCTTTGATTTCTCGATAGCATTTTGTTGGTATTAAGATCACATTGTTGCTAATGATGTAGCCCCGATGACAGACTTTAATATGCTTAACTGCAGCTGTCAGATCTACCTGCAGGTATCTGAAAATTCAGTCTGTTGACACTGAAAAATAACATGAAAAAGGGACTAAATCAGAGGAGAACCAGCAGAAAGGTTTAAAGACTGTATTTATCTGTACATTATTATTATTTATTATTTAGTATCTCTGTTAAATGCACTGGGGGGGGGGCAAGGGTGGAGGGCTTTGTGTTGATCTTTGGGTTTGGGGGTGGGGGAAATCCTTTTTTATTATTTTTCTCCTTGTTCAGCACTTTGTGTTACCATGTTGCATATGAAAAGTGCTCTATAAATAAAGTTTGATTAATTGATTGAAAAGAAGAGAATGTCTCAGACTGGCAGAAAAACTTAATCAGATGCAACATTTATTAGTTTCTTTCTGTTCCCTTGCTTTACTTAACTATCAAGGAAAACTTTGGTTTAATGTGAGTAATAATAGCTAAGATGGCTCAGTCAATGTTAAATCAGTTAAAACCGTAAAATTAATTCATCAGAAGAAATATAACAGTTTTTAAATCACTAAATGATCTACAAATCATTGCCTGATATATATATATATATATATATATATATATATATATATATATATATATATATATATATATATATATATATATATATGTGTGTGTGTGTGTGTGTATATATATATATATATATATATATATATATATATATATATATACTTATGTATATATACTTATGTATATATACGTGTGTGTATATATACGTATGTATATGTATATATGTTTTTTAGCACACCTGACATGACACCATGTATTTAAACAGTTCAGGGTCAAAGGGCATAGTAGATCAATTCATTGTCACTCAGAGCAGAGAGAGTTATAGTAGAACAAAAATGAGAGACTATCATGTCTTTCTTCCATATTTTTTTTTAACCCCACAAGTCCACCACAAGGTTTTGACAATCAGTTTCATCAGTCAGTGACTCCAGCATCATATCATCAGCCGTCATATCATATTTGTTTCTTACAGTTTTAAAGGAAGTGAGATGTTTTCTTTTCTGGAATATTTTGAAATGGAACAATTGGTTCGGTTAGAGGAAGAATGCCGGATTTTGATTGAGTCCAGTTACTTTTGCTTTGAGGTTAACAGGATGTTGCGTATGATTCAGTTTTCAAACTGTCTTTGATTTGCACCGATATCTTGAACTATTTTGGTCAGTCTTAAGTTCAAGCTTATCTTTTATGGAGTTAACATTACAGCACAGAGTGTTCACATAGCGTTACAGCGTATCCATGGAAGGAGAAATCCTCCCTTCAGGGAGTGTTATGACTTCTGCTCCTCCTCTGCTCCATCTTTTGCAGTGACTGCGTTGTTATAGAAAGAAACCTCACTCTAGATCACTCTGTTGGACTCCATCCTGCTGGAATGACCTGCTCACATCACATTATCCTGAATAAATTGGATATTACAAATGGACAATCATGGAATTTTTTGGTTTTTACAAATTAAAACAGCTGTTATATTATCATTATAATTATTTTTGGGAGAATCGTTACTTAATTTTTTTTAAACAAAAGCACAATTATTTTGAAAAGTGGTTCCTGTGATTAACTGTGCAACCTCCCTCCCTCTCTCTCTCTCTCTCTCTCTCTCTCTCTCTCTCTCTCTCTCTCTCTCTCTCTCTCACTTCTGTTTACAAATGCCCACTCATAGACACTCGCACACACACACACACACTCACAATCACACACACACACACACAGGCCCACAAAGCCGCACAGATACTGACTCTCTCCCCTGAGAACTGACATTGTCCTCTAAATTACCCCAATAATGAGATTACAGTGTTTCCCTCTTGTGAAAGGTGGAGGAGGTGGGAGGTGTGGAGGGCTGTGGGTGAAGGGTGGGGTGAGAGGGGGGTGTGGAGGGATGGATTCTGGGAGGAGGTGATAGCAGCACTAGCACAGCAGCAGAGAGGGGAGAGACAGTTCAAGATAAGGATCGCTGCCACAGAAATGCACTCTGGGCCGCTGTGAGTAATTGTTCTGTCCTCGGTAACATTAGCTGTCATGATAATGGAATATTCACAGAGATTGATACCCGGACCGGCCGGTCTGAGAGGAGGGATCATTTACACAGGAGCAGCACTGAGTGTACAGTCCCTACCTGAGCCTCCTGACACCTCTGCAGTCCTACAGTCCAGATCTTTACACTCTCACACACAGTGACTGGAAATATACTGTACTTGGAAAAACAGTGTTGTTTACACATCTTGACAGCCCTGATCTATAAGTATCCAGGCATATATACATGAGCCACTTTCATAAAGGTTGTTAGCAAAAATGTGATGGATGTATTTTTTACTTGTAACGCCAGCTTCAGCGACTTTGAAGCTCAGTCAGTGATTTGTAAACGTTCCCTCATCACTATTTTTATCCTCTCCAGTGATGAAGCCACAAAGTCCGACTCTGACTCTGCAGTTCCGCTCAGCTCCACTTAGAATCTGAATGACCTTCAGCTCATTACAACTTTACTTTTTTAGTAGCTCTCGCCATGAATCAGAGTAGTTTTTGCTTCTGTCAAGCAAATTTGAGAAGAAATTTGCTGGAAGTTATTTTGTTAGTCAGTGGAAAAAAGTGACCAGCTTTCAGATGCCCTACACACACCATCTGGCAGTTCTGTCGCAGAGTGGAAAAAAATGAAAAGAGGATGTTTTTAAGATTAAGATTATAGTCACATGAATTATTTGATTATGTTCTAGCAAACAATTATTCAGAGATTCAAAGTCTTCACTCATCTCTAACTCATACAGTCTAATCTCCTACATCTCTCAGTATCCTGGAACTTTTAATAAGCTGTTTAAAACATAATATTCAGTCAATAAACTTGTATTTATACAGCACAAAATGTACAAGTCAAATGCAGTTCAAAGTGCTTTTGATTGAAAAAAAAAGTACAATAAAAAATGTCTAAAATAGAATGTCAAAAAATAAAATGTTTAAAAGTAGACTTCTGCACAACTATAACCAGTATGTATTATAAAAGTTTGAAAGCTAAAGATAAGTTTCAGTTTAAATTAGGGCCTGACCGATATATCAGCCGGCTGATTTGATCTGTTGATTATAGCCCTTTGTTAAAATAATCAAACTCGGAAGGAGTTCTGCTGATAATCTGCTGATTTAATCAGTCATTTATCGCCCTTTTTAATGCTTTTCTGCATCTTTTTATACTTGAAAATTTCTCTCTTTTGTAAAAGACAAACAAATTGTTAAACAAATACTAAAGGACAAAGTATTGTAAAACAGTAAAATGTTCTGCCTGTAATTCATATCTTTGTTTTTTGGTCAGGGACCAAAAACATTTGTTCATTATATATTTTTGAAATTAATCAGCAGATTAATCAGTTATCAGATTTTTTTTTCTGCCATATAACGGAATCAGCATCAGCCGCAAAAAATCCATATCGGTCTGGCCCTAGTTCTAATATAGCAACGATATTCCAAAAAGTCAAAATAAATAAAGCAGTAGAGTTAAAATAAATGAGTCAATAAAACATTAAGACAAAGAATATTTATGAAACTATAAAAACCCTACATACAAGCTAGTTTACATTTAAAAATATCAAGAATGTCAAAAAATATATATAAGATTGAAAATTCTTCCTGAACGTTCTCAATACAATAATGAAGAACAAAGTGGTTGTGATAAATTGCTGTTATACATTTTTTTTTTACTAAGTCCTCAAAAAGATTGCAACTTCAAAATATGTCCATGGGTGAAAGACGTGGTCAGTTGGTGAAACCAATAAATGTCAATTGGTGTAACTAATGTTTTTAATCTACTAATCTGATTTTGGGCAAAAGAGTTACTGTGTATATGATTTTATCAGTCTACTACACTGTAAAAAAATGACATTTAAAATGTCTACAGCATACTGACTTGCTCACTACAACAAAACCCATATTATCAAGTTTGGAAATGAAATATTTAAAGCATAATTTAAGATGATATTTCATAACAAATAACTTATTTCATAAGTACACTTGCATTATGTCTAGGAAGGTGAATTATTTAGTACTTGTCATGTTTTTGTGGTTACACCATTTGACAGCTTAATGGGACTGATTCTTTAATTGGTTTGCAAACTACACATTCAAACAAACATCTAACATGTTGTTTTAACATATTTTGTTTTATAGCAGATTTTTTGATTTGGAAATCTTACCAAACGTTAATTGTCACTGTCCCATATACATTAATGAAAACAATGCAGTAGCATTTTAAGTTATAGACAAAAAAACATGCATCGATAATAGATTGTATCACCAGAAATGTGCGGAAAAACATATTGCAAGTACAGAATAGTCTCCAGAGTGAAGAGTAACCTTAGATAATGTCCCCTTCTAACCAGCAGTTTGCCAATCATAGCTCCTTCGGTGTTGTTAAGACTTCAGTGGTGAGTTTTCTATGTCCACAAACTCCTGATTACTGCAGCTTTTGTCTCACTCATTTCTACCTGCATTAATCAGCTGTTTTCAGATTTCCTTTTAAAAAATGCTGTGCACTACCCTCCTGACAAAAAAAAAACAGCAGACAGAGTGTTTATTAGCTAAACAACCTGCATGCTCTCAAGGACTTCCCTTAGCAGAGAACTGAAGGTGAGACTCAGAATAAACACTAATCTGACTGTCTTCGTTTTCCCAACAGATCCAACAAACTGGAGGACAAGATCACGCTGATTAAAGGCCGGATAGAAGACATCAACCTTCCTGTGGAGAAGGTGGACGTCATCATCTCAGAGTGGATGGTGAGTACATCTGTCAGAACTCAGAGGCGCACACAAAAAGTTAAAGCCTCTTTAAACCAGAAACGGAATGAAACATTCAAGTTCATCTCAAACGTGTTAATAATATCTGAATCTGAGGATCTGAATCAGTCACTGCATGTGTCAGAGAGGATTTTATCTGCCTTAGCCATTAAATGGACATTTTTTCACTTTCTGTTTTTCACTGTAACAAACATTTGCGTTTTTATCAACTGGATTTCTGAGGTTAACAAGTGTGCCTATTCATGAGCTCAATCTTCCATCCTTATCGAATACATTTATGCACATATCTTTAATGTAGATACATAATCTCAGATTGGTCCATTACCCACCAATGAGCATGCAGAATCCAAGGTGCATGTTTTAAACATGTCTTAAAGGAGGCTAAACACGACCATGAGCTTCTCTGAATATCTAACCAGGGAGAGCAGTCTTCCTACCCGTTGATACCCATTTATCAGGGAGATTCTCAGTGGCGATACAGGCAGCGTGGCCAAAGTTGAACGCACCACTGAAGTCATCCCTAATTCATGAGCATCCCGTATCTGTCCCCCCCTCCGCCTCCCCCATCTATCGTGAAAGCCCAGGGTCATGAGCAGGGGTCGCCAGCCAGAGCCTTCCCATCCTCTCAGCAGGGAAATTGAAATTCGATGGTTGACGTGTCGGTGGAACAGTGAAGGATAGGGGGCGTAATCTCTGATGACACCGGCTCACAGGGCGCCAATAAATCTAAAGAATTCTTCAGTCACTTCTCATCACGGCAGCAATGGCAGACATTTCTCACAGTGGCCAGAACCTCTGAATCTCCTCTCCAAACTGCCCGTATTAAATGGAAAAATGACAGTCGTCACAGGAAGAGACTTTCACTTCCAGTGTAAATGGCTCCAGACTGTATTAAACTTTAATGGCTTTGTCTTATAGCCAGGTAGTGTCCTCTTATCTTAGAGACGTTCTGGAAAGTCATCACGTCACCCAGTAAGTTTTTACTTTTATATTTATACTTAAGACGTCATGTTTTATTCCCTTATGGTTTGAATTTTTCCTCTACTGCTTGAATAATTTTCCATACCCTTGAATTAAAAGGAACCTTTGAAAAGTTTCACAAAATACACTTACAACAGAAAGATGAGGAACTTCCATTAACGGTTGCCATTCAATTTGTTGTTAAATAACCCTTTGTGTAAAAGAAAAACATTAATCTGACTGAATGTGTTTTACATAATGTAGCTCTGGATCAAACCCTTGTCACGATTTATTATAGAAGCGTTCATAACTGCTTAAACAAGAAAACAAAAGAGTTTTTCAGCAATACAATCCATCTTTTACTAGACTCCATACACACATTAGATAGTCACGTCAATGTCTCATATTTACCTTGTTAGTTCTCCAGGTTGGTTCTGCCATCAAGAATGGAAGAGAAGAGGTGATTTAACAGCAAACATGTCTGGACAAAGTTAAAATTGAACAAACCTAAACCTGTTTTAATCATTATTTTTTTAGGCCCAAAATTACTGTGCAGCTCTTCTCTTTTACCTCTTTTGCAGCTATTGCCTCTGCAAACCCAAGTATCAGATTGGGACTCGGTATTTGCAGATATTCAACACTTGAAGTTTTTGTTCCTCTTCTGTAAAATGATGCAGTAGTTGATTTTTGTTGTGTTTCCGTCTGAATACCTGCTCAAAGAGAAAAGGCTGACCCTAAAACCAGGCATAATTTTTTTTATAATTATCACTGTCATCAAGCGTTTCCAAATCCAAAGGAAGGTTTACAGTTTTTAAACACTTCATCTTTAGCCATTTGTCTTTTCTCATGGGGTTTTCTCGTGTTAGGCCCTTTTATGTCTTAGGCCAAAAGAAAGGTTGATGTCAGACAGAGTGTTTCAGGAGAAGTGGGAGAATGATTATTTCTGTAGAGTTTAAGGGGAATCACACTTGTCTCATATACAAAGAGAAAGCTGCAGTTATTAAGGAGTATAACCTCATGCGGCATTATTCAACTCAACATGTGGCACAGTTTTAAAAGTACCAGCAGACACGTCGAGCAGCACAGATAAAGAAAGAACTGTCAACACAACAAAATGCCTTCCAGAAAGCAAAAGCAATGGATGTCATCTCACTCGGCTCAAACTGAGGTCGCCACAAAAACTGCTCCCCCTGGTGGCTGGCTGCAGTATAGGTCAAAAACTCTGCCTCTATTCATTCCAGATGGGCTGTGGTCAAACTTTAAAACATGAATACACCTTGTAGAAACGTTTCTTACATCCGTTTGCTGTGGTGATATTTAGATATCATTGGGCTGCATTGTGTTCAAGTCCTATTTTTTTCTGAAATGTTTCTTTTTCATAAGTTATTAGAGGTTAAAAACTGGTTTTAGGTCTCGTTTAATGATGATTGACAGCTGCCGTTTTTGTGTAATTTTTTGGGGGGGAAAGTAAAATACATCAGGACGGAGAGTTAAGAAGAGATCAGACTGTTGAAAGAAAAAAAAATCATCAAAAAAATCTAAATCAAATTATTTTGTCACCCGCTACAGCTCAGATTTTCTCAGAGTCCCCCATAGTCTCTACTGTGCAGACTCTGGCTGCACAATGGCGGCTCCCATGACAGAGTTTTCTTTGGCTTCAAAACCGTACAGTGGTAAAAGGTGGAGCCACGCTGTCCATTCTATATACAGTCTATGGTCCAGACTTAGTGATACCCAAATTTAAGTCATACTGAGGGTCATTTTTTGTGGAACACCTGAAGTGGCCCCCTTGTGAAAAGATTGGATGCTCAGCGGCCCTCGGTTTATTTGAGTTTGAGACCCCTGGTTTACAGCATTTGCAGTAAACAAAAGACAAGAGGAAAAAAACCCCAAAATGAAGAACCTCTTTGACTTTGATAAGGGTTCAACACCTCAACCTGACATCGCTTAACGAAAGTCCCTCTGTGTCTTTTAAACCTGCTTAAAATAGACACACACCACGAACACACACTCTCCTTCCCACATACACTGAGGCCCAGACAGAAGGCTTCAAAGGCCTTCAACAGAAACTGTCCAAACTGGGTCAAGGCTGTACAGGGATGCACAGAGGGGAGCACTGTGACTAAGAATAGATTAACTCCAGCATTTTGTTCTGTACAGAAAACCCACACGCTCTGTATTCATCTAGGCTGTACAAGTTTAGGAAAGGTCAGAATTTAAAGCTACAACAGATGAACAGGGCTGGAAACCGAGTGCCTTTCACACTGTTTCACTGCAGTTTGTGGATGCAGAACGAATAGCAGCAGTCTGGTGATTTTGCTGTCACTGAACAGTGTAATTAATCTGAAACATGGAGAATTAATAGACCTATAGATCCATGCTCTCTGCATCTCCTCAGGCTTACTCTGGGAAGGAAAGGCATTATTTCTTATAAAGAATGTAAGAGGAGAACTACTTTCATGTATCACTGCTTGTGTTGGGATTGAAATGTTGTTCTCTGGCCTGGAAAGTCGTCCAGGTTTAGTTGTAGAGGTATAATGAGAAATCTTTCGGTTGTTTAAAAAGAGTTTTTTCTTATGAAACTGTTAAAAATGCTGCACATGGTTCCAAAAACAAGGAACAACTAAAAAGCTGATTGACAGCTTATAGTTTTCCTACATTGTAGATTCTGCACGGCACAGCAAATGTACCAACCATGATTTAAAGCACTACTAATCCAAAACTTTGTGAGATATTCTTATTGTTTTAAAGGAGAAATATACTTATTGTTGTTGATAGAAACAGAATCGGATGGTTTTGAAATAATTTAAAGCCAAAAAGTGATGAAAAATGGTCCAATGACAACATGTTAAGAGCTGGAACTGAACATTTTAAAAGGTGCGACAGGGTCAATAAAACACTGAAAAAGTTTTGTAATGCCAAAAACATGCCTTCAGAAACATCCCTCAACTATTTAAGGTTCCTCTGCAAGGGGTTAACAACATGACTGAGCGTTCTGCAGAGGCTGAGTCTCTCAGAAGTGAAGAAGGAAAGTTGTTCACCAACCAATGAGGGACTGAGTAGGGAAATAGTTTGTAGAATTCAGAATAATACTTTTGAGTATAAATGATAAAGAATTTAAGGATTTCATTATCAACGAATCCTATCAATCTGGAGAAATCTCTCTACAGAATGAAAAAATGCAAAACCAGAAATGGGTTTTTGTGGCGTCTGTGATATTTGGGCTGCATTGCATTAAAAACAGACAGAACTGCTGTAGAAATCGCTGCATATGATCAAATTTTCAACCTTTACCCCCAGTCTGTGAACAAAGTTGGTCATTGCAAACACAAATGTTGGTTAAAACGTTACCCCACACAGAGAAAAACCCACAGGTGCAGCTCAAAAGCTAAGAACATTGTGAGGCAAAAAAATTGTATAAGACTTGTTATAAATAAAAATACTGGTTTATTTTACTAATTTTCAAATTTATTAATTTTTTTATCTTGTCTAGCAGCACCCACCCCCCCCCCCCCCAAAAAAAAGAAAGAAAAAAATTCCTAAAATTGTGAATATCTATTTTGAGTTTGATTAAATAGAAAAAAGTGTAAAAGTCCTCCTACGAAAAGCTGCTTCATTATGAATTTAATGAAACACATCACCATACCGCTGCAGCTTCTGGTGTTTGACAGACTTTTTTATTGGCTGTCTCCATCCAACACCCAATTCTTCAGGATCTGTATGTGAATGGCCCCCCTATCCTTTACGTTTGATTGAATCACCCTTTTGGCAGAATAAACACCATTCTGGGTTGGACCAAGAATCAGCTTTCTCTTTCTTTCTTACAGATTGGATCTTGGTCGCTCTCCTCTTGATTTCATAACCATTTTATAGATTCTTCTTCTATTAAAAGCGTTGCTTTAAGTTTCTTTCGTTGTTTATGTACCTATGGACAACTTCTGACTCATACTCACCTGTTACTGGTGCTCTTTCACTGAACATGAGTTATTTACATATTTTCATGCAAAATGCAGTCGTAACAAAAATAAATGATGTTCTAAACGATAATTAAAGAGACCAGAGATTTTATTTTAACCATCATAAACCCTCAAATTATTGCTCTAATGAGATGACCTTGCAATTTTTATTCAAAGGAAATGAGTGACCCGTCAATTAAAGTTGTAATGGAAGAGACAACGAGGATTCTATCAGTGAAGTCCAGCTGTCAGAGCTGTTGGAGCGGGCAGACAGACAGTGGTTACAGGGCTAATAGACAGAAATGAGTGATGAATGTGCTGGATCTGTGGTGATGGTGCTGGTGGAAGAGGAGAAGCAGGAAAATGAGAGTCTGTGTTTGAGAGACTGCCTTCAGCAGCACCACTGTCATTTCATAACTCACAACATTGATCGGTCCTCTCTCTCAGCACGCGGAAAAACAAACAGAGCAGATAAGAGGCCGAGGGCTGACGGAGGGTGGTGGGGAGGGAGGGTAGCTCAGTTTCCCAAAGGCTAAATAAAGATTGTCACTCTGAGATCAATCACAGGTGATGGGCCTGCATGGTTCGATGGGATTTAATGGAACGGACATACAAAAACGGACATGAGAGCAGACTGACAGGAGAGCTGGAGTCGAATAACTTTTGTAATACAAAAGTCTGCATCAAAGATAGCATGCTCATTACAAACTAAACTTAACAAGAACTTTACTTCTTTGGTTTGCATGTCCTGAATTCAGTCCAACTCACTGCAGAAACTCTGATCTCAGTGATTGTTTTTGTCTCACTTTTAGTCGTTATATTTCATTACGCATAATTCAAACCACATTAGCAGACAAGTTAAGACAAAATGCTCTTTTCCTTTTCATTCTCTACATGCTTCCCCTTGGTAACATAATATGCTCTCATGGTTTCCAATTCCACTGCTATGCCGATGATATCCAAATTTATATCTCCAAAAAACCCATCACTTCCTGGAAAACCTGGATGCACAATAACTTCCTCCAGCTCAGCTGTGATAAATCAGACATATCAATCATCGGTGCAAAATCTCTCTCTACAGCCTCTCAGAAATTTCCCTCACTTTTGATAACACCTCCCTAACTCCGTCAACCCACATCCGAAATCTTGACATTATTCTGGACACCAACCTCACTTCTGAACCTCATGTTACCCATATCACCAAAATCTCCTTCTTTCATCTTCATTTCATCCAGAATCAACTTTTGCAATAGCATCTTGTATGGTTCATCAGAAGTCCTCAATAAACTCCAGTACATTCAGAATCCAGCTGCCCGTCTACTCACCCACTCCCACTCCCGTGATCACACCAACCCCTGTCCTACATAACCCCCACCGGCTCCATGTTCCCTTTCGCATCCAGTTTAAAGTCCTTCTGCTGACATTCAAGGCCCTCCATAACCTGGCCCCTTACCATCTTACTGACCTGCTTCACCCTCATATACCACCCCATAGTCTTTGCTCCTCTGACGGTAACCCTCCTTTCCCCACCACATAGGACCAAGCACCAAACCTGGGGTGGCAGAGCGTTCGCCATCGCTGCCCCTTCCTTCTGGAACTCCCTACTCAAACACATCCATGCCTTCACTGAACTTACCGCATTTAAATCCCAACTCAAAACCCATCTTTTCAGAACTACTTTTAAATGTTGATGCTCTGCTCATTGTTTATAGTTTTGTTTTAATGTGTCTTTTATATATGTTCTGTAATCTGTAAAGTGTTTTTGAGTACCTTGAAACACGCTACACCCTATAAAATATATTATTATTATTATTATTATTTCAAGGTATTACAAGCCAAAAATAAGGCCTGGATCTCTTGTAATGAGTAAGAATATCTTTGGATGCATTAACCAGTGTTTCCTTGAAGATGCTTTGGTTTGAGTCAGTTTGCCGTTGATAACGTAGAGATGCTGATCCTGTGTCGTATATCTTTTTTTAATAACAGTTTGTGTACAGGGGAAAAAGCCAGTGTCCCTGAACAGTAATCTTATTGTTTTGTAGAAACTCACCTTGAAGAAATTCTCTCAGATTATCCAATCCATTTCCAGCAGCAGTGAAAGTTTGGTGAGTTTTACTAAAAAGGAAATGACCAAGGCACCGCTTGAACGTCTCTCCTGTGAGAGTGTTTTTGTGCCCACGTCCCTGAGAGGAACATAGTTTGACTACAAACCCACTGGTGACACACAAACACACACAGAGTGTGTGTATCATTGTGTGAGGTAGGGATGTGAAGTCAAATTAATGACAGCTCTTCCTCTTTAGCCTCATTATCAGTGCTGGGAGACTCAACTGCCTAAAAAGATCGTGGTAGTCATCAGTCATCCTGTCCTTCAGTCTGACTGACTGTCAGTCACACACACAAACAGAAGCTTGTGTCCTCACTATCATTGTCACAAACACACACACACAGTGACAGTGCCACAGGTGTGTCCATGTTCTAATGAGGATTTATTGGCTGTGTTCACTTCCAAAGACCTTCAGGAAGTAGTTTTAAAGCAGCTCACTGTGAAGTGAGAAGCCTGATGAAGTTATCCTAATCGTTGGTATTTGTCCTGTTTTAGGTTGTTGGGTGTAAACCAGCTCATATATGATGCATAAGATTAGAGTAGATGTTAACTGACATTTGCAGCTTCACAAAATCCAAAAAAAGAACTACAAACATGACACAATTGATTTATGCTTTATAAAAGTACACCTTTGGAGTGTTGTTTTTGAGAATCATGTTGTTGCACATGCATTTCTTTAGAGAGCTGTAATTGCACAATCACATTATTAAGTACAAGCATTATTTTCATTGTAGTTAAAATTACAGATTGTCTTAAGAAAGCAGATAGCAGATATTCAAAATGTTTTATATCTAGATGTGTTAATTGTTCTTTTTTTGTTATGAATGCAAAACACTTTATTTCAAGTTGAGATATTTCCAAAACCAACAAGAACTTTCGATTTAAAACTGAAAACTCCTAAATTTATCCATTTTTATTCCTTTCTTTTTTCTTTACTCAACCCATTGAGGAGAGTAAGATAAAAACATGCTTTCACATCAGTCTGCAAACTCCAGAAGATTTGCACGATTTTTTGCTAGTAAAGAAAAAAAAAAGACAAATACTGGAGCAGGATTAGCAGAAAGTTGCACATTTTCTTCTGAAGTCTTGTTTTAGATGGAGGGACTCTTCAACCAGGGCTTTGCTAGCTAAAAACAAAAGCTACATGTCAAAATTTGAGTGCTTCATTGCTCTTTTGCATATATATCTTATTGCAATTTGTACATTTGATCCCCCTTTTTAAACTTAAGGATACATTTTAGTTTTTGATATGTTAATGTTATTTTTTTTCTTTTTTTTTTGGGGGGGGGGGGCTTTTAAGCCTTTATTGTGAAAGGACAAGACAGTCAGGGTGAGAGTGGGGAGTGACATGCAGGAAAGTTGCCATTCAAGGGCTTTTTAGCCATATTATCCACCATTTTCTACAGAAGCTTATGGGTGTTGTCTTCGGCCTGCAGTTATTGACTTCCTGTTGCTGCCACCAGCAAGCCAGCTCAAAACAACTCGCATGAAATCATTAGTGCTAGACAGACTCAGTGTAAACTTTTTTTTAAAACATTTGTACTATGACCCCACCTCAGATTTTTGTTCATTTTTTCACTTTCTTGTTTTTTAAAACCGGTTATTCGAGCGAGTATGACAGCTAGGCTAACATCGTCAGCTTTGTGGTCTCCATGGCGACGTAAACAAAACATTCTACCAGAAAAGCAAAACCAGCAATCGCGATGAACTATGGGTAGTCAAGAAAAAGGTGGAAAAGGTGAAAATCTGTGGCTTAAAATCAATACTCTACCTCATCATTCTGAATCCTGTGAAAAGTTGTCTTAAACAACATGAGTAGTAAGAAAAAAAGATTTGACATTTAAGACATGAAACTTTAAATCCCAGCTGCAAGAGGCAGATCTCGCCAAACACATTTCACCCTTTTTTGCCTTTTGTATCATAAATGTTTTTCTTCTTGTTTAATGTTGAAGTGTTTTATTCATTTCACAGATCTGATTACAGTTATCAGGCTACAACAACCAAGAGACGCATCCACTTTCCATTTCAGCAACCAACCAACTCCACCAGCACTCAGATTTTAGTCTGTCCCATCTTTAGTCTACTGAAGCATGGGCTTATGACCATATAGGCAGCCATTACGTAAAGCAGGGAGGACCCACAATGCAGTTCACTTCATTGATATACACTGAATGTATCTGAAAGTCAATGTTGCATTCCTTTCATCTGGTCAAAACATCAGGAGGAAATGTTTAGCTGCTCATTGATTTGAATAAATGCTACATGTAGAACCTGAATCTGACAGCCGGATGAATCCCTCAAACAGGCGTCCTCATAAAAACCCAAAACCATCACCCTGCATTGCTCGGATGATGTTTTTGTGGAGTAAAAACAGCCTCCTTGTTCCCTCGCAATGATAAATTTAATAACAGCCTGTGAATGCTCGGACAAGTACCTCGGCAAAGACAAGTGAATAAATCCACGGCTGTGACTTTTTTATTTTGCAAAGGCGCTCAAAAGCAAACACTGTTTGACTTTTATGCCTCTAGTTTTGAATAAGTTAAAGCCAAAAACATTCAATGTACAGGTGCCTTCTCAAAATTCGACTTCTTAGTCTATTTTTTTTGTTGTTGTTTATAACATTCCTCTTGTCAAAGATGATGCATTTACTATTTACTAAGACTGCACGCTGCAGAGTGGAGTGAAGAGCCAGCTGAGTATAAGATAGTGTCATCGACATACAAATGAATCCGAGACCTGCCAGCAGCTTTAGTAACATCATTAATGTAGATGAAAAATAAGGATGGGCCCAAGATGGAGCCCTGAGGTACACCTTTGTGGTGATATATGCCATCTGTTAAAAAAAAAGCATCCCTTCGGATTACATTCTGAACATCTTCCAAATCCTCATGATGTCTCATGATGTTATTAATTTCAGAATAGCCGGTGCTTCTTTTAACCTTGTAACCGAGCTGCAGATAACTCTGCTGTTACACCATCTCACCCCTCCATCTCTCATTTGCATGCCTCAAATGAAAACAATGCTGATAGTAGAACCTCCATAATGTACACTCATGAAGCGTAAACACAGCAAAATCTATTACACGCATGTGAGTGATATGTTTATGCAAATTTTATATCATCCCAGCAGGGACTGGGCTTGTTGATGTAAAGGTGCTGCCTCGAGTGCTCAGTGGAGCATTGCCACACACTCCCATGCAGATACACACACATTCGAGTTTGCACACCATCTCCTTTATTTTGCCTCAGCCCTCTTGGGACTGGAAGTGATGATGATCTGCAGTAATTGAGGAAGACGTATGTGGACTGCAGAAAGAAAGAGGAGAGACTGGAGGGTGGAGGAGAGAGTAAACTGCTGATGCAGATTTTCTACCAAAATGCCTCTTGGTACACATTACTGACTGCCACTAATTCCCAAAGGGTTGATGTACATGGAAATCTGTGAAACGTAACACACAAAGGCCTTTTTTCTACTTTGCCTCCAGAAGCTAAAGACAGAAACAGTCTCAGACTGAGTGCATGAAAAACTCAGTCAGTGTTAGAGAGAAAACTCCATCGAGGGGCAGAGAAACCTCCGGTAGAGGCTTAAACTCTTAACATAAGTAACACAGTTGTTAAAGTGTATTTGCAATATTCGTGCATAAGTATATGTGTGTGAGTGTGTGTGGTTACCTTCTCAGGGCAATGTGTTTTATATGCTAATTTTGTTAATGTGTATAAGCTGCTCCATCCCATTCTCATTAGGATTTCATTAGCCTCCTTTATGGAAATGCACAGCGTCTGTACTGCAGTGCATCTCCTGCACCAGTCAGGCAACATGGCGGTTAACGGAGCTGTTTCCTCGCAGTAACACCTCTGCCTGTCTGTGTCACTGAGCCCAGACATGTGTATTCATCACTTAAATAAAAAAATATATGAATCTGAGCTGTTTAAGATCAGATTGTATACGGAGAGGGAGGTCATGTGGAGTAGAGTCTTGACAGGGTGAGTCAAGGTCCTGACAGTTTGCATGACAATCTTATTACTTTAAAAATATATTTCATGAGCTTACTTGTGTGTCAGTCATTTACAGAGGTTATCAAAAGAAATTCAACAAAGACAATGTTGAACTTAGATTAAAGATAAAGATTTTACTTGGTCATGAGAAGCATAAACAAGGATCTACTCTGTCCAAATGTCCAAAATTACCTAAAAAAGATTTGTCTGAAATATGATTAAACTACAAAAAAGAGGAAATAAAACAAATAATACTCTTAAACAAACAATTAAGCTAGGGTTTGAAGCTAGGGTTTGAGGTATTTATATCAAGTTACTAAAACTTATTAGTAACAGAATGAGGGGAAAAAGCATTTCTTCCAGTTCTGACCTGAGTTGATAGGCAAGTGAAAAGCAGCAGGGTATTTATTTATTTTTATTATTATTATCTAAAATTTATTTAATCAGGAAATCCTTGTTGAGATTCAAAATCTCTTTCATAAGAGTGTTCTGGCCAAGACAGCAGAAAATCATAGAACACAATTACAGACAAATAATACAAAACAATAACAAAAGCAAGTCACCATATCCAGTGTAGCATTAGAAAAATCAGCCGTCAAAGCATTTACAACCCGTATCGTCCACCAACACCTTCAGTTTAAGAGGCATGCTTGAGAGGTTGACAGACATGTCAAAACTCATCCAAGAAATGAAGATGTTCTGTCTGAAAAGAAGGCAACTCTCCCTTAAGAGATTTTTGTATTGAAGACGGTAGTGATGTTTTAGGACTTTAAACTCACGTCTCATTTATACTTGTGTTTTTGTTTGCACTCTGAAACAGATACAGAAGATAACAGCAGATCCTCAGATCCTCTCAAGAGTAATATTTAACATATTCTTCAAGTTGTTAAGTGAAGCCATCAGACGTTTTTGCCACATTGTCAACAGGAAGAAGTTAAATCATTTACTCTCTCAATATGTAGAACTCCTTTCCTCGGACTGATTTGATATGATGTTCCTGTCATCACTCTTGTTGTTCAAAATTAATTACCATTGTTGAGAGGTTTTGACCAATCAGAATCAAGTATTAAACACAGCTGTGTCATTGGTTTGAAACCTGGGTAGTAGTTTGAGATGAACCGCAGGAACAGAGTTTAAGTGAAGTAGTTGAAAAATTGTGTTTGTCGATTGCCACAACCATAAGCATCTGCAGATACATCAAGAGTTTTCTGTATTTAACATGAATGCTGATGTATTTTTTAAAAAATGCCACGAATTATTACTATTTTCAACACTTTATTGTCAAATGTATCATATTTGATGTATGAGTTTCAGAGACCTATATCTTATCAACATGATACATAGTTTTCTTGAGAACCTGTTAAAATTTGCAACCCACACTTTTTTTTTTTTAAATGATTGCTAATTTTCAAGAAATTGTGGTAAGAATAACATCAAAGTTGTTACTCCCTTTTTAAAATAAGTATTTTACACATTGAAATAATCCATATTTACTATAAACTTTACTGAATGAGTTGCCAAAACTGTCCAGTTTGTAAAATATGGTACAAAAAATATATCACAAACAAAATGATATGACAATATTTTTTATGGATTTTGTTAAAGGGGTTAATAAACATTTCAGTTCTGAAAAAATTAGAATTTTCTAGCTTTTTTCGATGGCTTAGGCTTTTAAGGGTTAATTAGAGATGTAAACATCAATTTAATCAATTCATCTTAAAACTGGAGTCATCATAGCCCCTGTTTACAAGCCCAGCAATGAAAATGTTGAAAACAGAAGACGTTCAGCAATAAAACTGCGAGTTTTTCCTTACCTACAGTATCATAAAAAAATATGTGAACACCTCAGAAACAAGTTCATATTTAATAGAAAGGGGTTAAAAAAAATAATGTTTGTTTTATTCTGTTCAAAGACGAAGCATGAAGTGCTCTGTTTGGAGAGCTGTTAGAGTGAAGCAAAAATCGCACCCCCAACGCCAGAGGTGCATTAGAAGTTCTGACACATCTTAACTCATTTCTGTGGGGTTACAGCTCCAAAAATTGATGCCTTTTAATTAAAAGTTAATCTTCTGAAATGCTCCTCTTGACGTCCGACACCACACGAAAACTCTGTTTTCATAATTAAAACATGAACACTGACTGACCTTAAGGAAGGCTTTTATGATAAGAGTCCAACTCTGGAACATCTTATCTGAGGAGGAGCTGTGACTGAAACTTAAAGTTAAGATCTCGCTCTCGTGAACTCATCTTCAAAAGCTGAACGTTGTTACAGCTCAGTGCATGCATCATCCAGTTTAGACGAAACTCGTAAAATGTTCCCTGTCATCCAGCGGTGACAAATTTGCTCCCTGGTGGATTGCTGTTTCAGATTTTTAATGTAGCATTTGAAGCTCTCTTGTGTCTTGTGTATGTTAATTAATGTTGCAGATGTATAAATTAGGGGGGTGTGGTCCATGCAGCTGGGGGGGGGGGGGGTCCTGGAGCATCGTTGATGATAAAAGTAAGGTGTGCTCGCAGGCATCTCTCTCTCTCTCTCCCTCTCTCTCTCTCTCATATCCTCTTTCCTTCAAGTGGAGCAGTGTCCCGTGAAATTGGGATCTAAATTACGAGGCTGCTGTACTCTATGTGAGGGTTTTAAAAACGACCTGCTCTGCTGCTAAGGACATCAGCTGGACCACGACAGTCAGCAGCAGACGATCCGTGGGCCTGACTTTGGTTCGAGACCGGTCCACTTTGATAAATAGATAGAATGTTTCCCGTTATCGCCTCACAGAGGATGACTCGGTGATATCAGCTTCATCAGTGTCATCATTATCAGCTCCGGCCTGTGACAAAGATGGTGATGATTTTGGAGTTAGAGTTATAAATCAAAGCCGTTTCCTGTTGTTTGTCTGCAGCCAGCTCTTCCCTCCTCTTTCCAGTTAAAGCTTGTCTTTATTTGAATAATACGGCGCTTATCTCTATGCATTACTATTCCCCCGGCCACTGGATTCCATCTATATCACTCCATGTCCTCTCCCCTTTCTCTTCATCACACATCCCTTCATTCAGTCTTTATCTCCAGTCCTGGCCCTCACCTCTCCTTGGACCTCTTTCCCCATGCTTCAAAGAGGGAGTATAAATTGGACTCTAAAACATAACTGAGAGCAGTTTGTGGTCTTGTTTTTGCCATCATATTGTTGAGTTCAAACAGCAAATTTCCTCAATTGCTTCTCTGTCAAAACAACAGGGAGTGAAACGTCAGGGTTTTTCTGCTTTTGCCAACTTTTATGTGTCATGTCCTTGAAATAAGCGAGTCTGTTGACATTATGACTTTCATTATTCAAACATCACGAAGAAACCTGTCTCACATGGTTTTAATTCATGTCTACAAAGACTGAACACCAACACAACAGTAGAATTTAGTATCCCTTCCCCTTAAGGTGGCTTTATTATTACTTTTCATGGGGAAATATGCCTGGGCTAAGGCCATCAGTTCACTCTGATTGGTTGAAATGTGTAAATTGGGGTGGCAAGGCTGAAGGTAAATCTAACAGAGCTACAGACTCTAGCGCTCGTAAAATCTTCCAGTTTCTCGATGAGGAGCCACATGGATAAAATTTCTAAAACAAATCATTAAGTGTCTGCTCGAAGTGTTTGTCCAGAAATCTTTTTAACCCCACCAACCAACTAGGTGCTGTCATCATTTCGGTTTTCTAACCCATCTTGTGGAAGTTGGATGTAGTGCTGCTAAAGGACATAAACCCTAAACATGTTGATTGCATTTTTAATCATCAGTACCAGCACATCAGTGGGAAACATTTTACAACTCTCGAATGAACATTTCTTACACCTTTGTTTTAAAAACAGACAAAATGTACCATTCTGCCATTCATTCATTCTTGGACAATGTGACTGTTTCAATTCATGACTGCTTCTTATTCTATTTTGAACTGGTGTTTCCAGAACGGCTTGGTTTTGATGTGCTTACGTCTGAATGTATTTGTTGTTTTGGGGCTTTTATCTGGTTAAATAAAGGGTATTATATAACAATAATTCTGAAGGAAAATAATGAGCATTATATCAAGATTAAAGGTAAACAGGCCCATGGTTTTAGTAATTTTTTCCCTGTGTTCCTCTTTTGATAGCAAAGCATAAAAGTGAAAACCCTAAAGGATGCTTTGGTTCCCCAAGGAGCCTGTCACTGTCGTCATGTCTCTGTTGGATCATCACTTACAGTAAAACCTTCAGGTGCAGATTTG
This sequence comes from Labroides dimidiatus, assembly GCA_030710495.1. NCBI lineage: Eukaryota > Metazoa > Chordata > Actinopteri > Labriformes > Labridae > Labroides > Labroides dimidiatus. The sequence goes on along the minus strand of CM061144.1, from coordinate 31,214,729 downwards.
GCTCCACCCCCATGTCCCAGATGGAGATAAGCCCTCCCATATGTTTGATTTGCCAGAATGCTGTGCTCAGAGATACCATATTGAAGCAGCTGGAACTGCAACTGGCTCTTGTCTGATTGGTTGTTTCTGCTGGGTGGAGGGGTTTGAGGGAAGGGGGGGGTGGACAAAGCCATTTGTCAGCAGTATCTGCCACTCAGGACGGAGCCAACAAGATGTGGACAAAACTCAATTTCAGCATTAATGGAATAATACCACGGTTAATGTGCCGTCTGCTGGAGCAGAACAGCAGGTCATCCCAGGGTCAAACCTCAGGATGCTGCGAGGGAAACCACGTGGGCACGTCTCCCGAGTCCGTCATGGCTAATTCAGATTTCCAACGTAGCGTTGTTAAATTAAAAAAATAATTGAATTTTCCCACGCTTCTTTAGTCTCTCCTTACATGCCAAGAAACGAGAAGATGCTGCGTTTGTCCTTGGTGTCTGTGCTCTGCAAACTTCCTCCTGAAGACACATGAGTTCTAACGTGTGCTTCCTCTCTCCTCAGGGTTACTTCCTGCTGTTTGAGTCTATGCTGGACTCCGTTTTGTACGCCCGAGACCTCTACCTGGCTGACAATGGCTCAGGTAGGACACGTCTTCTCCTGTTGAGAGTGAGTGGGGCAGTGTGGTGAGAAACTGAGGTTAGATTGACTGACTTTCATCTGTCAGCAGGGACAAAGTGTCCATGCTGGCCCCCTGTGGTTATTACAAGTAACACATCTGGAAATGATCAGAGGGCCTGTCATGTAATCCCAAAGGGGGGGGGGGGGGGGGGGGGGGTTCACAGGCAACCAGATTTAAGCACCATCATAAATATGTAAAATATAAACAAAAACAAAAAATACTTGATTTTAAGATTTACCAAAATCAAAACAATACTGTACATAAACAACAGCTGGATACAGATGCAGAGACTGCATGCTCTGCTGGGATTTTCCTCTGTGGGTGTGTGTTCGTGTGTGTGTGTCTCTGGAGTCATCCCTTCCCTTCCAGTGACCAGATTTAATGACTTGTGCCAAATGTGACCCAACTAAGGAACGGTTCCACCACACTGCCTTTAGTGGCTCTTAGGGGCACCAGGGAGAGGTCACACTCACACACAGACACACACTCACTCAGACACACGCTGATGGACAGCTTGAGAGACTGAGCCAGCAGAGACGGATCTGACAGCGAGGGAGATTGGACAGGCGAAGGTTTGACCTGAGTGAGGCAGAAAGTGACAGTTCAGAGGAGAGCGTATGGTTCGTCATGAGCCTTTAACCCTGGTGCTCCTGACACAGGCTGCACTTACTAAATCAACAACATGCTGCACGACCAGAACAGAGCTGTGACGAAAACACCCAAAACCAGAAACTCTAAAAAACAAATGGGTGTCCAGTCTGTGGTTGTATTTCAGTCAAAAAAAGTGGTGGTTCAGTCTTCAGTCATGTCCCAAAGTGTCATTGTCAAGACACTGAACCCTGTTTTTTTCCCTGGTAACAGTTTCCCCCTTTCTTTGCTGTTACACAGGAGTGGTGAAACAGCCAAACAGCTTCCAAAGAGGGCAGCATTTGATTTTGTAAAAATGACCAAAGGTCAGCAGCGCATACTGACATATTTATTACAAGGGAAAGTAACACATTTCTTCTAGGGATTTATGTAAAAATCAGTCTGTTAGTGTGGTTGAACATCCTTTTTCCATCATCACAGTCTCATGAAATCCGACCTCACCTGTCCCTCAGGTGTCTCTTGATACCAGATGATCAGTGGTCAGTTTTCTGTAGTGTTACGTGCTGCGTAAACATCAGCAAACTCTGCTTCTGATCAAGGAAAATGTTCTCCATTAGGGGGCGATATGGAGAAAGTATGTCAGGATGTCTTTATGGCAGGATCAGGATCTGGATTTGATGTATTGTTTTTAATATTCAGACTAGTTTGACCTGCAAGCAACATTTTTAGCCCCAAATCTTTCTTAATCCGGTCAATCCCAATGTATATTTTTTTCCTTTTCTGCTCAATTTCATGACTTAAATCATGTCTTGTGTCCTCTTATGTGTTTTTTGAACTCTCAAATTTTTACATCACGGTAAAAATGTTCCTTTAACCCTTTATTGCCAAACCTATTATATTTGATACATGGGTTCCAAAGTCATCTATCTCAACATGATAAATAGTTTCCTTAAAAAAATTCTGATATTTAAAGCCAAACATTTGGGTCAGTCAGAGATTTATAATTCTACATATTTACATCATCCAGTTTATTTCCCAGGCCTTACTCAGCCTGAGTGTTTCCAGGCACTGAGAGGGGGGTAAGTAGCTGGTGTCAGCACCATGAATGAGACCCCTTGGTGGTGTTTTTGTTCAGAAGTAAACATGCCAGAGGCTGTATTTGTGTGCAAACCTGCGAAGCAAATATTACCACGTTTAGTGCAGCCAGACTGAAACGTGAAACGATGCAGTAATGAGAGCCGCATTTTTTAATCCAACTGCTGCTGATTCTGATACATCCAACGATAAATCAACTTCTGTTCTTAAGATTATTCTCAGATTTAAAGTGTGTGTGCACACGGCTGTGCTGAGTTATTAGTCAGCCCTCCAGCACTACTGCTGTATGTGTGTTTAAGCTACATTAGGAGAGTTACAGCGGCTCCCTCATTCGCCCCACTACATTAACCTCCCCTTCATCCTTAAATGTGTCCCTGCTTGCCTGGCACAGTGCAGCGTCCAGGGATAAGGGATCTTTTTGTCCCATGCCCCCCTCCCTCACTGACTTTCCCTCTTTCACAACCGACCAATGGGGGAGATGAAGAGAAGAAGGCGGGGATGGGTGGGGGGCATGACAAACGGGCTGTGAGCAGCGAGTCGAGAAGGACGCAGATGTCAAAGCCATGAATCTGGGGAGGCCTATGTGCCCCCCCCTCGTCTTTCTCCCTTACAGCACCCCCTGCTTCCTTCCCCTATCCGTCTCCCCGTCTCCATTTCTTTTTCAGTTTGTCTTTCAGACAGACCTGTCCTGATTCTGCCCAATCAGCAGCCTCCTCCTCCTCTCACCTGGCTTTCCATAATCAGACTAAAACTGAGTGACAAATCTGCTGTTTGTGTGTGTTAGTGTGTGTGTGTGTGTGTGTGTGTGTGTGTGTGTACATGTAAATGAGTGTGTGCAGTCATTAGGTTTTGTGACACTCACAGGGTCATGAGCAGGCTCCGGCTAATAATGAGAGGCCATGAGTTGCCCATCACTGAGCTGTCACCATCCATTCACACGTTTTATGGTCCCATGTGTCGAAGGTTGTGTGTGACTGAGCGCTCACACACATGCCAGGCAAAATAAATACAGCATCTAAAGGCTTCTGTTTTTAGACCTGTAAAATATGGCTGAAGGCAGTTTGAAGTTTGTTCACTTATGGTTCTCAAAGTAAAAACAATTCAGAGCGCTCTCCATTCCTGCAGTCTGCTTTTTGTCCTCTTTTATTCCTTCTTTGAGGCACTCAAAGTTATGTTCTGACAAATTGATTCATGGATTAAGTCCATCAGTCCCTCTGCTTTTGTTATAAAAAGGCATAAATGTATGAGGAGACACTTCCAGAGCCAGCGCTGATGGAGTTAAACAACATTTAATAAGCTTATTAAAGAAGTTTTAGTTCAATCAAGCATAGAGGGGCAAATTCTGCTCCTGAGTCTTATTTCTGCTGCTCGATGCTCGCACAGTTGCAATCTGCTGCTAACTCCATTTTCTGTTATTTTTTTTATTAATACTGCCACAGTTTGTTTAGCTCCCTTCTGTTGACTCTGCTAACTTCACCAAATTTGATTTACTGCTGCTGCTAAATGCTTAAATTTAGTTTTGTGCTCTCATACCCTGTTCTTGATTTATTTGCTGCAATTGTTGCTCACTTTTTCTTTTTATCTGTTCTTTTTTTTTGTCTGAAAAGGAAAAATGCAGGGTGTAAATACTCGCCAAAGACTGTCCGTTTATATCAGCAAAAGTGTCAAAAGTGTCAGCTATCATTTTAGCTACAGCGATCCAACTTTTTAGCTTCCGATACGAGGGATGGGCAATGATTTTCGAATCTTCAAATAGTCATTAGCATAAAAATATTGAGTAGTTCATGTGACGATGGTTTTGTTTCCAACAAAAAAAAAAAAAATAAAAACTGCAGCCGGATGTGTCTCCAGTCCGGTCCACTTCGAACGGCACCAGATCAGACTGGATCAGCTCTGTTGCGGTTCGACTGCGGCAGGTGGCAGCATACAGCATATGGAATGATATTAAAACACATAGTCTGCAGGAAACATAAAGAGCTACAGCTGCATCCATCTCAGTCATCGTTTTGGGTGAACCGGAACTAGTTCGATACTCACCCAGCTTCGCTTATCAAACAAGGACACAGCGCCACCTGTCGAAGCAGAGTGAGACGTTCTCAGACAGAAATCTGATTCTCTTTTCTGTGTGTATACCAAGCAGCAACCTCCAGTCTGAAAATATGAGGCAATGCAGAAGTGCTAAAGCCTCCTGTTCCTCGAGTGTCTGCTTGAGGCTGGCTCCGGAAGTACCGGAAGTCACAAACACACCAAGCCAAAAAAAAGCCGTTTTCACGGCCAAAATAAGCACATTTACAGCCTGGTACAAAGAATGTCTCCCGTCTGAATCGCTTATTTCACTAACGGCACGCACTGTACGGGGAGTGAATTTTTTTCTAATTCGGCAGTTTCCACAATGTTAAGCTCGCCAGTTCGTCCAATCAGAGGCACAGCTCAGATCACGTGACCGTGGAGCGTCCTATGGTTGTTACTGTGGAGACTCACAGCACGCCTCATTTCCAATATGGCCGCGCCGGCCGTTTTGCTTCAAAAGTCTGTTTCAGAAACAGACGGATGACGTCGCGGAGACTACGTCCATTAATTATACAGTCTCTGGTGTATACGCAGGCAAGACTAGAAAGAGACAACATACTCATCATCAGTAAACATACTGATTGAGACCAGCACATCATTTGCCAATGAACTGATGGCGTTCCATGTGGAAAATACTGGTCAATGTTTACCTCACACATTGGCGCATCCTTGGTTATTAACTGTTGGGGAAATCGTCTTGTCTTTTGGATTTCTTTAAAACAATGTCACCCCAGAGTCAATTATATTTCCTACTTTTCACATTTTCCTTTGATGTCTCTTTGTACGAGCAGCTCATTTGAGCAGATTCTGACATCAGTAGTGTTTTCAGTATGTAATGTTAAATATTAAGTTTGTTAAATTCCTCTGGGTGTTTTGTGAGTCTAGTTTGGGCCTTAGGCCTCTGTGTGGGCTAATGTAGCTTCACAGTAGGGTTACCAGTGTCTTAAAGCCTCTCAGCTCTGTCTTAATCACCAAGCATATTAGGCATACAAAAGAATCCATTCAGATGTGAAAACACAATAAAAAAGACACATTAAGGCTCACGTTTAATGCTCATCTCAAGACATGGATAATGTTCACTCAGCAGACAGTTTTATGTAACAAGAGGAGGAGAATAATCACTGTTAGTGCTCTTCCTCCAAATGTATAAAACAATAGAAACAGGGACACATTACTCCAACCAAAACTTGAAAAAGAGTTATTTTGAGGCTGCAAAGAAATCAAATGCTTGTCCAACCAAAATAAAGCCGGGATGAGTTTTAACCGTATTTATTTATTTGTTTATTTGAGGTGATAAAGACACTGCCAACCATGAAACCATTTGTTTAAAAGTCTTAAATCCCAGTGTTTCAAAACTCATCTATCTTGAAGTAATGAATATTTTTCAACACCAGAATCCCGTCATCTTCAGTGTTTGCTTACTCAGTCCTCACCGCATCCACTGCATAGCTGATTGGAAATAAGAGAGAGCTCTATCAACATTATTAACTATGCTGTGCATCCTCATTCAGCATGCCTACCTCAGGTAATAAAGAGGATAATGAACAATGGGGTAATGGTTGTTGCTCTTGTCTGTTTGGGAAAGAAAATGAAGTGGCGATTTTTTATCTCTGTGGTTTTAATGAAATTTCGTGCCGCAGAGAACTTTGACTCATTTACTTTTGATTGCCATTTTCGAGGCTGAAAGTGTCAGATTGAAGAGCTTTGTGGCTTTAAGGAGATGATTTTCAGGGTGCCATTACTATCCTGCTGAAAAAAAAGAGGTTTATTTTCTTAACTTGTGGTTTAGAAAGTTTTTGTGTGTAGGAACTCACTATTGGCTTCACAAATCCACGTCCTTTGAGGAACAGATTGATCATTTTTATGTGACAAAACTTGACTTACTCTCTTCAAGTGATTTCTGAGGGTTTTACACCAAAACTTGTGACAATTAAATCTCAAACCCTCTCTTCCTGTGTTGTCTGGGTGTCCTCATTTCATTCCTCAGCTGTCCTGAGTGTTAAAGTCTAAAAGTAGGACAAAGTGGTCATCAGGCCATGTTTTGTGCACACGTGATGGATTCAGTCATTAAAGCCGCCTCATGAAATTGATGCAGAGCTCCACACCCACAAGATGTCGAGGCATTCTCTGATTAAATTTGTTGAAATGTTTTCAAGCCATTAGATCTGCTGATGTTGAACACGTTTCTGCACTCAGAGAAGTTGTTTATGGGACACAGATTCGTGCACTCTCTCCTTTAGTTATGATTAATGATCTGATTGTTTGGAGAAAAGATAAATCTCCGAAATTGATTCACGTAATGATGACGGGACAGCCTTATGATAACATCAAAAGGGAATATCTGATGCAATGACCCTGAAAATTAGAGGAGTGGTATATTTGTTTGTTGTTGTTGATACCTTTTGGATAAGAAGTGCATTAACTGGAGGTTAAAGCAACTCTCCAGTCCAATCTGAAGTAAAATTACTCATCTTCTTGAGAGACTCATTATGGAAATTGTTGCATCTGTTGAAAGAAAAAGTTGCAGCCTGTAGCCCTAACTCTTACTACCTGTGAATAAAGCTGCTCTGCTAGTTGTGGATTTAACTGAGGTACTTTTTCACCGTCCTGTCCCTGGCTCTTTGCCTCTGGTCACAGGCCAGCTAACACTGAAGAGCTTCTGCAGTTTGTCAAAGATGGAGCTGCCTCCACTTTCTTCACGTCTCTGAACTTTGTTTTTGATTAAACACTGTTTATCACTCTGCTAGTATGTCATGGGTAAGTGATTAGCGTTCAGCTCATTTAGTTCGTATCAGTGTCCCGTGTAGATGAAGTTTTTTGATCAACTGGAAAACTGAAATTCAAGTCAAATTAGAGAGAAGTGATTTGTATAAGACTAATGGATGTGATGTATGTCTTGGTTGGACCAAAGTCAGGTCTCAGATGTCAGGACTTGTCTGACTTGAATCATTTTATTTTATTTCATTGATAAAAGTTGTGTTTAGTCCTTTACTCCGTGCTTTGCTTTTCTCCTTAGTCTATCCTGACCTCTGTAACATCAGCCTGGCAGCAATCGGAGACATACACAGGCACCAAGACCGCATTGCATTCTGGGATGACGTGTACGGCTTCAACATGTCGTGCATGAAGAAGGCGGTGGTGCCTGAGGCGGGGGTAGAAGTGGTGCAACCAGAAACACTCATCTCTGGACCGACAGTCATACAGGTAAACGGGCTCATGAGTCTTTATATCTTTACTTTTGTATGTTTATCTGTTCATAATCCACAATTTGAAATGAGATTATCAGCAGAAAAATCTGTTATTAGTTAATTATACTATGACACCACACTACGGCAAAAGTTTAGCTGTGAGAAGAGATGGTCGAACTTGGGAGTGAGGTTACGTTATCTCTGCTTGGTGAGGTTGGAGTTGGTAGATGAGCTCTGATAGGACTTAACCAGGATTCACCAACGTTACGGAGACGTCTCAGAGCACTGGGCTGTGAGGAACACTAAAAAGATGGTCCGCTCACCTTCTGGACACTAAACTACGATACAGACTGAGTTTACAAAGTGTGATTGTTGTCACAACAAACAATAGCGCTACTTAACTACATATAAATACTTAACAACTTTGTTTTGCATCCTGGGAATAGTTGTACTGAACAAAGAAAAGTAGTGTGAAAAAGAAGTTCTGCTCTCCAAAACAAATGCACACCTGGGCAAAAGTCTTTACACCAGTGTGTGATGGTGCTCATGGGAAACGGTGTCTTTATGTTGGAAAAACACTACAGATTCCAACCAAATGCATCAATGCAATGAGTGTCAAATGGGTAGTCCTCATTTAGCTTATAAATTCAAACTTAAACTTCAGAAACTTCCTCCATCTTTAGAAATGACGGTTTCATGAATCACTCACAGCTGACTGACATGCAAGCTGCACAGAACCATTGTTCAGATTCAACTGATCGCTCTGAGGTGACACACAAATGAAACAAGGCATCATAAAAATGTGGAAACCAAAATTTCACATCCGTCGTTGATTACACCAACTGTATCTGACATCTTAAATCTGTAAGAGCGAGTAGAACTGGTGAACCAGTAATCCAGTCTGATCCCAATTCAGGAAGTTCTTGACTCTACAAATAGCAGAAATAGAGTTTGTGGGGTCTGAGCTGTTAGGCTACAGGCAGAGAATGAGAGCATGAGTTAGCTGTGGAGAGAGAGAGATATGGCCCTGAAGGTGTGTGTGTGTGTGTGTGTGTGTGTGTGTGTGTGTGTGCTGATGCTGTAGAGCTGCGTGATTGATCTGTCTAATCCTTGTTTAAGTTCCTCTTTAGGAAACTTCATTACTCTCAGCCCCCTGTGGATAGAGCCGTTTTCACTGGGCTGATGGGAGAGCACACACATTACGCAGAGATAAAACAAACACGCGCACACACACACACACACACAGTCCAAACCTCTAAGAGCATAGATACCTTTCCTCAGTCTTTCTGTTCTTCACGTCTCTTATACAATCCCGTGTTTCTCCTCCTGTTTGCTCAGCAGGCCCAGCATGTCCTCCACCCATCTGTGGATGAGATGAATGGGGACAGAACTTGATATAATGGAATTTGAATCCTCTAATCGATAGTTTCTCCCCTCCAGTGACAAATAGACAGCCCCTCTGCCCAAATTACATGGACTCTCATCTATCGCCTCCCATTGATACGATCCAATAACATTCCATTAAGTCTGGCTGCTATTCCGTAAAATTGAGAGTCCTTTCATGGAATTATAAATTCCTGCTTTACAGATGAGATTTTCACACGGAGAGCTGATGGGAATGTAAAACCTGAGGTCTGTTAAAGCTGCAGCCACTTTGAATAAGTTTAAACCAGCTCACTGTGATATGTCACATGTTCACAGTAATTACTCTAACAACTAATTTATAAGTGTGTTTGTTTGAATAGTCCCCTAATGACGCCGTCTAGCTAACGTTCCTGGATTTATATCTATTCTATTCCAGTGTTTGTTAATGTTAGTGGGCTTTTTCTAGCAGTAAGCAATAACAGATATGTGCAGTGAGGTCAGCGTCTTGTTTACTGGGAGCATAGTAAAAAACAAACAGCAGGTTAGGAGGAAGGTTAGCCAGGTCGAAAACTGAGTCACTGACAGATTTCTGAGTTGATTAAATGATCCAGTGAGCCGCAGTAAACAGCTGCTGATTATATTATTCTAACAACGACTGCATCTTGTTCTTATGGTGTCACTGTTTTGACCTACTTTAACACGGCTCATATTGCATGATAAGTACAACTTACACAGATGAATACTGATGACGACAGTTGTGCTTTTGACTCTCCACAGACGTTTGACTGCAACAAAGTTTGTCTGTCTGAGCTGGAGTTCTCATCGGATTTCTGCCTGAAGATAACAAACACCACAGAGTGCACGGTGAGCAAACACAGACACACACTGACCTCTCATACACTGACACATCCACAAGCCTGTGGTCAAGTTAGAAGAGTTCCCAAATCTGATCAAGATTTGCTTCGACTATTTTGAAACACTGAGGGCACTGGGGGTTTCTCATGTTAATGACAAAGTTTTATTTGCGTAGAAGGATGTTTATTGAGGAGCTTCAATACAAAAAAAGAAGAAAAAGAACTTCCAAGTAAAAATATTAAAGAAATTGAGTTGTAGTAGAAAATAACAGAAGAGAAGAAATATTTTGAGAAAAAAAAAAAAACATTCAAGAAAATGTTATTCTCTTAGACTGAAGCTCATTTACATAAAAAAGTTGTAAAATTTATAGACGAAAAAGTATATTCTTCAAGATAACAAAGTCATAAATACTTAGTGTTGATGGTTTCCATATTTTCTGGTAGAGGGGGAAAAAATGATTCTTTAGAGTATTAGGTTTAATCCATCACCTGACTGTTTATTTTTTATTCTCCGGCTTCAATATCCCCCGTTTAACGTACAACTACGAGGGCTGATTGAGAAGTTGTGAGCCTCATATTTAAGGGTTTGACTTTTGGCGGACATATTGCATTATTTTTCTACATAATACCCTTCAGTATCTCTACACTTTCACCAGCGATGTTTAAGGGCCTCAATGCTACTTTTAAAGAAGTCCTTTTCTTGACCGTTCAGAAAGTCCTCCACTGCATGTATGACGTCATCACCTGACCCAAAGCGGGTACCGGAAATGGCGTTTTTCAATTTTGGAACAGATGAAAGTCTGATGGAGTGAGATCAGGTGAATAAGGCGGATGCTCAGTCATTAATGGCAGCCATGGCAACGACAGACTTGTGAACAGGAGCATCGTCCTGGTGGAACAACACACCTTTACTGAGTTTTCTGCGGCGCTTGAGTTTAATATTTTCTCTGCCTGCCTAAGAAGTGATGCATGATATGTGCCACTGATTGTTTGTCCCTTCAGCCAGAACAATATCATGGACTTTATTGACCATTTCTGGGGTTGCAGCAGTGACAGACCTTTCAGAACGGGCGTCAGCCCCAAGGCTCTGCCTGCCATGCTTAAATTCCACCACCCACCTTTTCACTGTAGTACATGAAGGGGCATCATTCCCTTGTGTTGCTACCATATCAGTATGGATATCCTCAGGTGATAGACCTTTCTTATGCAAATGTTGAATCACTGCTCTTTCAGCGATTTTGTCCATTTTACAAAAGTCTCTTGCCTTGTTTACTTTAGAGAGCTACCTCTTCAACATAAAGTGACCAAATGACACCAGTCTGCAGCTACACAGCTTTATATAGTCAGGGAACAGTTGAGCTGAAAAAGGACATCCCTGCTTCACTTCTTCAATACAAGGATCACAGCTTATCAATCAGCCCTCGTATATCAGTGTTGTCAGCATGTTTTAAGAGAATTCTCCTTCATACGATGTTTCCAGTGTTTGTATTTGTTGCATTTTGGTCCATGTTTATTGAAGGCTACACTCATAAAAATCATAGAGCTGAAAGGAAAGTTTGCACGTCCACCGTCTCTACCCGTCATTTATCACAGACATTGTGTGAAAGGAGGGAGGCAGAACAAACAGCAGAGACGTCCGTCAGCTCGTGCTGATGGATGATGCTTCTGTATTAAAGAGGATGTCCGTCACTTTCATATTTGATAGTGTTTCAAATCGAATCAAAGCAGAAAGGCTAATGTGACTTTGAATTACATGTCATACAGCGTAGTGGATGTTCACAGCCTGCTTGACCTGTCATTGTGTCAAATACCAAAACACACGCTCTCTAAGACAAACAGAAGACAACTTTCACTCTGCAGCCCTGAATGAAGAGTGGATCAAATCTGCTTATAAAGGATCAGGTCTCATGTTCCTTTCTTTTTAGATCGTTCTGTTTCTCACAGGCTCACAGCAAAGAAAGAGAAATAGAATAACTTTTAAAGTAGTCAGACAAACCGATAGACACCATGATTGTTGATTCAGCTGATTGTGACTCAAGAGAGAAGTTAAAGACCAGCTCTGTCTGGTATGTATCTCCTTGTCTGTGAGCCCTCAGGGATAAACATAAAGCTCCTATTAAAATTAAGATCTGTCCAAGCAGCTGCTGTTGAGCCTGTGAATTATCTGACAAACACATTGTTTCTAGAAAGATTTGCTGCTGCTGACATTTAAATACAGTACACAAACTCTTTTAATGTGTATAAATTTAAAATACGTCAATTTTTTTTTCAAACTGCTGGAAGAACTATAAATGGTAAATGGACCTTATATAGCACTTTTCTAGTCTGTCTGACCACTCAAAGCGCTTTACACTGCTAGTGTCATTCACCCATCTACACCACATTCACACACTGATGGTGGAACAATCTACCTATTGAGGCCATCAGTTTTATCTAAACCAGTCATTCTCATTCACACACCGCTGAACAACAGTGGGAGCAATTTGGGGTTCAGTGTCTTGCTCAAGGACACTTCGACATGAGACTGCAGGAGGTGGGAATCGAACCCTCGACCTTCCAATTGAGAGGCGATAACTCTACCACGAGCCACAGTCGCCCTCACAAGACTTAAAAAGTGCAACTTATACAACATTCTATCCGAAGTAGCTTAATGTTGCTAACCAGAAGTATAAATGTGCACATTTGCCTACATTAGATTCACTGTTTAACACTTTTTTAAAGTTTTTTTTTTTTTTTGGGGGGGGGGGGTATATTTTTATGACTTTATTCAGAGAGGACAGGACAGTATATAGAGCAGGAAACGGGGCCAGAGTGGATAGCGAGAAAGAAGCCACAGATTGAAATTGAAATTGGTCCACCCGTTCGAGGGCTAGCCTCATGTGTTGTGCAATATAGACCTGTATGCTTTACCAGCGCCCCAGTGGATTGATGTTTTTGTGAGTAATACACCAAAACGATGTGGATAGAGTGGCAATTATATAGAACTTTGCGAAACAACCTGATATAAACAGCGTTATATGCTCTTTCAAACGTCTGGCGTATACAGTAATTAAAGATATTTCCTTCCACTGAAAAAGAAAAGGAAAGTAAATAACCTGTTTACACTGTGTTCCAAATTATGGTGTATAAGTGACTTCTGAGACAAGCTTCTTTTCATGGGGAAAAAGACAATAAGTTAAAGCAAAGAAGACATGAGTGTTCATACATGATGATGCACCGTCACATGGGTCATGTCCTTCCCTGGACTGGTGGTTATCTCAGAGCTTTAGAGACGATGGCCTCGTGAACTGACCTGTCTGCTCAGTCAGTCCAAACTTTGATTGAGAACTTGTCGTCTCTTATAAAGAAGATGGTTTACAGTGATGGCAAGCAATAGAGCTCAAAAGAGCAGCTTTGTATTTTTAAATATGGTAATTGTAATTTTTTTATTGTAATATTAATTGTATTTTTAATCTAATCTCTATTTATGATTTACTACTATCATTATTGTTGTTTATTTTATTCATTATTATCATTCCTGTTACTATTACTGTTATTTTTGCTACTGTCATTTTCTCATATTACTTTGTTGTTTTGCTGTTTTTGTTCTGATTTCCTTTTAGATGTGATTAAGTCCATTTATTGTTTTAGGGTGCGTTCCGATTTTTTTTCTTCCCCATTTTGGGATTAGATTGGAGTGGGTGGGTAAACCTGAAGCTTATTGCATCGAATGTTGCCATGGCCTATGTAAGATGTTTATAACTTTTGATTAATTCTGTTCCAAAATAATAAAAAAAACAGCAGCTTTGAAAAGCCAAACAAGTGCAGTGTCAGCAAAGAAGTCTTTAGAAACCAACACGTTACATTTATTTTAGTTACCATCAGTTAAGGTAATTTATTTTAGTTTTTTTTTTTTTTTTTTCCTCTGGCCTCCTTTCTAACTTTGTATTTGACACAGTAATCTATATCAAAGGGATATACTAATATAAGTTTGTATCTGACAGAAAAATGCTGGTTGTTATTTGAAAAAACAGGATTGTCCAATAGATTTTTTTCATTATTTCTTTGTATGGACTGGTTTGCTGGCAGTTAACTTCTCTCCCTGCTTTTAAAGTATTTTTGAGTAAACAAACATGGTGGGCAAACATGTTGCTAACAGCTTAGCTGCTGCAATTTTTGTTCACCTCCTCTTCCCAACTGTAGGACTGCATCATGTTGTTACCACAAATCAACAAGTTGGTCCTCTTATTGTCGTCCATCCAACTCTTTATACATGTACTATTGTTGCCTTCTATCCCCTTAAGAAACCTTATGCCACAGGAAAATCTGGCATGTTAATCTCAAGAACCATTAAAAATCATCACTTTGCTGACTGTTGTTGTTGTTCCCAGTCATCCTGCTTTGTTTGTTGGATATTTCATGACTCATCTAAAACCTGGCTGAGCCTTTGAGTCATGCTGTAGGTCAGGATGGTCAGTGACTGCAACACAAAGTGCGTGTCCTCAGTGAGCGTCAGTTTCAGGCGCTCAAGCCTGGACAATATTTTATGATTCTATTGGGTGAGGTGCTGGCGGCCATCTTCACCCCCCTCAGCTCACCTCTTCCTGAACTTCCTCCTGTGTCTGAGCTACTTTTCTCTGTGTGATGTTACCAAACAGCTTCTCCTCTTCAGCCTCCGACACTCTGCGCCGTGAGAAGTGGTCTGTCTGTGAAAACAGCCCATTGTGTTGGAGCCGCTCTGTGTTGTGCTGCAGTGTCCCTGCACCTTCTGGTGTATTGGTTTAATGGACAATCAATAGGTGGTTATTATCTGGCCTGTGCTCTCTGGGTGAGGCTGCTGAATTTAATGGGATTTGTAAACATCCTCTCATTTTTCCTGTCTTTTCTGCTCTGTAATTGAAAACATCCAGTTTCTATTTCTGGTGTGTAAGTCCAGACACGTTAGGGGTCTGCTGCTACAAAAACAGACGATTGGATCATACAGAATGGAGGTGTACTTTTCCATTGTGGTGTCTTTTTATGTGTGTTCAGGGACACATTAATTTCCTTCTTTTCCTGCTACCGTTTCACGCTTCTGCTCATCCTCGCCTGCAGTGCTGATTGGCACAAGAATTCACCTGCGTATGATCTCACTTTCACTGCAGCAATAATAGTCTTTTCTGACATTTTTTATGGCGTCTGTTCTGCACATCTTCTGCGTAAAAGGCACCACTTGAACTCGTGATCTCCTCCTTGCAGCCTGCATCTCAGGATTTACAGATGGATTATTGACCTGCAGGAGAAAGGTGTTGTTACCTTAAAGATACTGAGCTGCAGTCAGTATCGGCTGCAGCTGCTCAGTAGTAGTTAAGGTTAGGATGTGTGAAGGGTAAACCGCTCCTGGACCAGTGCTCGAGAATTGGTGAGGGGGAGCTGCAGCGCCTCCCGTCCTGTGATGGAGCGCCTGCTTTTGTTCTCCCGTCGACAGTCCATTCATCAGCTCAGCCTGCCTAACCTTGCATTAAATGAACAGCACAACCCCTGCGTCTGCGCCGCTCACACACAAGACAAATCCTCTCACTCCTTTTCCTTTTTTTATCATTCCTTCTCTTGCTTCCCTTTACATCTCACATCCTCAACACCTAATATACCCCACATATTCTTTTCTAACCACTTAAGCCCTTACAGGTCATATGTGTGTACTAAAATGTCTGCTGTAATCTCCTCAGGACATTTTTTTACCTTCACCTTTTTTTGGTATGGCATCCACATCTTCTTGAGCTATTTCCCTGAACTGTAAAGCAGAGAGCAGAGATGCCTCATCCCCCTCTCGTGATGTATGCTGATGGTGTGGCAACAGAGAACAAGTTTCTGTCTATAATTAATTTTACACTTCTGCTGATGTAGCAACTGTAGCACTACTGGAAAAAAGTCTCTGTGATCCGTCTCCGACCTGCTTTGCATCAGATTTAAATTATGGGGGGGGGAGTGGCCTTCTGGACTGACAGGGCAGACACTCGTCAACTTCAAGGACGATTTTCAGCACATTAAGAACGGAAAAATTCACTCAGACTCTCAACAGCGTCATCGAACAGTGAGGTTCAGCTATCAGCTGGAAGCCAACAACAATCATGTTTCAACTGCGGATTATCAACAAACATCAAACCCTGATTTATGTCAGCATGAAAGAAGTTTACGAAAGTTTTTTTTATCTTAAAAATCAAATCAAATGTCACATCTGCTTCAAAATAAAAGTTCTTAAATTGCAGGGTTTTAAAATACCAGGACTTTGGCAGGATTATATAAAGTCCTAAAACCTTTCAGGGTCATAGTTGAAAGCTCACATATTCCTGATTTTCCCTTCGGGGATTGATTAAGTACATTCTGTTTTGTTTTTGTTTTTGTTTTTGTTTTTGTTTTGTTTTTGTTTTTGGTTTTGTTTTGTTTTTGGTTTTGGTTTGTTTTTGTTTTGTTTTGGTTTGGTCGGTGGGTCCGGTCTTGTCCGGTCTTGTCCGGTCTTGTCCTGTCCTGTCCTGTTGCCAAACTAAAGTTAAGTCAAATCAAAAGTCCCCAAATAGTCAATCTTGAAGACTTCCAATTTGGTTCCTGAACTTTCATGTCAAATTACTTCAAAACATGGAGTGTTTTAGTTCTTTTTTTGTTCTTTTTAAGACTTAAAACAGTTTTGTTTTGTTTTTGTTTTTTTTGCTGAAAACTTAAGCATTAGTTACCTGTTACAATCAGTGCATGTGTTTTAGAGCGAGGATGGGGAGGGACAGAGTGAGTGCACACATTAGTTGAGTACATATTGCCTCATTTTCTTTCTTAAGTATTTATTGTTTGATTTTTTTATGCCTTTAATCAGAGGAAAGGACAGTGGATTGAGCAGGAAACAGCGCAAAAGTGGGGACTGACATGCAGGAAAGAGGCTGGCTGGATTCAAACCCGTGCCACCCGCTCAAGGGCTAATCTCATAATATCAAGCCTCTTGCTGGGCCATAGGAAAAGAATAACTAATGTGGTTACATAATCATATCGTATTGATCCGTAAAATCCAGTTTCAGCTGGAAAACTAACATCCAGAGTTGTAAAAAATGGTGTTTGATGACCACCGTTCCCTGTGTCAGCCCGTCTCTGTGAAGCTCCAACATGCAGACAGCAGAAGTGCAGGAGAGGGAAGCTGTAGCTAAATCAACTGTCAGGCTGCACTCTAGATAATGTATTGGAGCTCTTTAAGTTTTGAGTAAAAGAAAATAATTTAACGTTGTTTACATCGATGAACAGACTGACAAACCAAGACTTCAGAACCAAGAATTGTACGAAAATGGATTGTTTTTTGTACTTCAGAGTTATGGGTAATCTTTATTATCCACAAGGGGAAATTTGGTTTACAGACAGCATCAAGCAAGCAGAAGAAGATTTATATCTGTAAGGATTGACTGAACCCTCTTTAAATCCTGCCACACAACTTCAGTAGAGCTTTTAGTCTGTTTCATTCTTACGGTTAAGAAGACAATAGAGGCTGACAAAGGTAAAAGTGAGGACTGATTCCTCGAAACAACAAGAAGACCTTTTCATAAGAGTCTTATAATAGAAATACAAGCACTGGTCGGCATCAAAGCAGTCCTCAAAGGTCAGCTCTTTTACACCCCTCTTTATCTCCAAATGTCACTACAAGTATGAGATTTCAGCTCCAGTTTTTGGGAGTTTTCATTGGACAAGAGAAGGAGGTGTGGTTATTGAGCGAGTTGACCAGATAAGTTGACCAACTACAGCAATCATGCTTTGTGATTGCTTACTTCTGGTGACTCTCAAATGTGTGCGACAGGACCTGACTCAAAACGTCAAGTGTAGGAAGAGTTGTAGTAAACGTCTTTTACTTTGTCCTCAAGTTTCCCCAAATAAACAGAGGCGAGTTGAAAGCTCTAAAGATGAACAACCAAAAGATGACGAACCATTGGCGACCAGTTTCTAAGCATCACGGATTGGGACAACCTTGGACCGTTTCTGTTACAGTTTGTGCGTTTTATCTCAGAGGTATCATGAGTCACAGACTGGAGGTATTGGACGATTCCTGCTCCTCAGTGGAGTGGCAGCAGTCGAGTGGAGAGGCTGAGAGTGGAGATGGAGGAGAAGGAGGGGGAAGGAATTCACACCAACTTGCCCGTGAGGTGGTCGTGCTTGAAGCCTCCACGCCTGGATAAACCCCATCAAAAGCGCATTAGCCCTCTCCTCTCCCGCCCCCTCCTTCCCTCCCCCTCACTGCCCCTCCCTCTCCCTCCCTGAACCCCCCCCTTCTCTCTGTCCCCCCACCATCGTATAATAGTATCTGGCCGGGCCACGCGGCTTGCTGACACACAGCCGGGCGAAAGGGGAGCGATGATGAATTGCTCCCTGTTGGTGTTATCCATGATGATAATTATTAATTTTCCCCCCGCTCTTCCATGAGAACGGGGGCCGGGGAGCTGCAGCGTAGCGCAGCCTCCTCCATGGGCCGTCATGGAGCCCACTGTCATCACTTATCACAGACAGAGCCGGGGCCCAAGGCTAAACGCTGATGAAAATGAAAAGCACTCATTCTGATTTGTCCTGTTTTTGGTGCGTGGGTGTGCATATGGGCCTCCATGTTTTACATTAACCCTTGTTTTCCCTCGTGTTTTCTTCTCTCTAGACCATAAATGTAGAGGGTTGTTAAAGACATTAAAGTTTAAGTGCTCATATATTTTATACCCACATCTGTAGGGAACAGTTTTTGATTTAGTTGGCCGTTCAAATCAAAATGTTTCTTTTCCAGTGTCTGTCTTGTCATTTGATTCTGACCCTGTGAAATGATTTCATGTCTAAACTGCTGACCTATCATGTTCATTAGCTCAGTTTGTGCACTTGAAAAACGTGCGCCATCTACATGACGTTACTCTGAGAGGCTAGGCCTAACCCTAACCCATTTGATACACAGATATTTAATATGTACTTCATCTCTTGGGTGAAATGTTATGGATGATGAGTGTAGTTTAGTTCTGTTTCAAAACTTTGATTATTGGCCATTTTTGTTTTTTGCAGAAAACTTTGATAGCTAACCTCAGACTTGACTTATCACACCACAAACAG
The DNA here is from genome assembly GCA_030710495.1 of Labroides dimidiatus. NCBI lineage: Eukaryota > Metazoa > Chordata > Actinopteri > Labriformes > Labridae > Labroides > Labroides dimidiatus. Next base: position 31,195,842 of record CM061144.1, on the reverse strand, counting down.
AAGGAAAAAGTCTAAAACAGAAACACAATCTCGGTGCTTTGTTTTCTTACATTTCATATAATTATAAAGTGAAAAATGTCAAGATGGTCTGCCCCCTAGTGGAGAAAAACCTGATACAGTCAAATGAAGCCAATCATTGGACAGGGCCATCTTGGATATGACAATCCTCTGATTGGACAAACTCATGATCCTAATATCTTCTAAACCGCAGAGTTAGAAAAAAAAATTCACTCACTGTACAGTGTGTGCCGATAGCAAAATTAACATTTCAGACCCAAGCCATTTTTTCTAATCAGGCTGTAAATATGTTTTTTTAATGCTGTAAAAGTCAGTTTTTTGGCTTGATGTGTACATGACTTCAGGTCTTTTTGCAGCCAGCCATGAACCGCAACTTTTAGTCACTCATCGTCTCTGTTCTGCTTCTTCAACTTTCTCTCTCTGTGGCCTAAATTCGGAGTCGCCCGTCTCCTTGCCGTGTGAAAGTTGCTCAATGCAGAAGTGACAATCAATCTCGCTTACGAGGCGTTGTCATCGGCGTGTCGCGCTCGGGATGATCCCTACCTCTCTGAATGAGAGAGGTGAATCCGCCCTGCCTGACAAGTAATTACGGCTAATTTCCTAATTACCTCAGCACCGAGCGTCTTTGTCGCGTTCATTAAAAGCCATAATTGCATTGGGTTGACATGCTCTTTTATCCACTTTGGGTTCTTTTCTGGAGGTTTAGCTGTGAGCTATCTGGGTTGCCCTGCCTGCCGGAGTTGATAAAGGTTGATTGAAGGCTCGGTGCAGGGAGAGTGTTGAACACGGCTTCTGAAAGCTTCCAGTTTATCAAGTCTGCATCTGTGTGTACTGTATACAGATGCTCGAGGAATACAAAATCTCTCTGGTAAAGGACAAGTATATGGTTAAATATATTTTGGGCACAGGCAGTGAACAGATGGCTCCAAATTTAGGCACTTCAGTGATACAAATCATCCAAAAGCCCAGAAAAAAAAGAAGCATCCTCTCCAGATTCTGCCTTCCTTTTCTGTCTCTTCCTCTTCCTCTCTTTCCCTCTCTTGCATTGATCCGGCTCTTCTTTGTCTCAGCGAGCTGGCCTCCAAGTTGTCAGCTGCGTCAGGATTAAAAGCTATTAGTTCTGCATCATTGCCACTACAAGTGCTCGCCTTAGATTGATAGAGTGCCTCTCTTCCTCCAGTGGGGGGAGAGATGGGAGGGAAACAAGCCCGGGAGGGTAGTTTTTACCCCACATATCTGGGAACGGTCACCTACAGGCACTCTGGATCTGGACTTTTCCCTTGATTTGTTAAAGATTTGTGAATTGGTTTTCAGTCAGCAGTGTAAATCCGTTGAAGGAGGTCTGCCTCTTTGATGCTGGTTTTGGAGATTTGAACTTCCAGAAAGACCATCATTTTAAATCCCGTCACATCTCATACCAGAGATTTTGTCTGTTAATTTTCTTTCTTGCGTTTTTCAGGAGATGATGATTAAAGAAATTATGTTTTCTTCCTTCCTGCTGAGTGTTTTCAAAGCGCTGTCACCAAAACAGCCACCTTTGCTAATTTAACGTACCAAGCTTTTTATTGTCAGCAAAATTGCCTCGATCTTGTTCAGGGGCTGAACCGTAATTTATTTCTCTTTCCTGTGACAAGTGCCCCAGATGAGGTGAGAGGGAGCCACTGTTGACTCAGCTTTAACATGAAACTCTGCTTGGTTTTCAGGGAAATACAGGTTTGTTTTTTTTCTCAGGCTATGACAAAATCCACTGTATCAGGGTGACCAAAACACACACGAAACAATGACAAGGTGAACATGGCAAGCCTTTTCTTTCTGTCTTTTTGAAGATGAAACTGTAAATGTGGCTTCAAATGTTTGATCAGTGAATTTAGTCTCCAGTCTGTTTTTACTGCCTCCCTCCTGAACACAGCAGCTCACTGTTTTCATTAAGCTCATTAAAACCCTGATCCACGTCCAGCCTCCTGCCCCTCTCTCTCAGCTCCTCTCGTCAGACTCGCCGTGAACTCAAACAGATCCGGGGGTTTATTGTGCTGTCACATTCTAACACCACCCTCATATTTCATTGCAGGCAATTGTCGGCTACTTTGACATTTTCTTTGACAAAGGCTGCAGCAACAAGGTAAGCAGCAGCGGCAACAGCCGAGCCATTTAACGGAAACTCAATTATGTTCACGCTTTAGCGTGTTCCTCCTCCCCGAGGCGTCCACCGCCGATCGACGGGCGTCCTAGCCGACTGCTGATATAAGCACTTACCCAGCAGAGGCGGCCGGCTGGAAAAGCCGATGCCGAGCTCTGTGAGCAGCGCGGACATGCCTCCTGATTGCACTTCCTATTTTACCTGAGACTCAAACTGCATGCAGAGGATGGTCCAGTACATTTCCATCTTTACTGAGAGCTAAAACTTGATGAAGGATCATTGTGTTCCTTCATAAACACAGTTCACTTTACTTTTAGTGCAATATGAGAACTCTGGACTGAGATGTAGATAAAGAACAGTTTTGAGTGAATCTTGATCGTAATATAATCAAGAATATTTCAAGATGGAACACATCTCAAGGTTTATTTTTGTCTGCTTTTAAATGTTCTTACTTTTTTGCTTACCTGGATTTACAGCATTAGATAATACCATTGTTTATCACTATTTAGTTTCTGTAGGTTCACAGTAAAAGTCTTTGCACACTGAGTCCGTCACTAAGACACTTTGCACACTGGATTCGGTGCATTTATTTTTTTCGATTAATTCGAAAATTCGCAGTATGATAAAAATGGAATCATCGAGCAGTGATCAAGTAGCTGATCCTGAGCTGCGGCTGTCAGTATATTTGAGGTACGTACGTGCGCAAAAAGACACGTACACCAGTCGTCATTCATCATCCAAACACAGCCTGAAATGACAGAAAATGTGTCGGCCCATCTCACCGGACATGTTTGTCATTGATAAATTCATCTTTCACTTAAATTAAATGATGATGATGATGTTACAAGTAGCGTACGGCGTCTCTGAATAGTCAAACAACCCTTGAAACGACCTGGACGGATCTGAAAAAACGCAGACAATCGAACCTGTTCCAGACAAAAGTTTTGGCATCATAGTGCAAACATGATTGAGATAACTTGGGATTGAATTTCTTTTTTCAGTGCGTCGAAATCAGACCAAAATAACGGACTTGGTGTGCAAAGACCTTTTTATGTAGACTTTATAGTCTAGAAGTACGAGTGTCAGTTAGTGATTTCTTCTTCCTTTTGGTATCAGGTGATGTTCTCCACTGGTCCTCAGGTCACAAAGACGCACTGGAAGCAAACCGTCTTCCTTCTGGAGAGACCTCTCTCAGTCCAAGCAGGTCAGTGACCCCACACACCACCATGTCAGGTCAAACATACAGTATGTTTATATTTACACACTTTTATCAGCAGTCGTGTGCAGGAGTTTTAGGAAGGAGGAGGATGAATAGTCAAGTTGAGCATCTTCTCCAGCTTCATATCCTTGTGAACCTCGCTGTGCGTCATGGCGAGCCGTGGCAGGTAATCTGTCTGAGGTGGAGATGTAGTCAGGCTGGTTGACACCCGTTATCTGTCATCCCCGGAGACAGCCGGGGATCAAAACGAATCACATCCAGCCATCAGAGACAGCATGTAAAACTTCATCTGATAGCCCGTCGCAGACCTCTGAATCACGACGCGACAAGACGAGATCTTTGTAACTGACCGGTGAAATGTTTATGGAAACGCTGTTCGAGCAGATTAAAGTTGATACTGAGGAGAAGCTTTCTGTGAGGCGTGGAGGAGTGGAGTAACTTTCTGCATGTTCAAACACCCTGCTCTCTTTATCTGGATTTCAGCTGAAGTAAGACAGACGTCGAGAACTTTTGCAACGTCGAACATGTTTTCGACCTCAGTGTTTAAATGAGACTGCAGTGAGATTACCAAACAACACAGAGTTTCCCACCTCGAAGTTACGTTGAAGTATATAAAACATTTGTTAAAACTCTCCAGTAGATGTCTGTGAAACTTCTCAGTTATCAGGAAATTCAAAGCCGAATGCAAAAGGTCACTGGACTCGCTTTTAGTTTTATTGGTTCCAGCTCTAAAGAAGCATCTTGGATGAGAAGTAAAACACTTTTAACACCTTTAATCGAGTTTCTGGTTTATGTTCCGTGAATTCGACCTCAAGATCAAGGAAGTCTGGGTAAGTTTTCAAAGAGGAATTTGCAAATTTGACCTCTCACTGACTTCAAGTTTGTTTCATTTATCTACATTTATCTTTGCCCTCGTGTTGCAGCTCAATCAAGCAGACGCTTTTATCCATAGTAACGAATATCCGAGCCAAAGTACAGCACATGACGTATTTATCAACTATTAAAGTAACACATGAATGCTCAATTTAACTAAACCTCCTCGTTCCATCATCACAGACTGATGAAATCAATCCTCACCTGTCCCTCAGGTGTCTCTTGATACCAGATGATCAGTGGTCAGTTTATTGCAGTGTTTCCAGCTGCGTAAACATCAGCAAACTCTGCTTCTGACTGAGGAAAATGTTCTCCACTAGGGGGCGATATGAGGAAAATATGTCAGGATATTTTTTATGTCAGGATCAGGATCTGGATTTTTTTTTTTTTAGGATTGTTTGTCATATTCAGACTATTTTGACCTGCAAACAATATTTTTAGGCCCAAATATTTCTGACTGTGCTTTATGAACTCTTTTTGAATCCAGTCTTGTATCCTCTGATGCAGTGGTTCTCAAACTTTTTACACCAAGTACCACCATGATGGCCGATTATGGAGTAAGGTTACTGTCAAAAGATTTGCGTGCACACACCCAAAATCCCGCATATATTTTAGATGTATGCATGCTAGTCCATAGTTGTGCATTATTAAAAAAATAAACTAAACTCTTGTTTGAGTCAAATCATACAATATGTTCTGTATATTTTCTTTGTGAGAATACAACTTATGAAGTTACAATTTTTTACAAATACAGATTGCATTTTTGTTATTGTGTTTTCTTTATTATGAATACAAATCTGACAACCGAGAAATAACTGTCATAACTAAGTTATGAGACAACAGCATCAAGTAGAAAACACAGTAAGCAAGCGTTGGTTTGAATGCACAGCTGCAGAATGGACGGGACTGGATGAAATCATCATTCAGGGGGCGATCGTGCTTGAGTTCAGCACGGTTCGGATGGCCAGTGTGACAGCGCCTTCATTTTAATTTATTTTGTTTATTTAATTCTGTGATTCCTCTGTGTACCACTAGTTGTAAACGTACCGCACTTTGAGAAAGGCTGATCTAATGTTGCTTGCTGCAGCAGTCTCTGAGAAAACCTCCTCAATCCTGGAGGGTCTGCCGTTTCTTGCACTCACTTCCCATCCTTTTTGTGCAACAATATTTTTAACGACAGAGACATTTCTGAGTCTGTGTGGATCAGTCAGGGAGCCCCGGGGTTACATACATGTCAGCTCCCTCATGTAGAGTTATCAATCAGTGGTCACACAACAAACTTTTCATTTATATCACTACTTTAAGTTTTACATTCACTCTTTACACAGGTTTAGTCAATGATCCGTTGTTCAGCCTGCTGTATCCTCTGGCCCTCACCGTGCTTTATCATAATGGGAATCACAGTCGTGTCAGCTGATGTGAGGATTGATGAGCCTCTGGGGACCGTCTGTCCACTCGCTGACCAGATATTACATGGAGCTTACTGTAATAAATGACCTGCAGAGAGACGGAGGCGCTACATGTCAGGCGGCCCTTAGCCACGCCGAGCTCCAGCCGGCAGCAGTCGGGGCGATAAGACCGTCAAACCCTCTGACGCTGCTCAAACGCTATCGCGGGCTCTGTGCTCCGCTGGGTCAGATAAACACTCCTGAATCTGAGCGCTGAGGACGACAGTATGCTAACACGGTTCAGGAGTGTGCAGGTGCAGAAAGAAAGACAGATTTGTTCTGACTTCCAGGTGCATAATGTCTCCTTCTGCTCTCTGCGTGCTTTTACTTGAACCTTTGTGAGCAAAAAATAACAAAAATAAAATCACAGAGTCGATGGACCGTACGAAAAATCAACTCAAAGTGTCTTTGGAGGTGTTGATCCTCTGCAGTCTTTAAAGCATCACTCCTCCTGTTCATATACTCACAAAGCCTCTGAAACATGATCAGAGGGAATTGGACGGCATTCCTGGAAGATATCGTCCCAAATTGTGGTTTTGCGGATGTGAGACTTCATCTTCACATCATTCTGTCACCTGTAGGAAAGTTTTATTTTGATCATTTGTTGCTAAAGTACATTTGGTTCTTCTATTCTATTCTATTCTATTCTATTCTATTCTATTCTATTCTATTCTATTCTATTCTATTCTATCCCTTTGACTTGAGGAGGAAGAAATAAGGCAGATATTTCCCTGATCACAAAACTCATTTAGATGCAAATATTAAATATTTGTCTTTCACCTCTTACACACTCACTGTCTTTTATCCTTGATCCCTGATTTCACAGTTTGCTTCTGGTCTCATGGGGGCTGCTGTGAGGCAGAGTGACACATTACAGTATCAGCCATTACCCACAAACACACACAGAAACACACACGTTCCTGTCAGAACCATCAGGTTTGGATTCTGCAGTCGAGCTTTAACAGACGTCGATGCTCCAAAGATCCATCGGTCTGGTTGTTTGTGTTTTACTCTGAACCGAACAGAATGAAGAGCAAAAGTTGGAAAGAGAACAAATAAAAGTGTGTGTGTGTGTTTGTGTGTGTGTGTGTGTGTGTGTGAGCGGCAGGTTATTGATGTGCTCGCTCCACCTCGGCACCCTGACAGTCCCAGAGCCTCCTCCAGGGGCCGTAAACCAGAAATGGAGTTTTTAACAGCGTTCAGCAGCTTCCCGCTAGGCTCCTTTAGTGTATTTTACAACACACACACACACACACACACACACACAAACACACATAAAGCTGCTTCTACACCCTTAAATTCACAAGAGTACTTGCATAGTTTTTCTACCAAACTTCCTAAAGTCACCTTGAAGACTACAAAACTTTTAAAAACAAACACACACGTGCGTGCACAAACACACACACACACACACACACACACACACACACACACACACAGTGGCCTCTTGTTTCGGTGTTGACTGAGAAGCCCCTTCATCTCTGATCAGCTGCATTGATGGCCCGGCGTAAACATCCAGCGGTTTGTTTTTAATACTGACTGTGTCTGCGGTGATTTATCACAGCAGAGACTAAATCCTATTTGATGTGTTTGTACGAGTGCAGCAGTAATTAACTCCTAGACCGCGCTTCTGTGGGAGGTGCCGGCGGAAGAGAGAGAAGGCACGCAGCAGGCTGGAACAAAACATCCTTGCAAATCCTCCTGGCTGGCAGCGTAATAAATTAAACAGCGAATCATTTGTCATGCTCTGATGTGTTTGTGTAGCTCCAGTATTAAAGAGGAGGATCCCTTTTTTTTTTTCCACACTTATACCTTCTTAATGTCCAGCAGAGAAAAGGAGGTCACACTGTTTCTGTTGCAAGAAAGTCCCATGATCCTCAGGGGGACGTGGTGGCCTGGTTAGCTTCTCTGAAGACCCAAAACTCTTTATTTCATTGGATAGTCAGATATCGTTTGTTTCCTCCCACTTTCATGACTCACACCCTGTCCCGAGTCCAGAGATGTTTCACGGCCCTCACCTGTCCAAGCTCATCTTGCCTCCTGCACCCCCCCGCCCTCCCTCCCTCCCCCTCTTAGTGTGAACTCTGAGGGTCCTTGAGCTGTCAAACAGCAGGCTGTTGTGCCAAGCTTCACGTTCTTCAGGGCTGTAACTCAGAACATGATCTGCTGCTGTGAGTACAGACGTGGGATATACGACCCATCTGCTCTGCTTCTTTGCTCTGCAGGCCTGAGAGGGCGAACATGAGGTACAGGAGATTAAAACAAGCAGGAGGATGTCATAGAGGATCAGCTGAAACGTGACTACAAGCGTACCTGCAGTGTAGAGGAGGGGGCTGAGGGGGAACTCGGATGGTTTTGTGCTTCCACTAAATTCTGCTTGTATTTACATGAAGTTTACAAAAAGGAAATGAAACTCTTCTGTCAGGACCTTGAATTTGTTGTCCTTCCACCGGAAAGGACGGCTGAGATACAACAAGCCACTGGTTTATCATCAGCATGTCTTAGGAAATCCATCCGCATGACTTTTAACCCTCTACTTCCAAAGATAACATAGTAATACATGAGTTTCAAGACCTCTATCTCATCAAAATGATACAATTTCATTAAAAAAAAAATGTTAAAATAATAATAATAAAAAAAAACTTGAGTGTTATCACTCCACTACAGGCAGCTGTAGTTGTATTTTGTCCCTTTTTTCTTTTTTTGTCATGAAATTATCCACACATCACTAATTTTTTAACTTGTGGTAAGAATAACATCTGAATTTTTACTCATATTTCAAAATAAGTGTTTCCTGCATTGAAAGAATGCATATTTACTGAAAACTTGCCAAACTCGCCTAATTTATCAAATGTGACACAAAAAAAATATCATAAACAAAATGATACAGCAATATTTTTTGTGGATTTTGTTAAAAGGGGTTGATAAACATCTCAGTTGAAAAAAAAAAGAATTTTCTGGCTATTTTTGATGGATCAGGCTTTTAATAATGAAGATAAATATATGGGACTGTAGTCGGGTCTCTTTTGACCTTTGACCCGTGCAGCAACCCTCCAGCTGTAAGAAAAGAAGACAATATGAGACAATAAGTGCCAAAAACTGCAGTTCTTTGAGTGTCCTCTGGAGGTTGGATCTGGGAGTACTGGAAACCACATAAATTCCAAAAAAGACTGAACAAAATCAAACATTTTTACTGCCTGGTCCAAAAACTCAACTGTTTAGAAGATGTTGAGATCCCTGAGATGCCCAATCAGAGGCCCAGCTCACTTGACTGACAGGCGGACACCCTATCCACCTCTTTCTTCAGAAGCCTATGGGTGTTGACAGATAACTACTTCCGCTGGCAAGCTAGCTCGTAACAACTGAAATTATTAATGTGAGACGGGGCTCAGTGTAAACTTATGACTCCACCTCCGATTTTTGTTCATTTTGTCCTGTTCTTGCTGTAAAAAGCCATTTATTAGCGCGAGTATGACAGCTCGGCTAACATCATCAGCTTTGTGGTCTCCATGGCAACGTAGACAGAACGTTCAACCGGAAGAACAAAACTGACAACTGCTATGAACCATGGGAAGTCAGGGATAAGGCGGATAGATGTTAGTGTGGAGACTCAAAGCCCAGCTTGTTTGTGTTATGGCGTCCACCAACAACATGCTTCAAAACTCTGTATTTGAAAGAGTCAGGTGACATCACTGAGACAACATCCATTGATTATACAGCCTATCGTCCATCTGGGCTTTTTGAGAGAGCCTCAAGTGGACACTTGAAGAACTTCTTTTTTTTTTTTTTTTTGCATTTCTGCATTGGCTTCGTTTTTTAACCCCAGAGGTTGCTTCTAGGTTTCCACTCCATTCAAGACTGGCGTCTTGCGCTGATGACATCTTTAGAGCCAGAGTCCTACTCTGTCCTCTAACCATGACACGCTTTAACTGACTGCTCAACAGTTTCCTGTTTAAGTTTAAAGAAAAAAGTCCAGAAATTTATCATCTACCTGCTGATGATGTGGAGAGTCAAACTCTGTCATGCAGGCTCAGAGTGCATATGCTAGTTTTTCATTGATGGCTTCTGCAGCTGATAGCCTGTAAGGTCACTTGATCTGGGATCTAGATCCAGGAATTGGGAGGGATTGTTGGCAGCACTGACCCGCGTCCACAGTCTGGCTTCACATGAAAGCAACATGGTTCACATGGTTTTGATGGGGGACAGGAAGTTCAAGAACAGATCCCTTAAAGCTAGTCTGGCCTATGGAGGAAAGTCATGAGTTTATTGGATATAATGACGGAGCTCAGTTGTCACTTTTCCTCTCTTGATGGTGTTTCAGAAGCGTGAGCTAAATGGTAAAAATGGAAACGACAACAGTTTAAATGAATCACTAACACCAGCCGTGTGTTTCCAGTGTAATTTCATGGAGAGAAGCTGCGTCGGGGCTGAGAGAGAGGCTGTTTCTGCGGACCTGCTTGTGCTTAATGACACTGGCATGTTGATGTACGACGTCGCAGCTCCATTCCTCGGCTCATTTCCACACATGGTTAACTCTTTCTCCCAGCATCTGAGTGGCCAGTTTGCTGAAGGCACCGAGGCCCTCCTCCGTGGGGAGTTTGGTGTGACTGATTACAGCAGAGCTGCTGTGGTCGCACGGAGACCGCACAGACATCCAGTTGGTGTTTCAGTTTGTTCGTTTTGATACTTCAACCTGAGACGCCGGGGATTATTTGGACAGTTTGTGGGCAAAAGTCTCGAGTCCCACGCTTCTTCTTTCCTGTCAAGAGTAACAAAAGTTCAAGAAAGGTCAAACAATTATTCTTTTGACCTTAAACAGGATTTCACCAACTTTAGATTGACTATAGCTCCCATGAAAACTAGACTTTTATACTTTGTCCTTTAAAATGCAGTCACACCAAATCGAAACCAACAAAGATCATCATCATTGATGCACAGGAAATTCAAACCAGGCGTGTTTCTTAGTGACCTTTTCTGTTTCGGTGTTGCTGACCTGAGTCCATCCTGTCAAACACTGACCCAGTTCATTAAGTCGGTGATGGAGTGAGAGCCAGGATGTAACATGTTTATCTGTTAGCTACCGTGAAAAGTCATCTCACTAGATCAGAAACTTGTGATTTTTACTGATGTAATGAAATCCATCACAACCTATGACCTTTTTTTTTTTTTTGGCATTTGGGGAAAATGTGACGGTTTGTTTCAGCAGAGAGCTCAGTGTCTGCTCTCGAAGAATCAGCCTCAGTGTAGGATCTGCGTCGGTCTGCTTCCTCTGCAGTGGAGTGACAGACCCAGAGCGCGGCGCCAGCAGCTAGGACTCGGTGACAGTGCCGTTGGCATGGCAACCACTCCGACGTGACAGCGTTGATGGCGGAAGCTTCGCCGGAAAAAAATCACCACAGTCAGCAATTTCTCTCCTCGTCCTCCTCTAACCTCCAGCGATGAAGAGAGCGTAGCACAGAGGGGGGGGAGCGGGCGGCTGAGGAAGGGGGGTGCTTGTTTACCGTGCAGATAAACATTCATTTACCTCCAGCAGCCAAACGTGAAGTTAATCAAAGTGATTATGCGTCATAATCATCAGCTTCCTCTCCCGGCCTCTGCTTGCTCAAGTGTTGTACTGTAAACGCACTTCCTCACGCTGCCATCTGCTGATTTCCGCAGGTCTGCATTCGTTCACGCACACACTCACACTTCTTATTAACATACATTAAACCACGCCGCTGTTACTCACGTCATCGCTTCTGTAAGCACCAACGTTTGTCTGCTCAGACTGCAGAGGCCTGAGCCCGGCAGCTCTGTGCTGCTGCAGAGCTGCAGGAACATTTCTGTTTATTGTAACCACATGGAGCGAGTGTTTGCCACTGTTTTGACTACTTTTCAGGTTTAATGAAAGTTTGCTGTAAATATCAAAGAGTTGAAGATAGTTACCACGAAGAAATCAACAACAGTTTGATCTAATAAAGCTTAGATTGAGCTCTCAAGCTGGATTCATAGAAGAAAAGATGGTTTATTCATTTTATCATAACCCGTTTTAATTGAATTGAGTTCTTACATAATTGTTGGAGCAGCTTCTTGAACTGCTCACCATGTTGCAGCATTTTCCAGGCCCCAACTCCTCCTCTCTGCTGGTTTTAGAACAGTCTAGAGCAGTAGTTCTCAACTTCTCAAAAGTCTTTGATTAAAGAAAGTGACAGTTTGAACCTGAGATTGTTCAGAATATTATAGTACGCCAGGTCTGAAAACTTCAGTCTTTCCTGTGTAACACCTCGCTGCACAAATAGCCCGGCTTTTTAACCTTCTTTGAGCTCAATTTAAAAAGTCCATATCTAATTTAATGTGGATAGATGGCACTAAGTTGCATTAAAATCCCCTTCAAAATAATGAAAAAAAAAAATTCCCTACCCATAAAGGCAGGGTTGGTAATCGGATTTCGATACAATTTTTGTTATACTGCTTAAAGTGATTTTTATGTCCTGATGGCAATCAATGCATGATGTGTTCTTAAAATAGAGCGAAAAATATCTGCTGTCTACAGCAGGAGTAAACCTGGGAAAACACCAGCCAAAATCCTAGCGTCTAGGATCCAATTTGTTAAGCCAATCAAATCCTGTCCTGCCGTTCTGCCTGCCTCCTGCATGTAAATTTCGCCAGTGTGCACTAGCCCCGATTCAGTGCACATAACTGAGAGGGATCCAAGTACACTAGAGAATGGCAAAAAAACTACCTATACCCCGATTACTGGTAACATAGTGCAAACAAAAACAACGTTCTGAGGACCGGTCAGTCACGATCATATGATCACGAATCAGCGGGGCTCATGCATGTGAGTGGGGGCGTCGTTTTGGAGGTGTTCCAGGTGTTAAAGGGCGGGGCTAAACGGAGTCCTGAGGAGCTACATTCAAATTCATGCTTCTACCGACTGTGCCTGTAAGAGGCTTATGACCTGTCTCTTAAGAATCACAGGTCTAGAGTTGGTGTTCCCAAACCTTTCAGCCTGAAACCCCCCAAAAATAGTACTACCAGAGACCACTAACCCCCTGCTATGGGAGTACACCAATAGGCCAGTCTAGAAATAGATGAAAATGAACAAAAAATAGCTTTAGAGACTTAATTTAGCTGATTGAAAAAAAAAATCGGATAACCTATGTGCAAATTTCGCTGTTTCCTAAATCAATCTGCCTCCATGGATACCGTTGTTTGCCTGGCTCAGTCACCTTGAGGGTCTTCAACAAAGAAACATGGAAAACAGATCAAACATTCTTTCTTTGCATGGTTTTATAAATAATATAACCCATAGTTTTGCTGAAGGAAGGAAGTTTCTGGAGTTGAAAGGCATTTTGGGAACCACAGGTCTAGAGTTTGACTCAGCATTTTCTAGTGAACCAACTGTCATCTTTGGTTTCATAAGTCATCTTCACAAACCAATACCTGACATCTCTGAGACTGCGTCCATATTTTTGTTTCCTCTTTGGCAAAAAAAATATGAATTTCCCTCCATTTAAAGCTCACGGCAGCTGATTCCCTGGGATCATCCATCACGTTGTCAAGTCTTTAAGCGTGAAAATAAATGGTCATCCTTTCTTCTGTTTGCTTTTAGGAGAGGAGCTTCAAGGGAAGATCACAGTACGCAAAAACAAGAAGGACCCTCGCTCACTGCTCGTCACCTTTGACCTCAGAGACAGGAAGCAGACTTACAGCCTGCAGTGATGTCAGCCGTCACATGGTGCAACGTTTTTGTGTATTAACTCAGCGAGAGGACATTAAAACTGTATCTGATGTTCATGCTGGGATTGTTTCTATGCCTTATAATAAAAACCAACTGTTCTTTGAGATCGTCTCTGGTGTTTTATCTCTTCAGCTGCTTGAATCATTTTTACTGACAGATTTAAGCTCCAACAACCAGAAATCCCGCTGATACAGATTCTTTCAGCTCTTACTTAGAGAGAAAGCATCTCTCTGAATTTCTCCTCCTCTTTGTTGTCCTTCTTTAAGCTCTCTGAGATCTCACCTGAGGCCTCATCCATCTTCGGAGAGATTACAGACACGATGTGAAATGAATTTACGCTTAAGAAAGGCTGACAGAAGACTCTTTACATACTTCATCGAGCAGCTCTGCTTAAAATTAAATATTTTTTTTTCTTCCTCTTCTGCCAGAGATGATGAATCCTGGACTTGAAAAGGAGTGAAGTGATGTGTGAGGAGTTAGAGGAGACTGGCTGCCTGTCTCAGTGATGATCTGACTGTTACCTCTTTTAATGAATTTCTACTGCTTGTGTCCCTCTACTTCAGCATCTTGTACAGATGTACTGATGCTGTGCCAGTGTCAGACTGAATCACCTGGTAGCATCTGTTTTCCAGTGAATGCTCAGTGCTTAAAGTTTAGTTTGGGAAGTTTTATGATCACATATAGTTTCCGCTTGTGAAAAAGAAGTAGAATTAGATTGATAACTGTTTTTGAGCCTTTTACTGTCTGTACACTTTTTCTGCAGTGTCACGTACGCCTGTTTCTCAGAGCCTCTGAAGTAGACTAAGAGGTTTTGACACAGTTACTTTAAATAGCAGCACATCCCAGAAATCTAAGAGTATCCTGTGCAACGCTGAGCGCCGTGCTAAGATGCAATTTTTTTGAAACTTTGGCTTCGAGTAGCAGGCGTGATGCAGCTTACAACTGAGAAGAATTGAATTCACAAAACCAAAACTGCTGACTAAGCGTTTTCTTCAAGCACATCAGACAAAGATGTTAATGCTGATTCACAGACAACCTTCTTTTTATCAATCCAATCCACTTTTATTTGTATGTCACATTTTAAAAATCAATCAAGTTTACCAAATTACTGCACAGTAAAATCAAAGAAACATCAACAAAACAATTAAAATAAAATAAAAACATTAAAAAACAAGAGCCATAAAAAATAAAAGGACAGAGATCAGACAACTCTCATGCTGAATTAAAAGCCAAAGAATAAAAATGAGTTTTAAGACTCGGGTGGGGGATGTTTATCAAAGCGTATCTTTATTTTTACCCTTTTTGTTAGTCAGGAAATTACAAATTGAGGTTAAAAATCTCTTTTACAGAGTTTTAAAAGTGTCCTGACCAAGAGAAGCACCAGCAGCTCAGTGTGTCTGCTATTCAACTATTCAACGTCACCTTAAACCCTCTCAGACCCCGTTTACATGACAACGGTTTTAGGATGAAGCAAAAGTATTTCTGTTTCAGAAACAGTGTTTTGGCCAACCTAAGATGGAAACTTTTGAAAATGGCCTCCAGAGTGTAAATTTTTCTGAAATGCTGCAGCCATCGTTGATGTGTGAACGGCAAGGTGGAGTTTTCAGTATAAACGCTGATGTCATGCTCTGCTTTGTGCGTTACGCTTTCATTGTGGGAACTTTTAAACTGCCATGCACAAACTGGACATCAACAACAGTAACAATGGCAGACAAAGGCGGACTACGAAGTTGGTCTTGTGCTGCTGAAGCTGCTGACTGCCTTTGAACAAAATGTGCATCTGTTGCTCCACTTCTGCACTCAGATAAGACGCATTCAATTTAAATGCTGGATGATCAGCCCACCTCTACTTCAGCGGAGGGCTACCAAAAGACTCTACAGTTATATCACCAACTACAGGCCTGGCATGCATACTTGAGGGTTTTCAGTCCCTCAGCATATAAACACAGATTTTTTTTCTGTGTTTTTCAGTGCAACGTTGTCATGCAAACAGGGCTTCAGTGAGACCAGTTCTTTAGCTGAAGCCTTTTTTTGTAATTTGTTTTGAGTAAAAAAAGGCAGCAAATCTGAACTCTTTTTACCATCTCAGTTCTGACCTTTGGTACGGAGAGTAAAAAAAAAGATCCTGGCATCAAACAGAAGACGTTCTTGCACGCTTCTGTCTAATAAAGATATTTAAGACGCATACATAAAAATATCTTTGAATTTAATTTCCCTCAGGCAGACATTTTTTGTCCCATCCAGTGATGTTCTCAAACTGTTTTAGGAGCAAGAGTGAAAAAATTGAAATGCCCCTGCTGTTAGCCAAAAAAATAACAAAAACCTGCTGCTAGCGACATTTTTGAGGCATTTATTTGCTCTGTAGTTCTCTGATCTCTCGTTCTGTCATTATAAAGAAGTTGCTTCAGCTGTCAAAAATTAAGATGGGTTAGAAACGACTTTGGTTGGCAATCTGGGCAGTAAGTTGTCTGGAAATGACATAATTTGGATTGTAAAACCAAAACAAGGGTGAGCTGGACTCCTTAGCAGAATTTGAGCATCAAACACTAAATTCCCATGTATAACAAGCAAATATATTTTATAAGAGTACTTTATCATGTTTAACTTGTTGTAATGGCATTGCTATTTGATACTGTCCACTTGAAGGCCCCCTGAGGCGTCTATTTCATATGTCTCCAAGAGAGCACTATGAGGCTTTTAAAGAATATTTTTAGACATGAGGGCCCCTCTTTGCCCCCTCTGAGTGCACCACTGCTCTCAGACTATTATACTTTAACAATAAGAAAACTAAGAAAGTCTAAGTTTAATTGTTGCAGCATTTTAGTTAACCCTGTTAATGCTTACAATTTATGTCTTTAAACTGGTCACATGAGGGCTTTACACCAGTGTTTTTCTTACTTTGTATTAAAAAAAATAATAATTCAGAAGAAGAAAGGCTCAGAAATAAACAGGAGCGTCTTTAAAAGCCTGATTCAAAAAGGCTTTTATTCCTATAATCGCCTCTGTAACAAAGAGAAGACATGAACGACACATTAAAGTCAGGCTTAAGTTGTAAAGGCTGCCAGTTAGGATTGATGATGATGATGATGATGATGATGATGATGGTGATGATGATGATGATGATGATGATGGTGATGGTGATGATGATGGGCCTCTGGGTGACCTCCTCCGCTGAATCAGTTCATTCCAGGCGCTTCAGCTGGATGAGGCTTCTTATCAGTCAGGCAGACAGTGGGGGAGTGATCAATTAATTACACGAGCTGGTGTAATTAACGAGCGCGAGGAGACACGGTACAACCCTCTGCTCCACGAGGGGGTGAGTTCAGTAACACCACGAGCACAACATATAGAAAGTGAAAATTCTGAGCCCCAAAATCTAATAACTGCAAACAAAAACATCGAGACAATTTTTGAGATTACGATTCTCTAAATTAATCTTGTGTCTCTGAGTAAAAATGGAAGAGAATAAAAAATAAAATAAAACCAGAAATAATAAAGCTTTATCTAAAAGTAGGCAAACCTTTTTCATATTTCTTTGACTGATGCATTTTACAGCCTCATGGGAATCAGAACGAGATGTGTTTGCATGATAGGATTGTGTGTGTGTATGTGTGTGTGTTGCAGTAGTAGTGCTTGTGCTCAGTGGACTCCTGAAGACGAGCAGAAATCAATTACAATTATTCTCTGTTGACAATGTAATTAAAGTCAAGGCGGCGGCTAATACTCCGCTTCAGTCTCTTATCTGGAGCGGACGGAGATTTACAAGCAGAGGAGCCCAGCGTGAATAGTAAGCGACCGGCCCCGAGTGGGACTGTGTGCGTCCTGGTGGAACCGCACTGATCCCACCGGGGAGGAGTCACGAAATCAGCGCAGAATTAAGAATAAAGGATGTCCAGAAAGGGTCTACATCCGAGAAATAAATATAATGAGCATGCGCAAAAGCGCTAACGAGCATGTTAGCAAGATTTTGATGATTTTTTTAATCATTTATTTATTTAATTAATTAAACACAACTTTCTTTTTCTTAGATTGTGTCAAAACTTAAAAATGTTCGAGATGAAATATTTCAGAATACCGGTATAAGGCCCCAACTTCTTACAAAGGAGGCAATTCTCCTCAGTGTTCTGACGCCTAAATGACCAAAAACTAGCCTTACAATACCGGCCATGAAAATTTAAATAAAAGTGATTTAACAGGCTAAGTGTTATAAAAGTCTTTTGTTTGAAAAGTGGACACATTCTGCCGTCTTTTTAAATACAAATTATTTTTTATCATTATTACTATTATTATGGCCTGTCCGCCCTTACAATCTCCTTTCGACCAATAGAAACTGTTTCCTTTTGCTGTCAGAGTGCGCAGTTGCTAAGCGACAACGCACACGCTTAGCTGGTCCTTTTCGTTAACGCGTCTGTAATTGGCCTGTCACGTCGACATCAGCTTCCAATGTAACCAGCGTGACTTAGTCAATCAGAGCAGAGGCCCGGAGCTATTCCGCTTTGTCAGGCGAAAAAATTTCAACACAGTGTCAGGATTAGACGTTTTAAATGAAATCAATTCCCTCCCTTTGGTAAGTGTGTGTTGAGTTGTGGTTCGCCCTTGGCTCGTGTGCCACTTTCTGTGCGTTGGTCCATTTTACGGAGGCCTTGAGATGAAAATGTTCTCAAGTTGTTAATTATCTCAGAGACACAAAGGTCACTCATTCCTTTAATTCTTTTAATCAGTCAGCTCGCACATAGCTTGCCTTTCTGTTTATATGGAGGCTTGTACAGTGGTATGCGCAATGCAGTGTTTTAGAATCTCCAGTAAGGCGCCGTCACCCCCCTCCTCAGCCTTCACTGCTCCCAGGCCAGGCTTCAGTGGTTGGCTTGAGTTCAACCTGACACACGTGATTTAAGGAAAAAAATGCCTCCTCCTTGCGTAAGACTTTAACAAATGAGTAGCTTTATAGAGACCTCGCCCACTTTTCAAAAAAAGAAAAAAAAAAAAACTTGATCACTTCTCCCATCGCTGACGCACGAAGGAACGTATAGAAGCCGGGAACGCGCCGTGCGTAAAACCCACCAAGCGTAAAAACCTATTTATAGTTCGCCCCATTTTTAGCACATCCTGTGAGCCAGTATTTTTTTTTTTACTTTAAAGCTTTAAACTTTTTTACTGCTAATACATATTTATATGAATGAGAAACAGCACACTCGTTGATTTATAACAACTGAAATCAACTAATTTGACATCAAAATCTGAAGTTTCTGCATTTTTAGGCCTGAATGTTCAAAACAGAGTTGAAGTTTATATATAAGTAAATATAAAAGCATATCATAATGCCCACTCTGGATTTTCCCACCATGCTTGTGTGCTGTAATCGTAACTGTAGCTTAGAAAACCGAGTCAGCACAGTGAAAACATTATCAAGACCTGCACGGTCTCTAGTGTTTTAGATCTTCTCCAATAATAGCCCCTAACGAGAAAATCTCCATCCCCAACGAGCTGTGTGCGCGTGCTCGTGTGGGATGCGTCCATGTTTATGTGCAAAGGTGCAAGCATCCCGCATCTCCCCAGAGACAAGTGTATTAATCAGCTTGGAAAGAGTCTGTCCAGTTGCTCACGCAAGCACCGTGCGTAAACCCAGAACGCACTCCATCCACGCACGCATACACGCGCTCCTGTCGTCTTAGTTCCTGTTGTCCCTTTAAAAATCCGAATCCAAGGCCAATGATTTATCAAACTCCTATTATCAAGAAAATGTCACGCGAAGGGCACCTTGCTCGGCACTGACGCAAACTCGGCTCTTTCTCGCGGAGCTATAGAAAAGCTTTGCACTTGGGGCTTTGCGCGGATACAAGTAGTCTGCTTCCAGTTCTCTTCTCGTCTTTTTACAGCTGTTTCCAGCCTGACAGCACAGCACAGCTCTGCACAAAATGGTGAGTGTCCCACAAGACTTACTTCACTTTTTCACCTGCACTTTCATCCGTCTTATGAATTCATTCTGAGCTGTTTCCTGTTAATCTCACACTTTTCTAACAGCAGTTTGGCACGTTGATGTACTGGCGCTGTCCGAGGTGCTGAAATGCAGCTGCATTTAAAACTTTCTCGACTTTCTTCCATCGCCTGTTCTTCTACTTCTTCTTCTTGCAAAAGCATGTGTTTTTTGAGATTTCAAACTTTCGTTTTTTATTTAGAATTCTTTATTTTTGTGCACCATGCCTGTTCCTGCATTTATTTTCTATTTAAACAGAGCTGATTACAGCCGGATGCATTTTTCTCTCTAATTAACAACACTTCTTAGCAGGCCTAACAATCAATTAACCGCTTTTTCGAATTACTACCCGTCCTTATTTTCGAATCTGGGGCACTTTCTGGGTTTCTTTCCCAACCCCTCTAGGCTACATTTTAGGGAGTCATTTATAATCCCCTGCCCCGGGTCCGCTCACTGCTGTAACACCGGCGATCTCGCATGCCTGCCGGGGAGAACGGAGCTATGCCGAGAGACCCGCAGCAGCTTGTCTATTGCCCATAAAATCAGTGGATGTGTGTGGCTGAATGACATGAGGGGGAAATGGGCCGTAAAATTAAAGAATCTTGCAGAAAACGAGAACTGGAGAAGCACAGCACCCCTCCCTCTAACATGCACACACATACACACACTGAAACACTCTCGGTGGACTGTGAGCTGAAACTATAGAGCAGCCAGAGCCAGACCATGCTGCAGAAAGAGAACAGAGCATTTTAGTCCTAAATCAGACATGGGCTGCAGCAGCCTCTCAGCTCCTCGTCTTCTGCCGTCCTGTAGCTTTTTGTCTTGCTAATCTTTCCCTCCATGTTCCAGGATTTCTCTGACCAGAGCAACATGGCCAAACAGCCGCCCAGCGCTCCCACCGGCTACATCCCAATGCAGCAGCCGGACGGAGCTGCGGGACTTACAGCAAATAAACCGGACAACACGGCTGCGTGTGCCCCGCCCGCCCCTCACCATCACCCGGCGCCTCAGCCGCCGCCCCCCTGCAACGAGAGCAAAACTTTTTGTCCCACGGAAAATAAACCGGGAGAACTAGACAGCAATAAAGCGTATGGGACGTTTAAAAACAACCCGCCGCCGGTTCCTGGAGCCGTGGCCGCTAATTCGGCCTTTAGGAAGGATTCCGCCGGATCAGCCCGCGGGGGGTCCGCCCCGTACGGCGACCCGCTCCGGGCCACCACGGAGCAGAACAACACCGTGGGCAACTGGACGGCTATGAGCCAGACCACCATCATACTGGGAACAGATGGGAACACGTCTGTTCAGCCCGGCACCGTGACGGGGGTAAGTCAGCTAAATGAACCGTTTCCTTAACGGAGAGCCGAGCGGCTGGAGGCAGGTGTGGGGTGGATGTTGATGGGGAGAAAAAAGCCGACTGAATTAACCTGCTGCCTCCACACAGGGAAGGTGCTAACCGCTGGGAGTTTTAATCATCGTGCAGGGTTTTGTTAGATGAGAGCTGATGATGTGTGGTGGAGTGAGAGAGGAATAGATGCTTTGGTTTGTGTCCACTCAAATAAATTTGATCCAAAGCACTAAGACTGTTTTTGCGTAAAAACTGTAACTTCCTGATTTCATGGATGCTTCTGGTTTCAGGACTAATCGATTTCTAAGTGTTTAAGATTTGTTATTTCACTATTTAAACTCACAAGGTGTGAGTGTTGTAATTATTTTGTTCCCTTGTTTGAGTCAGAAGTTGCGTAAAATGAAGATTTTTCAGCTTTGGCCTCAACATGCTGAATGAACGTGTCTGGAAACTGCGTGCGTAGAAAGCTGAGACCTAAAAAAAAAAGCTGAATGAGTTGGAGGAGGAGTTGCCTACTTTGGGTGGATCTTGAGCTATTTGGCGTCTCTGCTCTGCGCAGCCTCTGCACCAATCTGATGTGGCATCTCAACTCTAATATCTGCTTATGTCAGCAAAATAGAAGAGAAAGAAAACAGATGTTGTTTAACGTTTAGTGTGATTTTTTTTTTAGACCTGTTGAAGATCATCTCCACACGAAACTACCTGCCAATTAAAATGAAAAAAGAAACCATTCAATTTCTGTTTTTGTTTGGCTGATCTTTGCTCACTGTTACAAAACGGTTAAAGAAAAGAGAATCACACTCTCGCGGTGTTTTCAGCGCTCTCACTTGGTATGGCCCAGGTGTTATCCGGCTGATAGGACAGCTCTGTATTACACTAGACTGCGGATTGTCTCCAGTCCCCGCGAGGGAACTCCCCATCCCTCACACACACACTCTCACACACACATTCCCATGCATGCTGCTGCGTGTTTCCCTGAATATTCATTCAATCTCTGTCATAATTTTTCTTATTTTCTGCGCAAACCGGCGCTGCAGCTGTAATTACTCACCTCTGTTGGTGTTTTGCAGCCATGATAATCTCGACATCAGCAGTTTTTAATTATTTTGCATGTTAGAACTCATAACTCCAGAAGGTTTGGTGGCAGTAATGGCTCTGTGAGTGTAGCTGATGTTCAGTGTCATAAACAGGCTTGTGCATAGAAAGCTAACGTTTAAATGAGGAACGTAAAAGAGGAAAAACTGCGAGGAAATATGTTTTATTCTCTGGCGATGTGCATTTTTATGAGTTATTATGTCACGGGATTTTTGTTTTTCACATAGTGAAGCCAATTATTCCGCGCTTTCATGATATTGCCCGTAATATTTATTTCATTTCATTCTTTCTAGACCAAGAAATGTGTTTTTCCCCCTCAGGCTCAACTCTCTGCTCTGAATATTTTAATAATTTAATGTTAGTTTCCTGTAAACAGGTTAAACCTCCTCTTTTAGAAAATAAACAGATGTTTTTTTCTGCTCTCAGGCTGACGATGATGATGAGGGAGGAGATGAGAATAAGGCCAGAGGTAACTGGTCCAATAAACTGGATTTTATTCTGTCCATGGTGGGTTATGCGGTGGGACTGGGCAACGTGTGGAGGTTTCCTTATCTTGCCTTCCAGAATGGTGGAGGTAAGAGTTCTGGGTTGGTTCATGGTTTTGAGGTTGTTTTAAATTCAAAAAAACGAAGAAAAAAAAAAAACGAAGCAGTAAAATCCAAATTTGCTGCAGTCAAGGTGTAACTCAGGGCTCTTATTTTAGTGTATGTAAAGTATGTCGTTTATTCCTGTAGGCCTTTAAGTAGAAGAAAAATATGCACACAAAAAATAATAGAAAAAAGAAATAAAATAAAATATATATATGAAAGAGAGTCTATAATGTTTGTCCGAAACGAAAATATATAATAGATTAGCGAAACCAGCACTTAAATAATATAATATAATTCTGTAATAATAATAATAATAATAATAATAATAATAATAATAATAATAATAATAATAATAATAATAAAGCTATTGATAGCTAGCTTTGTATTTATGGTAGACCCTGTTTAATGTACCGTGAGTTGTTTAAATGTCACACACACACACACACACACACACACACACACACACACACACACACACACACACACACACACACACACACACACACACACACACACATTTATTTCCATGAAGTTTTGGTGTCAGTGTCAGTTGTTCCGGCTCCCCTGTAGCCTCCTGATGTCTGGTTCCCCCCCACAGGAGCCTTTCTGATCCCCTACCTGACAATGCTGGGCATTGCCGGGATCCCAATCTTTTTACTGGAGGTGTCCCTGGGCCAGTTTGCCAGCCAGGGCCCCGTGTCAGTGTGGAAATGCATCCCAGCTCTGCAAGGTAAACTGCCACAACTAAACAAGTAAACAAACAAAAAAATAACCAAATAAATTCACAAATAAATCTCATTTTGATCATTACGAGTTCTCCACTTTTCTTAAGAGTAATTTATATATTTCGTCTCATTTATTTATTTTAGGTTGCGGGATTGCCATGTTGATAATATCTGTCTTGATAGCCATATACTATAATATTATAATGTGCTGGACACTGTACTACCTGTTCGCTTCGTTGAAGGGCTCACTGCCATGGGCTAACTGTAGGAATGAGTGGAACACGGTGGAATGTAAGGACAAAGACATGCTGCTGTTAGGTAAGACACACACCTCCACACTCACATTCTCTCTTCCCCTCTCTCTCTCACACACACAGTAAAAGTACCCCCCTCTCTTTCTCTCCACATTGCGCAATGCGTCATGACTCCCTCAGCTGAGGTGTCCTGCAGTATAATGAATCCTGACCTGTGATCTCTGCGGTGTTTTCACCCTCAAAAACTCTCTAAATTCAAAGTATTTCACTTTTTTTCTGTGATTGATTTCCTCTGAAAACGTACCGGGAGGGCCTCATCGTGCTTCAGAACGAATAATCTGATATATTTTCGATTTTTCTCTACTTTGATAACATCAGAATATTGTTTTATGTCCACTGAATCTGCAGTACACAGCTGGAGCAGTCTGTCTTGCTCTGTTTTTTTTAATGAAACTTGGGATAAAATCATGTTTTTACGATGAGCAAACGTGCGTGCATTTGTTTCTTGTCGATGTGCGTCGAATAAATATCGAAATTCCGTTTATTTCTCGGAATATTTGCCTCCAGCGATTGTGTGAATTCAGCAGAAAAACTGCTTGCTTGACAAATTTACTGTACCGACTGAGCTGCTGCAGTGCTGCAGTGAGCTCAGGACAGACCCCTGGTGGCCGCCTCACGACACTGCAGGCTCACTCAGCACTCCTTCCTATAACGGTTCTTAGTTTTATTAATAGAAAAATAGCCATGAAATATTTTCTATGCAGAATAAAATAAAATAAAAAAAAACCTTTATTTGGATAACAATGGAAAATAATCATTTAACAGTGAGTGAATAAAACTGAGCTGTTATAGTGCTCACATCTCATTTCTGCTGATTGTGAGGAATGACTTTATTTTCTTATTAGAAGCACCTGCAAAAAAAAAAAGGAGAAATAATTCAGAATTTAAATTATACACTTATTTCTAATTCAATTTTATCTAAAACCTCACTGTGACAGACAAATTAGTGCCAGATTTTATCAGTTTATTAACAATAATAAAAATAAATATTATTTATAAGCACCTTTCAGGTCACCCAAGGTCACTTTACACAGGTTAAAAAAAAACAACAATTCAACAGTTTATTAAATATCAATGTTTAAAACAGCAGAATAAGATAGAATAAAATAAGGAAAAATAAAGAAATACAAACGTGGTTAAATAGATACAGTAAAATACAAAGAACAGTAAGTTAAGCTAAGAGAAATCAGGGAAGGCTTGTTTAAAAAGATGAGTCTTTAGTTTGGTTTTAAAGGCAGTAAGGGTTGGGCTCTGACGCAGTTCTTGAGGTATTGTAAGAAAGGAGGCGTCTGAAGATACAACATAAAAATATCAACAACCTAACGTACAAAATCTTTCCTTTAACGTTGAATCTGATGTGCCTTTGTATGAATGCATCCCTGTACGTTGTTAAAATATGTGTGCAGTTGTCAGTTTGATGTTTTCATCACATATTTTTGACCCTGTGTAGGTAAGAAAATCACATCCCGGTGATTTAAAGTGTTGTTTTGTAGAAGAAAAACAGATATGGTGCTTGTTTTTGGAACTCTTCTTAAACTTTTTTTTTTTTATTCAGCAAAGGTGATTGAAAATAAGAAAAAGTACAAATATAGACCTTAATTTCTTGCAAAAGAAAGATTTTTTTCTCCACCAACAGCTGCTGTTTTTTTTTGGTCCTATCTAAATCTAAAGACATAAATGTAACATGTTTCTCACTGAGGATCCGTGCTGCAGTCCACACATCCAGCATCCTTTTCTTCAGATCTGATCAGACTGTTTTGTTTTTTTATTTTACCACCTGAGCAGACAGTAAACTGTCCACAGCAGCTCTCTGCAGGTCTCTTCTCCTCTAACCTGTGTTGGTTTCTGATTGGAACAGACTCTTGTATCCTGCGGGACAGAAACATCACCTCCATCAAAAACTCCTCTTTCTGTCTGTCCGCCAACGCTGTGGGAAACCTGAGCAAACTGATCAACATGACAGTGGACGGGAACAAGACCTACGTCAGCCCCAGTGAGGAGTACTTCAAGTGAGTGCTTGTTGGATAAAATAAATCTGTGTTGAATTTCAGAGAAATATAAACAAAATAAAAAAAATTCAGTTTGGTTTTCAGATAAGATTTCTAGCACACAAACCTGCCAATTTTCCACCCTGTTGCACAGGGTGGAAAATTTCAGCTAAATTTCAGGAAAGTTTTCGAAAGGAAAGGAAAGTTTTTCAGGAACATTTTCAGAGTTTTGTTGCCGTCAACTTAAAAGATTTTTTCTAAAAATTCCCAGGAAATCTAGTCTGGAAATTTTTTGGATTTTTTTTTTCTTGTTATCGACTTGATGTAAAGATATTGCATTAGACATGTTTGCATATAACAAAAGGAAATGTTTGATATTTATACATTTATATGATATAGGTAAATGCAGTTAAATTCACAGAAAATTCCTGTTAATTTCTGGAAATTCCCATGAAAAGTTTCCAATTTTGAAAACTCCCATAATGTTGCACCCCTAGTTGAAGAAATCAAAACAGTGGTCCTCAGAGCAAGAAACTTATATGACTTGTACTTTTTGCATTAAATGTTATTGGTGCTTCAAAAAATATTTTACAGAATCAACAGACTCCAAATTCACGTGAGAAAAATACGCTGAAACCTCTGAAATAACCCCAAAACAAAGTTAATGAAATGTGTGTTTTTCACATTATTTCCATCTGATTAAATTCTGCAAAAAGGCTTGAGAATAATATAAATTTGACCTTGATATAAAAGCTTTCAGTGGTGGTGAAAATACTTAAAATCTGTGTCTCATTTCAGTTCAGTTTGAGGGTCACAGTCTCAGTTTGTTGGTGTGATTTGTGCTCAGACTGAGTTTTTTTCTGTCTGGATCTCTCTGCAGGTACAATGTTTTGCACATCTCTAAAGGAATCGAATTCCCAGGAGACATCCGCTGGCCTCTGGCAGGCTGTCTGTTCCTGGCCTGGGTTATTGTCTACGCCTCTTTAGCCAAAGGAATCAAGTCATCAGGAAAAGTAAGAAAACACACAAACTGATTCCTCTGCTGTCTGCACTCTTTAGGTTCTGTTGATTCCCTGCAGCGGTGAAAAGTTAACGTTAGTTTCACCTTTGCTTTGTGCAGCTGGAGTTTGGATCTGCCCCCGTTGGGTTCAGTCATTTTCAGGATTATATTCTATTTCAGCCTTTAAGTCTTTTTATGCATTTTTGAATGCAGGAGTTATATTTAAAAATTTGGGATCAGATCCTTGGATCTACAAACTCCTCTGAACTTTTCCACAATCAGAAATATTTCTCTACAGCTTTTTCTCCGAACAGCAGCACAATGAAAAGCATTAAAGGCCATTTTTAACATACCTGAACCTTTTACCTGAGACATATAAAGATGATTTAACTTTAGTAAACAGTGAGATTCTGAATGTAAGCAGATCCTTGATTTAAATGACTATATCTCCCCTGATTGAAATGTTTCAGCTGCAAACATTTGGAAAGAATTCCCTTCTTTCTCAAAAAGAAATCTTTCCTTTTTTGAGAGAGGAATTCTTGTACAACGTTGCCCTCTACTGGGCGTGAACGTGACATGCACTTTAGCTACATTTAAAGACATCAGTTTGCACACAGGGCTAAAACGAAACCAGAATCTGCAGCAGCAGAAATGCTTTGATAAATCTAACTTTTGCTTTATTAAAGTCTGTTGTGTCTTCTTATCGTGTATGAGCTTAAAGTGATGATCCAACATGAGAGGGACTGAAAAATAAGTGATAGATAAGCAATAAAACAAGCATTGATAACTGAAAAAAAGTACTTACTGCTTATTTTATTGTTTATCTCCTTATATGTGAAGAGCAACGTCAACACCAAATTTCCGCTTTGAATTTATTATAAAGTATTTATGATTCTGATCCAACATGGGAGGGACTGTGAGTACGATGGTGATAGTTTTTCAATCTTGTCTCGTTTCACAAAATCAGGAAGTGCAGGGAAATAACATGCTGCATATGAAATGCGTTTGGTGTTTTTTTAAATATCAAGTCCAGGATATAAATATTGTGCATGATGCAGAAAGGATGAGTAAAAACTGAACGTGTAAAGTAAAGTGAACAGACCGTAAAGAAGAGGAAAGGTCTTGTCTCTTTCTGACTCTCCTCTCTCGTGTCTCTTCTCTGCGCAGGTCGTGTATTTCACGGCCACTTTTCCCTATGTGGTGCTGGTCATCCTGCTGATCAGGGGAGTGACCCTCCCCGGTGCCTTCGACGGCATCCTTTACTTTATCACACCAAAGTGGGAGAAACTGAACGATGCAAAGGTACCGAACACCTGCTTGTTTTACCTCAACTGTTCTGTGATTCCTCCCGTCCGTTCTTCATCTTGCGGTTGTTTCTCCGTCAGGTGTGGAAAGACGCAGCCACTCAGATCTTCTTCTCTCTGTCGGCTGCTTGGGGAGGCCTCATCACTCTCTCCTCCTACAATAAGTTTCACAATAACTGCTACAGGTAAACACACAAAAGGTAAACTATTCTTCTGGCAGATGATTCAAACTGTCACTGCAGATGTCTGATAGAAATGTCAATAATAAATGACTCTCTTTGCAGCCGACGGTTCACTGTGTTAAATATCAGAGATTCATAGATTTAATCCACTCATATGAAAAACCATAAAACATGTCAAGGTTTGTCCATAAACACCTGAATGCATGGGAAGTTTTTGATACATGTGCAGGTATATTCTCACCTAAGAGACATTAAAACACACATGTCAGTCAAGTGGACTTGTTTGAATTTAAGAAAACAAACTGATCTCTTTGTTTCACTGTGAGAAGAAAGTAGCAGAAACATTTCCTCACAGATGAACTGCGCCCCCTTGTGTACACTCTCTGTAAACACCTGATAGAGCCACAGCTTTCAGAGTATTTATCTCCACCACCAGGGGGCACTATTACACCTTTCTTTTCCCATACAACCACCAGCAATGTCTGTGTGATGTAAAACTGTCATTCTCTCATCGGATGTAAAAATATTTCAGGACTGTTCTTGTGACCGTAGCAGATGTTTGCTCATTCAGACTCTGTTTCTCTCTTTGTCCCGCCCCCCCCTGCCCCGCCCCCCACCTCCTGCAGGGATACGATTATTGTGACATGTACAAACAGTGCCACCAGTATATTTGCTGGGTTTGTCATCTTCTCGGTCATTGGTTTCATGGCACATGAGTTGAAAGTGCCGATAGAGAAGGTGGCGGATGAAGGTAAGACACCAAACCAGGAGGAGGCGGCAGCAGCAGGTCGACACTGAAACACACCTGAAAGAGTTCAGTCATTGAGTCTGCTGTAAACATGGTGTGTGTGTGCAATTTATTCATGTATATTTGTGTGTGTGTGTGTGTGTCAGGTCCAGGCATAGCGTTCGTGGTGTATCCAGAGGCCCTGACCAGACTCCCCCTGTCTCCTTTCTGGGCGATCATCTTCTTCCTCATGCTCCTGACTCTTGGCCTGGATACCATGGTAACTACTGCTTCTGCAGTGTGTGCTTATGTGTACCTGTGTGTGTGTGTTATTGTGTATTTTGGCTGTAATTAAGAGCAAACTATGTCTTGACCACAGACTGTATATAGAATGGACAGCGTGGTTCTGCCTTTTACTATTATACGGTTTTGACGCCAAAAAACCTCTGTCACTGGAGCCGCCGTTGTGCAGCCAGAGTCTGCACAGTAGAGACTTATGAGGAACTCTGGGAAAATCTGACTGGAAGTGGGTGAAAAAAAATTCTTTTGACAGTCTAATCTCTTCTTAACTCTCCTTCCTGATACTTTTCCTGAAAAAAAAACCACACACACAAAAATGGCAGCTGTCAATCATCATAAAATGTGACCTAAAACCCCATTTTTAACATCAAATAACTAATGAAAAAGAAACTTTTCTGAAAAAAGATAGCTTGAACACAATGCTGCCAAATAGTATCTAAATATCACCACAGCATATGGATATGAGAAACATTTCCACAAGGTGTAATAATTTTCTAAAGTTTGACCACATCCCATCTGGAATAAATAGAAAGGTGGAGTTTTTGACTTGTACTGCAGCCAGCCACCAGGGGGAGCAGTTTTTGTGGCGATCTCAGTTTGAGCCAAGCGAGATGCCGTTCATTTTTATTTTACAGTCTATGTTCTGGACACTGAGGTGTTTAGAGGAATGTTGATGTGGGCTAGCTTTTGGGACACATTCAGATGAAGACAGAGACTTTTAAAGTCAAAGAAATGATTATAAATCATTTGTCTTCAAAGTGTGATCACATTAAATTCAGAGATGGAGTAGCTCTGTTGGGAAACTTCTCTCATCTCAGTTATTTCCTTGTTAACTGCTCGTACTCAGTGTTTATCCTCGTGCTAAAACTTCAGCGTGCGCTGTGAGGACAAACTGATGCTGCAGGAAGTCAGAGGAACTCTGATGAATTTCCAACATTTAAAAGATTCATCATTTTAGGGGAGTTATCCCCACTTTTAAAATGTTTTTGAGCCAGACTTTAGACCTGTAGAGTTGAAAGTGACAGCCACTCATCTCAATCTGAACGAAAGAAATAACAAAAAAATAGTTTCTCCAATGTCATTTGGCCACCAGGGGGCAGAAGATCTCCATGCCTCCAATGTAAACTGAGAGAGATTATGATCCGTCTGTTTCACTGCACGGCATTTATTCTTATTCAGCTCTGTTTTGGTTTGTTTCCACTTCCTCCACGAATACAAATATGATTCTGCCGCTGCAAAATGCTTTACTTTTGTCGTTTGCTAAACAGAGGCTAGAATACCCAGAGGAGCTTCAGTCGCGGTTCAAGCAAACAGACATTCCACGGAATGAAAACATCTATATTTTTCATTTTGTTTGAGGGTTAAGACGAATCAAAGATCAGATAATGAACTTCATACAAACGTCCATGATCCTTTTTCTCTCCATCTTTTTTGCTTGTGTGGGAGATCAAACTCTGTCTGATGTCAGCCTCTGCTGATGAACTTCTCTGAAGTTTCACATCATCCGTCATCTTCATGTCAGAGTGGAGAGTCTCTTGACTTGAGTTCGCTCTGAAGCACTCTCTTAACTTCTGTTGCGCCATCCAGCTAAGTATAAACGCTGCAAACATTGACCCAATTAGCATAATTACCCATACACACCTCCCACTGTGGCTGATTTCAGCTGAAGTGCTGGAGCTCGCCGGGTACTCGAGCAGAAGGGGGTCTGCATGATTGGATTGAGTGAAATTAAGTTGACCCTGAAGTTTTATAACAACAACACTGATGTAACACAAAGTTTGAGTTCAGGTGAAGTGAGGAGGCTCCGTCGATCAGGATCTGACTGTGTTTGGATGTGGACTGAAGTTTTTTTTTGCACATTTAAAAGAGGAAGAACCCATCAAAATTACTTTAAAATCATTACACATGAAAAAAATAAATGATCAAAAACACTTTAGCAACTGATTTAATTTGATGAATAAAGCAATTATAAAGTCCAAACTTGCAATTAAGGTATCACTGCTGCTAAAAGCTCAAAAATGACTCGTCTGAGTTTAATTTACTCAAAAGGTTTCAGTCTTCTGAAGCTTAATTATACTTGAATTACTGAGTCCAGTTTATTTATTTATGGTGTAAATATTTAAAAAAAAAAAATAAAACCCTGAAGACTTTTTCATCATGTAAATTAAGACCTCCAGAGCAATCAGTTTTATGATGAAAATACAATTAGCTTAAAAAACTCTTTAGCAAAAATAAAAAAATCATCCAAAATAATGTAGAAACCATTCCGCGTAAATAAAGAAATAAATAAATCCAAAAAGGCTTCAGTAACTGATTTAATTAGTATAAAAAAACATGGAGAGGAAAGTGTGCCGAGTGCAAGGAGAATATTATTGAGAGTATTTTCTTAGCTCCCCGATCAGGTCGGGCAGGACCGGATTGATTCACGGCAAATCGAAGTCTCTATGACAACACCACGTTGGCTGACGAAGTTGGGTAGTGAGACGAGAGATCTGTGTGTTTCTCTGTTGAAAACGATTTCAGTCATTTATTTAGTAGTGATAGTAAAGACTGGAGCTGAACTGTCAGACAGAGAAAGGACAGAAGAGAAGAAGAAAGATAAACGGGAGAGTGATAGCATGAGCTAAAGCTAAAATACAAGCTAAACTGTTTGTGATAATGTTCATTCCAACCCACATGCAGCAGTTATTCTGCAGTGATCTGTTCAAACTTGAGAGTCCGTCAATAAAATGAAGAGTGAGGTTACGTTAGCTCTGAATGGTAGATGAGCAGGACATAAGGATTAGCCTACGGATACATCTTAGAGCGCTGAGCTGTGAGAGGCACTAAAGTAGCCAGCTACTAACCTACAGTACAAACTAACAAAGTTTTGTTGTTGTCACATTTCAAACAACAGCGCTGTGTAACTGTTGATAAATACCTTACTACATCATGTTGTATCCGGTAAAAAGTCGTCTTCAGATTAGAAATGTAGTGTTAAAAAGAAGATCTGCTCTCCATTCATTTCCAAAACAAACACACGCCTTGTTAAGAGTCATGACATCATGACAGTGTGCGCACGATTCCAGCCAAAAGGTGTCGCTGTGATCCACTTCAAACAGAGAGTCCTCACGGCCTCTTTAAATCAAAATTATTTAGCCAAAGACAAAAATATTGAAAACTATTTTTGAGCCTCGATAAACATTTATAGATTTACAGTGAAACAAATATTTGGAAAGCTGATAAATTAATATCCCCTATATCTGCTTATTGGGCTGTTTTAGAGCCATTTAGCTTTTTGTTTTGGTCTTCCTGGTTTTACCAACCTTGGTTTGTCCACAGCATGCAGGCCGACCACTCGCCTGTAGCAGACGACAAACACAGTTAGCTTAGAAATCACACGGAGCATTTAGCAGGTGAGATATTTCCCATGATATCTAATAAAAGGGGAAATAAGGTTAAACTTGAACACTCTTCAGGGCCCAGAAAGCTGATTTCACTTGTGTAAAAATGAAATGAAAGGTGTGTTACTGTGTGTTTGACGGCCAGGGAAATAAGCTAATTTTGCTAATTCAATATTAGCTTGTTCCTCAGCCCTCAAGGTGCTCAAAATGTGATTAATGCAGCTTTGAAGAGTTGGACTAATTTTCACAAGTTCCAAAATTGTGTTTATGTGAGTGGCTGCACTGATTCATTCCTTATGTGAGGAACATTTCAGAAGTCCAGAGCTCCTCCAGGTTCAATCCTGCACAAACGACTGCAGATAAAAACACTAACAGCTCCAAGTGCAGCGCGATGCTCCCGAGGCGAGCGGAGGAGCAGAGGGCACAGTGGCACATTAAGACACAAGTCAACAGCAGCAGTAAATGATGATGTTACTCTGCTTTGGCAGCGGCGGCTCTGAGGAGTGGGCTGATGGTGGCTTTGTTGTAGAAGGCAGCCCGATGATAATAGGCTTGGGATCCTGACGGGAAATTAGTTTTGGGAGCTCAGGAGGAAGGTGAGGAGTGGAGCAGAGGCTTATAGTTCGCTGCCAATGAGTTTCTACACACACATAAACACACTGCACCAACTTGACTCTATTTACTTGTTTATGTATTCATCCACTGCCGTCCTCTGGGCGTGGAGGGCCTTTTACTTTCTTGTTACGCTGGCTAATCTCCGCACATACTCCACCTGTCAGGTCTCCTGATTGTAACCTCTGTTCAGAAAAGTAAGTGTTCACTAAACATTAGCTCCTCGGGATTAGGGTAACAGTTGAGTTTAACAGGTTTTTTCCAGTGAAAATGTTTTTGTGGGCTGAGCTTGGAGGAGAGAACCTAACAGCAGCTGCTCAGATTGACGTGTTTTACACCTGACGGTTCAAAGCTTTTCAGCTGAGAGCTTAATTTCTGCTGAAAAGTGGCTTCATTAAGACTTTTAAGTATTTCTTGAAGGAAAAAAAAACAGTGAGACTTTGCTGAAGAGAACAACCAATTCATAAGGCAGCTGATGTAACCAAGTCACATATTCATACACTCGTAGGTGCTTTTGTTTCCTGCTGAGGCCCTGAAGTCCTGTAACAGTAGCAGTTTTATCCCACGTTATCCAACAATAAAATTTATTTTATATGAGATTCTGACTTGTTCCAGAAAGAAAATAACTTGTATTCAAGTTTTTGAATGCATTCCTTTTATGAAATCTCTTATTTAAAGGCAGGGTTGATAATAAGATTTAGATGGACTTTTTGTTATACTGCTTAAAATGATCTTTATGTCCTGGTGTCAATCAATACATGATGTGTTCTTAAAATAGAGAGAAAAATATCTGCTGTCTCCAGCAGGAGTAAACCTGGGAAAACAACAAGCCAATCCTAGCGATTAGGATCCAATTTATTCAACCAATCAAATCGCGTCCTGCTGTTCTTCCGGCCTCCTGCGCGTACCAATTCCCAATTCAATGGGCATCACCAAGAGGGATCCAAGTATGCTGGAGAATGGCAGAAAAACTACCTATACCCGATTACTGGTAACGTAGAGCAAACAAAAACAATGTGCTGAGGACCAGTTCGAGTCCGTGGCTTTGAATCAGTCACGATCATTTGATCACAAATCAGTGGCGCTCGTGCATGTGAGTGGGGGTGTTGTTTTGAAGGAGCTGAAGTGTGGGAGGGCGGGGGCTAAATGGAGTCCTGAGGAGATGCTACATTCAAATTCATGCTAGTTTTCCGTGACTATCAACCCTACCTTTAAAAGACCATGATGAAATGTTTTAGAGATGGTATCATTATGTAGTTTTTCCTGCCGAGTCCATCCTAACCCCAAATTAGTGCTTAAAAATAGTTAAAAACACAGGATACGAAATATTTGGGGCCATAAATGTTTTTGCAGGTCAAAATAGCCTGAATATGACAAACAATCCAGATGTATTTTGCCCGTATCGCCCCCTCATGGAGAACATTTTCCTTGGTCAGAAGCAGAGTTTGTTGATGTTTACGCAGCACCTAACACTGGACAAAACTGACCACTGATCATCTGGTATCAAGAGACACCTGAGGGACAGGTGAGGATTGATTTCATCAGTCTGTGATGATGGAACAAGGAGGTTCCACACTCAGGGATCAATTTATTTATTTATTTGTTTTACAGATAAACGGTAAAATGTCAGTAAAAGCTGCTGTCTTCCAACCTTCTGCTGCCACAAGGATGGAAAATAACGACACCAGTGTGCATTTGAATGGCATACCTCACTTTAAATACTCTGAGGTGGCTCGGCTGATGAGTCAAAGCTATGAGCGAAGCATACAGGTGCAGCTCAGCAGACTGGTGTATGCATCACAAAAGCCAGCAGAGTGTTGTTTAGGAGCAGGTTTGAAAAACCACGGACATGTTGAAGAAACTAAACCGAAGAAGTGAATCACAGTTGATAAAGTTGTGGAAAATGACTATGAACCAAACAACAACTAAAGGAGAGGATCAAAACGTGGGATTAGCTATTCAAACTGAGCGATTAATCACAGTCTGAGTTGATGATCTAACAACCCCAAAGCATTGCTCATCAGTGGTTCATCTACACAGAAAAAGTTGATTTGAAACGCCTCTTGAGTTCAGTGAACTGAACAAAGAGAAGTTTGAAAGTACAAACTTGACGTTAAATAATTTGTATTTCCAGGCAAAATTTACTTTAAGGGAATGTTTTCATTTACATCATCCAACATGTATGATGGCACAGGATTTCTTTTTTTTTGCTAGCTTATTCATCCTCTCGCTCTTCTTCATCCTAGTTCGCCACCATCGAGACCATTGTGACATCAGTGTCGGACGAGTTCCCCAAATACCTGAGGAAACACAAACCTCTCTTCACCCTGGTCTGCTGCGTCTCCTTCTTCATCCTGGGATTCCCCATGATCACAGAGGTATGAAATAAACCTCCAAAACACACACACACACACACACACACCTTTTTACACACCACAGAGATGCTTTAGCATTCTCCCCGCGCCTCGGGCTTTCTCTTTGAATCAGCCGACAGATTTCTGCATGCAAAACACAGCGGTGACCTTCAGAGGATGGACTCAGTGAGCGAGACAACGGGGTCTTATTAAAACACTCCCAGGATGCTTCAGGGGGGGGGGGAATCGAGCCTAAATATTCTGACATGAGGTGAAAGATGATGGGTGTCATTATACCATGAATTTGATGTTTTGTGTTGATGTTTGTGACAGAACGGGATGTACATGCTGCAGCTGGTCGACACATTCGCAGCCTCCTACTCGTTGGTCATCATCGCTATCTTTGAGCTGGTGGGGATTTCTTACCTCTACGGTGAGTTTCTATCTCTCCTCTTTACTCCTTTTCCTTCTCTTTAATGACACTCAGAGCCTCATGAATCACACATTTTAAAGGTTTCTGGGTCAAACTACCCCCTCTCTCTCTTTTTTAATATTTTGTAACAATGTATGGGTGCTGTGTTGTTGGGTTTTTTTTTTTGTTTTGAATATTTGTGCTCAAGCTTCCCTCCTTCACCCAAATCCATTCCCCTTCTTCTTCACCACTCCATTTAGTGGCACTAATGCACTTCTAATCCAGTTCTCCAGACTACATTAGCCACAGTTTATTTAAGGACAATCACATTAAAATCATCTGAGAAGAAAAAGACGACACGACACTCACATGAAAAAATATGGCTGAAAAACCTGACGGGGGCTTGTAGGACTGTGAAAAACATAAAACCAGCAACAACTACAACTATAATTAACAGTCTCAAAATATGCATTATTATTTTTAATCTTTGTTGTACTTGTTTACCGTCTGCCTTTTGTTTAATATGATGCTGCTGTCTCTTGGCCAGGTCACCCTCGCAAAAGAGGTCTTGATCTCAATGTTTTTTTTTCACCTGGTTTAATAAAGGTTAAATAAATAATGCAAATTAAGACTTTGGAGAGTTTTTTGAAAATAAAAATAAGATAAATGATCCAGCTAGCAGCAAAAGGACGACAAACAATATAATGTTCTTTGGAAACAGAGAGGAAAGAACGGCTCACTTTGTTGTACCTTGGTGTCAGGAGCACCACAGAGCCACAGAGATAATGAGCTGTTGTTTGTTGGAAAAGAATGGAGCCATCAGCGCACTTTAAAGAGCACTCATTTCACTCATAATGAGTGAGTGATTTGCTCTAAAGCCGTTAGAAAGGAAGCTTGAAGCCCGCGTCATACCCAAGACGGCCCCAGCCAACAATCTGCTTTGAAATGCAATGCAGGAAGTCATTTTTCTTCATGTTTTTGAGATTTTAAGTTTGAAAATGGGCATACGGTTTTTATGGGGTTCATGCAGCTCTGACACAAGATATCCTAAGAGGCTGGGCGACAGGGTGTATTTTTAACCTTTCCTTAAGCCACATCTCAACCGAGAAAAGTGTCTTCTTTGGATAAAGTTGTGCGGTAGACCGCTACATCAACTCAATGTGAAAATCCACTGAAATCAAGTTTTTTGAGTTGTAAAAACAGGAAAAACTTTGGAGAAATCTGCGTTTTATCAGCTCATCATCAGAATCAGTCCAGAAAAATAAAGTGTTTCAAACAGAACGGTAAAAGACAAGCAACATCTCAAAAATCCTAACTCAGCGTCCTCTCTCACCTCTCTCCTCTGTGCATCAAATGTTATTCCAGCCCTGACCACTAGGTGTCCCTGTTGTACTGCACTAGCGGTCTCGCATGCAGCCGAGGGCTCAGGTGTGTGTCAGGAGGCTGTTACCAAGGAGCAAAGCAAGCAGCTCTCCTCCAGTTTGTCAGAGCATCAGTACAGGTGACATATTGAAATGATTGTGTGACTCTGCCTCTTCATGTCACTCTCTGTTATCCGTCAATAAAAGCAGAGCGATGAAGCCATCTGCTCCCTCGCTTTTTTTTTCTTCTTCTCAGGGACGACAGACACTGATGCTATCTCTCTCTCTTTCTCACACACACACACACACACACACCCATGAGGATGGCTTGAGTTTTCCTCTCCCTTTTTTTTAAGGTGGCGTATTAAACCCAGGTCACCCTCTGTGTTCCCTCCATCTGCCCTTTTTACATTTTCTCTTCTTTCGTTTTTATTCCCTTTTCTGTTCTGCAGGTCTGCAGAGATTTTGCGAAGACATCGAAATGATGATTGGTTTTCAGCCCAACCGATTCTGGAGGATCTGCTGGGCCTTTGTGACTCCAACCATTCTGACGGTATGTTTGATTTTCACACACACATACACACATACACACACACACTTTCACAGACACAGACATTGACATGTGCAGCTTAAGCTGTTTCCATTTTTACTGCCCGTCTCCCAACTTCATTGATTTGCAGTTGGAAAGGAACCAGAGGGAAATAGCTCTTCTAACATCAAAATCGAAAATATAACGTTTTTGGGTTTTTTTTTTCTGTCCCCAAGTTAACTTATTTTTGTTTGTTTGTTTGTTTTTCAAAATAGCAGCAGCAGAATCATTTCCGTGACGTAAACACTGCCGCTGCAAAGACACAAATGCGTTCAATTTACTGATATTTTCTGTAAAGCGGCCCCTCATTCACCACGTACCGTGCAGCAGAATATGAAGATTTCAGCACACAGCGTCAGAAACCGGCCGGCTTTAATTTTAGAATTTGTAATAGAAGCTCCAGAAACAGAGGTGACGATGACAAATGAAGCAGCATCAGGACCGGCGGGTGATCCTGCTGCTCCCCAGGGGGATGTCAGCTTTCCCCTGAGAGCTCATTTAGCCAGACCTCAAGATAATCTATTTCTGTCTGTTTTTTTCTGTTTGTTTGCTTTTCCCTCGTCTTAATGTTACCTTTTCAGCCATATTTCCATAGAGGGGAGGTGGACTTCTTTTCAGCTCCTTTTTCTGTATTCACTGCACAGTAAAGTCAAAATGAAGGTCCCGTTTTCCTCTCGTCTGTTCTGTCGAGCCCTGGACTTGATTTTGGCTCCGTGTTTTGAGTCCAGTTCAAGTAATTAGAAAGAAATCTGTGCTGAAAAACATTTACATGGTGAAGCACATCAGACTAAATCTGTGTGAAACAACAACGTCAACTCTTTGGACTTCTGATTATTTAACCTCTGATAATGTGGACGGACCCGTAGGAGGCAGAGAGACTTCTCATTTAGTCATAAGTTGCTCGTAAAATGAT
Organism: Labroides dimidiatus; assembly: GCA_030710495.1. Classification (NCBI taxonomy): domain Eukaryota; kingdom Metazoa; phylum Chordata; class Actinopteri; order Labriformes; family Labridae; genus Labroides; species Labroides dimidiatus. The sequence continues at coordinate 31,157,256 of CM061144.1, read as the reverse complement.
GCTACAGGTCAGCTCCGTGGAAGTTTTGGAGGAGCTGTGCAGAACTTTGTTTTGTGATAGAGGGAAAGAAAAGAGAGATGCTCACATCTACGTCATGGGACAGGTGCGTAGGAGAGGAGTGAGAAGAACAAAGTTTGCAAAAAAAGGAAAAAATAATAATTATAATAATGCAGAACATCTTAAAAATGGTCGACATCACAGCATCAGGTGTGGATAGATACATGAAATAGGAAATAATCAGACCACAGCTGAGAAGCAAAGAAAGAAAGATTAAAAACTGACACTGATACACTCTGTCAGACTCCAGCTGCTACGGCTTTTTACAGTTTCACCATAATCATCACATCAACACCGAACTATGGACTACAGCCATCTCTCTTTGCCTCTGTCAACATCTCCCTCTCCTTCATTCCTTCTCTCTCTCTCTCTCTCTCTCTCCCTCTCTCTCTCTCTCTCTCTCTCTCTCTAAAACTACAACACAGTCAAGGCAGAAGTCTGTCTAACATGAGTCTGGTCCTGTCTGAGGTTTCTGCCTGTTAAAGGGCAGTTTTTCCTCTCCATTGTAACTCGCTAACCGCTGCAAAGCGCTGAACTCATGGTGGGTTAAGATGTTGATGTTGGGTCCCTGTTAATAAAATAAAAATATTTTTGGAAAGTGTCCTGAGATAGCATTTGTTATGATTTGGGGCTAGATAAATAAGACTGATTGACTAATTGAATAATTGAATACCTGAATCTTGACACAATCTCTTCTTAACTCTCCTTCCTGATGTTTCTTACTTTTCACGAAGAATACTACGCACAAACGGCTGCTGTCAATCATCACGAAACGTGACTTAAAACCCTGTTTTTAACGTCTAATAATTAATGACAAACAAACTTTTCAGAAAAAACAGGACCTGAACACAATGCAGCCTGGAATGAATAGAAAGGCGGAGCTTTGGACCTATACTGCAGCCAGCCACCAGGGGGAGCAGTTTTTGTGGTGACATCAGTTTGAGCCGAGCGAGATGATGTCCATTTAAAAAAAACAAAAAAACAAAACAGTTTATGGAAAGCACTTTTCTAGTCTATCTGGCCACTCAAAGCACTTTAACACTACTAATCTCGATCGTTCACATTCACACACCGCTGACCAACAGCAGGAGCAATTTGGGGTTCAGTGTCTTGTTTAAGGACACAAGGCATGTGACTACAGGAGCTGGGATCAAACCCCTGACCTGACCTTCCATTGAGAGATGACGACCCTACCACTGAGCCACAGCCATCCCAGGTTTCTTTGGACAGATTTTTTTTTTTTGGTACTCCAGTAATGGAGTCTAAACATAAGAAATCCTACTGCTTATTAATAACAGACACATTAAAGCCGACCCCAGAACTGGGTTTACTCTTTCTTTTCCTCTGCACAAGACTTAAAGGATATTACTATTGAAAGAAAACCACCAGAGTAGCAAAGGAACAAATGATTTTATGTCATTTCTAAAATAAACTTTTCTGCTCTTGAGGAAATAGTTACAGTCGTATGATTTATTACACTTTCACAAACTTACAGCAAAACTTGCACAGATTTGTCGCTTAAGCTGTACGTGTTGTTCACACATTTGCATTCCAGTGTCACACTGCTCATCGTTCAAAAACGTTTACTCTGTGCTGCAGTGTCACTTTTTCTGAAGAAGTGTTCTTTTTGAAAAACAGGAGCAGTCTTTAAAAATCTGTAAACAAAACCTCCTCGTCCATGCAGGGCATCCTGGGTCTGAGTCTCTACCAGTGGAAGGTGATGACCTATGAGGACTACACCTACCCCACCTGGTCCATGGTCCTGGGCTGGCTCATGGTCATCTGCTCCGTCATCTGGATCCCCATCATGTTCTTCATTAAGATGCACCTCGCTCCTGGAACCATCTCTGAGGTAAGAACAGAGACAAAGCTGTGAGGAGACAATGCCATGCATGTTTTGTTTTTGGACACACACACACACAAATACACACACCATTCCACACACTGTCGGAGAAATCAATCGTCTCATCCTTTGCTCATTAGCAGGGGAGGCAGGCTGCTGGCTGCTGCCAGAGTATTAATTTGGACATTTTTCTGGGAGTCCGGCGGGTCCCTTTTAAATACTCTGATTAATGGATGATGATGATCGTGGCTTCCTCTCCTAACGTCTCCGCTCCCTCAGCAGCTCCGACAGCCGCCTCAATCACAGAGCTTCCTCCAAATTTTCTCTCTATTTTTATATCCGTACTGGGCTGAAATAAATGAATAATCATCATAATTTTAACTCGGATTTAGGATGATTCTGCACGCTGCACAACAACTTCAAACACCTCACATGTTGGATGATGCGGAAGAAGTAAGAGGAGGGTCGTTTGCTTTATTTTGAACTCAGTTGAACTTATTCGATGCCGACAGTAATTAAAGTCCGTCTTGATTTCTTTATCAAATTTGAGCCTTGATCCATTGTTTTGCAAAGTGAAAGTTTCATCATATTTATGAGCAGGCGTCATCTCAGGCGACAGAGGACATCCATCATGAGACATGAACTAATGAGACCCAACGACCCGAGTTAACAGCCAAGTTAAAAATGAAAGCACCCAAAGTGGAACTTTGAGACGTCCTCAGCAGTAAACAAAATAAAAGCACGGACATCAGCAAGATCAGCCAGCCATGCATGTAATCAGACCCTGGAGGAAATTAGTGAAACTGCACAGCTTGACAGAAGTCAACAGTGGAGTGCATTGATAGAGGAGCACTGAGAGGCAAACACTGCATGATGTGCCCACGCGTGTTTCCAGGACTGACCTTTCTAACAGGAGCGTCAAGGGTTTTTCAATACGAGGGAAGCGTTTTGATTGGACGGCAGCACATGACAGGGACTGAATGTTTAAAGGACGGTACTTTCCTCATTAGGCCCAGGTCAGATAGTGGAGCCCAGAGTTCAAAGCAGCATTTAGCTGTTACTCTGCAAACAAATGGAACAAACTAAACAGAACTGAAGCCAACCCTAACTGTAGATGTTCCCAAATCCAAACTGTAGCACTCTAAATCTCAAATTTGCATCATACTTTCTGCTAATAATTGGAAAGCCTTTAATTTTTCTGTCCTGCAGTCATATTTTTAAATTCATTTTAGTCCAGTTTTCATTGCCTTCTTTAGTGTCCTGAGCTTTATTTCTATCTTCTTTAAAGGGACTGTGAGGAGTTTCTTAGTCTCACTTCTGGATATATGCCTGATCGTAATCTACAATTTAAAATGAGATTATCAGCACCAATGTGCCATTTCTTAGCTTCCCAATCAGGTCGGGCAGGTCCGGATTGATTTACGGCACGTAGAAGTCTCCATACAACACCACGCCGGCTGATGGAGTGTAGTAGTGAGAAGAGAGATCTGTGTTTTTCTCTGCTAAAAACTATTTCTATGGATTACTTAGTAGTGATGGTGGACAGCAGAAGAAAGCTAAACCGGAGAGTGATAGAGCACAAGCTAAAGGCTAAACTACAAGTGTTTGATCAATCAAAAGCAACTCAGACCTCATTTTTGTCCTTGAATTACTTGAAATAAGAAAAAAAAAAAAATTTGGTGACTCATATAAGGTCTAAATAAGACATAAACAGTTGCTTAGATTTAAGTTTTTGCAGTCCAGTGTGAGCTGTTTTGACCATCCGTTTGTTGTCTTTCCTCCACAGCGTCTGAAGCTGGTCTGCGCCCCGCAGCCCGACTGGGGTCCCTTCCTCATGAAGCACCGTGGAGAACGCTACAGGAACATGATCGACCCTCTGGGAACCAACTCCCTGGGCCTCAAACTGCCCCCCAAGGACTTCCAGCTCGGGTCCTACCAGTAGCAGTCACCTGGGTGGCGCCGCATCCACCGACTCCGACCCCCTCCTGAAGGGGGTCACCATGAGGGAGGAGACCGCCACCTTATTCTCTGCCCTCTCCTCTCACTATTTCACCCTTCCACCTCTTTGCTTCCTGTCTTCCTTCCTGGTAATGTGGATGTGGAAGCAGGCTCCCTCTCTTCTTCCTCTCCTCTCCTCTCTCTCAGGGAGGAGTGGTTTTGCAGGCGGAGCGTACTCCTCCGCTGCTGCTTCGTACTCGGTTAATGGGCAATCATCGCCTTCCACACATGACCACTGATTACTCCAGAACCCTTCCCAGGGATCTTTATTCCAAGAGAAAAATTGTGTCATAAAATGACACAGCTCAGACTGCACTTGCAATATTAGACTCACAGTAGCTGCTCCCTATGGAGTCGTGTGTGTATGTGAGTGTATGTGTGTTTATGTGTGTGCGTGCTGTCATATCGGTGTGTAGAGGTAATGAATCATCTTGGTGGAAGCAGACACAGGAAAACAAAAAGAAAATTGAGCGACAGAGAAACAGCGGTTCATCGAGCTCGACGGGGATCTGTGTTTTGTTCCATCTCTGTACAAATTTCCATCTGCAATACAAATAATATCAACTGCCTCTGGAAAAAAAAAGAGAAAAGAATCAACACAGTATGCTTTGGTATCACATTTTGTTCCTATCCAGCAATATATATATATATATATAAATATATGTATTATTCACAGTAGATATTGCTCAGTCGCACTTGCTTTGTCAAAAATAGATTACAAGGTCAGCGATTTGTGCCTCCGACGTCCCGGTGGAGCAGTGAACGCGTCCTGATCACCACTCGGAGTAGATACACTTCGGCCGGGATGACTCTGCAATCTGATGGAAGCTCGGCCCTATTTTCTCTCTTGGGGGAACCATTCGTGACTCTCTTTGTCTATTTATTAAGTCTTCTTCTTGTCCTCCCTGTATTGTGTTAGCCTAGATTGTAACGTAGCATACTTCTTAACGTAGGGTAGAGCAGCTTCAGCCTTCCTTCAGCGGGGATAAAACGGCCATTTAATCTGTCCAGATCTCCAAAATCCAACCTGATAGTCACCCTGCATATATATTTCAGATGGTGCATTTATCTCTGTATGTGTTGTGAACTTGTCAAGCTTTACAATATACATCACATCAGTAAAGTAAAGGTATAAAATATATAAATATAAATATATATATATATATATTGATAAACATCTATTTATAGCTTCCAGCAGAGGAGAGCTAGCTAGACCGAGATGGAGAGCGTGTGTATGTGTGTTTTCATGTCTCTCTGATGTTTGCTAGCCGTGTAATATCTTGTACAAAGTGTACACTTCTTTAAAAAATATATATATATATCTCTCGTAGTCGTAGGTGTGTGTGTTGTCGCGTCCTCACATTGTTAGGAGCAGCTGCTACGTGTGAGTAGAAGAAGATTAGAGTAGAAAAAAATGGCCTCCTCCTTTCCAGGAAGTGTACTTTGTCTCTTGTTGTTTGTGGTAGAGCTCCGGAGACCTCTTCACCATTTCCAGACTTTCGCTTCTCTGTGTGTGTCCTCATGAAAAACAGGGTCTCAGGTATACTCGATTCCACCACACTACTCCGGTAGTTGTAGGAATAATACTATTCAGTGCATAGGAAACAGAGAATAGAGCCATCCTAAAGCTAGACTAACCTGGGGAGGAGTCTGTAGGTGTGCTGTGAGGGATCAGAATCAGCTTCCTGACGACCTCGCTGCAGCAGGTCTTCGCTTCTTACTCGCTGTTGCTTAGATTCGCCTTTGTGACAAATTATAAAGGAGCAACTTAACTGTTTGACCAATCAGAAAGCGTCTTTTTTTCCATCGTGATCATAAAGAGAAAAAGAGTCAAAGGACAAACTGCAGTGAGCAAAGTTTAATTAAACTCAAGTTTGTGGTCGCCTTGTGATGAAATTGCCTTCTGGAGTCGGTTTGCTCACTGTCGTTCAGGTCAGCTCGCTGCGCAGGAGAGGCCGTGAAATTACTGTAATCATGAATGTATTTACATTAAAATCCGAGCGTCACTCGAGTGTGTCACAAAGTCCACATGGAGCACCACAGCAGCCTGCAGAACAGTGTGGTGCAGCTCAGTGGGGGTCCTCCTGGCTTTGCAGCCTCTGTAAATGTGACATGACAGGCAGCCAATCTTTACTTCGTGGACTGCCAGCTAATTACCTACAAAGTTACACCATGTCTCCACTCAGAAGCAATTAGTCCGCTCCACGCTTTTGACCGCTTGGAAATGCATTTTCATGTAGATACAAAGTCCTGATTGGCTTTTAACACTGCGGGCGTTTACTCGCTGAGTGGCTGGAGTGTTTTAAAAAACGGAGGCTGTGGATGCAATAACAGTTCAGCTCAGAGGTTCTTTCTGAATATTTCTCTAAGCCATGTCTTTTGAATCTTGACTCAAACGTTGCACAGGTCCGATTTAAGAGGTTGTGCTGTTTCAATAAAAAAAAACATAATCAATTAATGAGCACAAATGCCCTGCTGTTAAATAGCTCGCTTGCTCCTCTGTGTTGCTTTTGTTCGGTCTTACGCTCTATTTGTTCAAACGTGATAACGATGTATGTCTGTGTATGCTTGTGTGTGTGTGTGCGTGTGTGTGTGTGTGTGTCTGTATTAGTTCCCTGAACTCCTTTTTAACTGTTGATGGAGTTTGCATGGCCAATCTCAGAGGTTTGTAGCGTTTTTATTCGGCCTCTGTTTCTCTCTTTTCTTACAGATGTGACGATGTTAGTTGGGTAGAACAAACTAAAACACCAATTTGCGTTAAAAGAAAAAAAAAAAGTCAAGGTTGGCCAATATTAGCAGGTTGGTATTTGGTATCGTGTCAGACAAACTTGAATGATAAAAACCTTTTTTTTTTCACCCTGAGATTGATTTTACTGATTTTTGCAGGGCGTCAGATAAAAAGCTATAACTTTCCTGTTTTGTGTCCCTGTGTTTCCATTTTGTCTATCTGGGCTTCTCGGCTTAGGGTTCAGTTGAAACCACACTGCTTCTTTAAAAAAAATATATATAATATGACACTAAAGAGCTTGCATGTGCAGTTTGTGTTGCTGTAAACTCAATGTCCATGTAAAGTTACTCCTCGTCTTTTCTCTCTCAGTAGTAAAAGTCCGTGCATGTTTACTTTAGGGAGCGATTTCGTTCGACATGTTAAGAATCAGAAGGGTTGCTGTCGTCCTTCTCGCAGAAGAAGGGTGAAAAAAAAAAAAAAGAAAAGAACAAAACAAAACAGAAGGATAATCTGTTAATTCGCTTTGCCTGCAAGTCAACTTTTGGGCAGTAGAAGTAACCAAAGAACGAGTACTGAAACTTGGATTGTAGTGAAAACAGAACTTTAGAAGAATTAAAGAATGTGTCATCTGCGTTTAGGAGGTTGTGATACTGCCATTCATACCCCATGTAGTGTTCTTTGATGTTTGCCAATACGTTACACAACATCTTCAGGTAACCATTGGCCTTATAGATGTCCTCTAATGGTAGAATATTGTATGTATTTCCCAAATTACACCACACAATAGCTTATCGTCTGTCTCATATGGTACCAGTATTCCTATCGTTATGTCTGTTGTGTCTTTTTGGCACTTTATTGTCCGACCTATGGGTGCATAGGTTAAATTTCTAATTACTTGAGTAATGTCATATATTTCTGTGTGTTCTATGTGAGGTACTGCTGCCTATGGATATAGATATGTGCCTCCAACCTCCAATGACATCCACTGATTTAAAAGTAGAGAGTAGATATATATGAAAAAAAAACATGTTTTAAAGTTGATGTGAGATATTTAAAAAAAGGAAATATATATCATATATGTGAAATGCATTTATTTATTTTCACTGTCATCAATCTTTGAGGCCCTACCTCAGATTTTGTATTTATGTATAGAAATGCAATTGGATTATAGTATCTTTGCCAATAATAATATATCGCTATTATATCATGAAATGTATAATCTATGAATCAATAAATAAATGTTATTGTTTTCTTTGTTGTGACTGCCTTCTTTCACAGACACCCCCCCGCTGAGAGCGCAGAGCGATAAACAATAACAAAACAAAAGGGAGGTGAAGGCGCTGCTTCCCCCTCTGTGACCTGTCAGTCAAAATCTCATATTTACAAAAAAAACAGCTGAAGACATCACGGCTGCGTGGAAACATCACAGTCTGTTTGTTGTTTGCTGCAAAATCATGATCAAAGAGGAGGAAATGGGGGAAAAAAAGAAAGCAGAGAGAGGGTTTAACTGCTCCTGCAGGCGTGTTGTTTCTTGTTGCACACCGTGTGCTGCTGAACGAAGCACCGACTGTGGCGCGCAAGCTGGGTGCATATTTCACGTTAAACTAATTTGCAATTTAGATCCATTTGCATGCAGTTCACTGATTTGTGCGGTATATCACACGCAGCAGTAAAAAGTCCCTGAACAGGAAAGCTTATTAGAGCATGTGCTTCAGTGCCACATTCAAGGAAGGCACAGAAGCAATAAAACGTGCCAATAAGTGCAACATTTTCCATGTTTGATCCCATTATATGGAAGTTAGGTCATTATCAATCAAACTGATTGGCCATCAGAAGCAAAGAAAAAAGTTTTACTGTTGATTTTTATGTTGTAGGTCTGCAAAGTGCTGGAACACAGCTCTGCTGTCGAGTCTTCATTGTGATCCTGCTGCTTTGCAGTTAAAGACATCGAGTGACTCAGGTTATGGATCACATACACTCACAGGTCACTTTATTAGATATACCTTTCTAGAACAGGGTTGACTTGAAAAAGTCTCACTTCTAGATATCTGCCTGATCATAATCTACAACTTAAAATGAGATTATCAGCACCAGTACAGGTCATTTCTAAATGCTATTTCTTAGCTTCCGATTGGGTCAAACAGGATTGATTTACGGCACGTTGACGTCTCTATGACAACAACACGCTGGCTGATAAAATTTTGCAGTGAGAAGAGAGATCTGTGTTTTTCTCTACTGAAAGGATTCATTTAGTAGTGATGGTGGACACTGGAGCTGAACTGTCTGACAGTACAAGGACTTCAGAGAAGAAGAAAGCTTAATGAGTGATAGAGCACGAGCTAAAGGCTAAAACACAAGCTAATCTGTTTGTGATGATGTTCATTCCAACCCACATGCAGCAGTTATTCTGCAGTGATCTGATCAAACTTGAGAGTCTGTCAATAAAATGAAGAGTGAGGTTACGTTAGCTCTGATTGGTCGATGGGCACTGCAAAAGACTTCGCTAATGTTACATGTTAGCCTGTGGATACATCAGAGCACCAGGCGATTAAACATTGTTGTCATATTTCAAACAACAGCAATGTGTTACTGTTGATAAATACTTAACTTTGTCATGTCATATCCGGTCATTTCCATTGCCAAAACAAACACGCCCCTTTGTTTGTTAAGAGTCATGTCATCAGGACAATGTGCGCACGATTCCAGCAAAGATGTGTCGCTGAGATCCACTTCAAACAGACAGTCCTTACAGCCTCTTTCATTCTAGATATTGACATGAAAGGATCACACAGTTGCTGCAGATTTGTGGGCTGAACATCAAACCCACATCACATCCCAAAGGAGCTCTACTGGACTGAGATCTGGGGAATGTGGAGACCACTGGAGTCCAGTGGACTCCTCGTCATGTTTGAGATGATTTCAGCTTTTTGATGTGGAGCGTTATCCTGCTGGAAGTCTCTATCAGAAGATGGGTACACTGTACTCATAAAGGGATGGACATGGTCAGCAACAAGACTCAGATAGGCTGTGGACTATAAACCAGGCTCAGTTGGTATTAAGGGGTCCAAAGTGAGCCAAGAAAATCTCCTCCACACCATCAGTCTATGCTTTCATGCTGTTTATTCCAAATTCTGAACCAACCATCTGAATGTGGAGCAGAAATCCAGTTTTGGCGAGCCGGTGTGGATTGTAGCCTCAGTTTTCCTGTTCTCAGCTGACAGGAGGGTCACCAGGTGTAGTCTATTGCTGCTGTAGCCCATCTACTTCAAGGTTGGACGTGTTGTGCGTTCAGAGATTCTGCATACCTCGGTGGACCATCCTCTGTAAACCCTAGAGATGGTTGTGTGTAAAAAATCAAACGTTTGCAGGTTGATAAACAATCCTCTGAAGTCATCGGTTTGGGGACAGCTATGTTGGAAGTCTTCAGGTTCACACACAACAACCTTTTACCCTGAAATCCTGCTGTTACACATCTCCCCGTGTGAAGAGGTTGTTCGCAGCAAGAAGAGACTCGCTACAGTTTTCCCTCTGAACAGTTTTCCTTTCACTCCCGCCACAGTGTAAAGACGGAGCGTCTGATTCCTCTTTCTGATGCTCATACCAATCCATCACGCTTTCTTTGATGCTGGACTGCAGCGTAAAAAGTCAAACATCAAGTGGAGAAACATTCGACATTTACCTCATTACGTGTGTCATTCTTCCCTCTGACAGTCTTTTGTTCCAGAGATGCCTCGCAGTCACGCTGCAGGCGTGAAGAAAACCGTCCTCAGAGTGTGAGCAGATCCTCTGATGATGCGTGAGTGTATCATACGTCTCATTATCTTTGATATGTTTTGCTTTTGATTGATGGAAATACAGCTGAAACTACAATGGTTGAAAGATAAGCCTGCAGTTTTTTTTCCACTTCTGCAGCGATTAAGATTGATGGGCAGAATACACCCAAAACTTGTTAATCAACATGAAAATGTACCAAGATCAGCATCAGAAGAAGTTCACTGAGTCTATAGACAAAAAAAAAGACTCTCAACATTTATAAAACAGGAAGGAAATTCTTTCATGAAGGGAAAAGTATCATGTACTCTGCTGAAAGCACTTTGACCTGAGAGTAAGGTTAAAGAAAAGTTCCACCATCTGTACTGTCACCTCCGACTCCTCTCCTCAACCAGCTAATATAAGATCAAAGAACTCTGCAGGAAATATAAAAAAACTGAAGTTTGATGCCTTCAAGAGCACTTTGTCTCCGTTTTTTTCAGGTGTTGGCATTCAGACGTTTATCATTCTGACCGTGACGCTCTCACTTGTGCTGCAACCTGACAGCTCGGTTTGTTTACTTCACCATCAGTTAAAAGTTTCCTGGCCCTGGGCTGGAAGACACTGGAGCCAACGCTCACTTTTTCAGCCTGTCCTCAGCTGGCGGGAAAAAAAAAAATCCTTCATGATTTATCCGTGTAGCTGATGAAAGCTGATGAGATAAGGCGGGAAGTGAGCTGACCTTGCGGAGCAGAAAAGTTTGCGGCTTCACTGGCAAAATATGATTTACGATGTGTGATAGGCTTTTTAAATATCCTGACAAAAACGCTGTTGACACCAACATGATGACACGATTAAAAGCAGCCTGTTTTGCAGCCTCGATGTGAAATGCACTAAAAGCTTTCATTACAGCCATAATTTAGAGGACCTCATCTCGGCTTATTCATAAAACCCAATTTCGTGTAAATAAAAAGGATGCTTGATTATAAAAGGCCTCTTATCAATCTCCTGCAACTGTGGCACGTATGAGAGTTCAGCTCATCTTTTATTTGAGTATTTATTTGACTTTTTGCTCCTAAAACATATTAGCTCTGTAAGGCCATGATTCAGAGAGCGCGGTCCCGTCTAGACACATTTTAGTGTTATGTTAATAGCATCTCCTTGACTCGAGGGCAGCATTCACAAGAGACACTCAGGAAACATTGCTCAAATTTGCACCACAGGGAAAATCAGCAACAGGGGGGAGGAAATGTTTCAAACCCGTTACTTTTTCTGCTCATCTTTTGTAAAGCAGGACTTCCATAAGGGACTTTTCAACCAAAAGGTCCAGGAACTGAAAGGTTCCTGTGGTCCATTGTTGCTCTGCATTTCCACCACAGGCTTTCAGACCAGTGACGTATAGAGAAACAAAATAAAGGTGTTTGCAAAACACCACCAGACCAGTAGAGGACAGTAAGACAATAACGAAGGCCCTCCAGCAAAAATGACATCAGTTGGATTTGGAAACACTGGACAGCTCTGCCAATTCAAGAATGAAGACAGCAGAAATCAGACGGTGTCTCAGCTTTGAAAAAGGAACCTGATGATTGAGGACTATCTCTCTCAAACAGTTTTAGACCACCATTAAACACTTATCTGATGAGGAGATTTTGACACATATAAATCTGAACCTAGGATGCATTCCCAAGGACTTCTTCTGTGTCTGAACAGCCGTTGTAAACTGGATATCCACTGACACATTCAACTGAAGGTGTCCACTTTACAGGGTCGCTCTTTAAGCTGTAACACCAGGAGCTGACAGAGACACAGACCAGTAGGGCTGGGATGATGTGCTTTTCTCCCAATCGATTCTTTTACGATTTTTGGGGTGCGGATTCAATTTAAATTGGGATTCTTCAATATTGGCGATTTTTGTGATTTTACTCCTCTTATTTAACACCAGCCCATGTAAAGCTAAATGATGATGGTGTCTACAGATTATCAGGAGTCATATTTCCCCTTATTTCTCCCACCCCTAAAGACCAGTGTTAGGAGTTTTTAAACCAAGTCCATCACAGCTGGGGCCATTATAGTGTGGACAGAGGGAGGGAGGGGGAAATGGAAACACAGTGAGTGCTCCACCAATCAGAAACGTTGATTCCGCCTCACCTCCCTAATCGCTTTCCCTCCACAGGGACATTTTAAGGGGTAGATCCATTACCCCACAGCTAAACTGAAACCCTAGTTCCTGTAGTCGAAAACCACCTGTTGATGGTGTTGTGGTGAAATACTCCAGAAGTTGGTCTCTTAATTGTAGAGTTCTTCACAGACTTCAGTACTGATCAACACCCAGTTTCCCCAACTTTATAACCTTTCAGACCTTCCGCCTCCTCTGATGGACTTGGTTAGATCAATACAAATCAACGTTCCTTCATCACTCCTGACATATCCAATCATTCATTCATCATTCTCGCCAAATATCCAATAATCTCGCCTCCTGACAGATCCTTGAATTCTGATGATTAACAGATAGCTGCGTCTCCCTCGCCTAATGGCAGTTCAATCAAGACAGACTTCATTATGAGTGAGCTAGCGATGAGTTATTATCACAGTTTAGCAAATTTGAGAACGGTTTAAAGTATTCTAGGGGTTTTGAGACCCTGAGAAAAATAGGAAACCCACCTGTGGAGTCTAGACTCTCAAAGATGTGAAGGAAGGATGCAGGATACAGTTGAGGAGGAGGACACTGATGAGACAGATTAGAGGTGACAGCGATGGAGAATTTCAGCAGTTGAGCGCCAGCTGAAAGTTGAAAAGGGGAGAACAGATTAACATTTTTGACTGTGGCAGGATGATGATTGGTCGATAGATTTAGAGGCTAATTGTGGTTGGAGGGGGACGGACGTGAAGAATAGTGATTTATGAATGAATCGGTATCATCTGAGCACAAATAGTCTTCCTGCTTGAACTTGAGCTTATCTTCACAACACACTTGGACCTTGAGATGGAGTAATCTGTCTTCCACACACTCCATACTCTGTTATTTCATAACTTAGATAAACCTTTCTGCTGGACAGGACCAACTTTTCATTTTTGGTCAGATATCTGTAGCGCCTGGGGATGGTCAGACTCAAACCAGACATCACGTCCTTGTGCAAACTTTTCACAAACTCTTCGGTACTGTGTGTACTTTGTGTGTACTTTGTGTGTACTTTGTGTGTGTGTGTGTGTGTGTGTGTGTGTGTGTGTGTGTGTGTGTGTGTGTGTGTGTGTGTGTGTGTGTGTGTGTGTGTGTGTGTGTGATTATATTACACACATCTGGTGCTTGTCTGATCCTAAGGAGGGAAATGACAAGAACCAATCCAAGGACCCAGAGGCACCACTTGAAAGTTGACCATGCAGAAATTCTTTAGTCAACAGGAAATCATAGTTAATTACTGGCAAAGGAAGAGGAATTAGCAAAAACAAATTTGCAACAGTCTGAACAGAATTCAGAATTCAGAAGAGTCAGAATTATTGATAAGCAGCTTGAATTTAAATATATGTCCTTAGAAAACACAGACTATACATCATTTATACGTGAGATGATGGGGCACAGGTGGAAACAATGAGGGCAGGGACCACAATCACAAAGGCAGGAAACAGATCAGGACAGGAAGTTCCCTGAAACAAAAGGAGAGACATTGCTACAAAATAAAACAGGACAGGAAATAAAAGACAAGCTGAACTAAAAACTGAAGTCATGACACAACATGGTCTCAAATATTCTTAACTGATGGTAAAGTTGAGCTGCAGTCCGTTTTGCTCACTTTTATATTGCACTCAAGTAATGACTGGAAAACATTAAACTAACTTACGGTTAGTTTGTTGGCTTGTCTTTACAAATCAGAAAAAAACATTTTGGAAATTAAGAATGAAAAACCTTGACTTGGCAGAAAGAAGGAACTTTATCTCACATCAAACAAATCCGCTGCATCACTCGTAAAACAGTTTTGTTGAAGTTATCTGAAGAAAAATTCAAGATAACAGACTCCAAGTTTGGGCCAAGACGCTCTTGTTAACAGCTCTTGTCTCCCTCTCCAGAAATAAAACGGTAACTTTTTTGATTTTCAGGACACATATCAGCAGATGCCTTCTAAACTGTTGTTTTCACTTTTTTATGACTGAGTAGTTTCATAACTTGAAATGTGTGTAACCTTGTTAATTGATAGAGTTGTAGAAGAGGAGTTTCAGCAGGCGTCCTTGGTTCAGTTTGTAAGAGTCTCGTTGGTTTCTTCATTGTCCGTGTTTAAACACTACAAGTCAGCGTGTGTGCTTTCATGGCTGAGTTAGCTTTTGAGCTCTCCCACTTGAATTAGTACAAAAGACCCCAAACAAAAACATATCTGGATCGTTTATTCAAGTTAAAGTGAGTGAAAAGATCCGTGTACCAAGCTTGGTTTCTTTTCTCTTGATGCAAAAGTAAACGTGAGATATTAGATCTCAGCGTCATCCATATTCAGTCAGCTGAAGCCACCGACCTCATATCAATAAGAACAGAATGGCTTTATCTCATCCTGGTGTGAAAAGTGAAGCTGAAGCTCTGACTAAATGGATGCAGACAGGTTTTACTGGAGACATATTTGAAGGGGGTCTGGTTTCACACCCCCACCATATTGAATGATTATGAGATAGTAGGAATACAAAATAAAAGCTTAGTAAAAAGGTCAGTCAAAAACAATAACACAAGTTCTAATACAAACAGATTTCTGCCAATTTTGTAGTACTGTCTAAGACTTAATTAAGAGTTGGATAGTAACACTGTAAAATGTTGCACAGATCATGTACAATTGTATAAAAAAATTGACTGAAATGCCCTATAAGAAGTGCATCCCCCTTTAATTTGGATACTCTGATGTGTATTCCAAATCCTGGCTGTGTTGGTGCGTCACAGGACTGCAAAACAAACCAAAAGATAATCACTAACGAAACGTCAAAGATCCCTCGGGTTGGTACAATCTGCAACAGAACATGAACATAATTATGGAGACTTCAATGACTCATGCTCTGACAAGGAGTTTTATTGGTCAACAGAGCTGTCAATCATGATGTCACGTCCCTTTGTTTTGTGAACACCAGTTAGCTTATTAAAACTTAACGACAGAAAGTGAAAAAGTGGATTATTCTAATTTTCCTGTTCAACGCTTGTCTCATCTCCTAAAATAAAGGAGGTGGACCTATACTGCAGCATGTCACCAGGGGGAGCTCTACAAGTGTTGGCTTCACTTATTGGGAGCTGTCGTGCTGCCCATCTTCTTTTAGAGTCTTATGGCAGAAACATTAAGCATAAACATTTATTCATCATTATTTTGCTGTGTGTATAAAGTATGTGCAACTTTTTCCCAGCACTGCTTTAGTATTTTTTTTTTTTTTTTTTTTAAACTTTTGTCTTTAAAGCTGCAAAATTTGCATTTTCTTCCCCAAAACAAGTTAAAAATAGGCTAAAAGTTCAGCAGGGACACAAAGTTTGGTTTCAACATCTTCAGCTTTGTCACTAGACTGACTTCAACTGATTAATAATCAAGGTCTAAAATGGATATTTTCCCTCACAGGCCTCTGAAGCAAATAAAAATATAATGAAGCTTACTTAAAGGACACCGCAGTCTTTGATCTGTGCTTTGAAAGAAATGTGCTCATACTTACTGTAAGTAATTGGATCACCCAAGGCCAACACGGAGAAAAATAACAACAATGAAAAAAATACCTCAGATGACTTCTGAGGCTTCTTAATTCAACATGACAACTCTTTTAGATCACCATGAGTCACTTATGCTGGGACGTTATTGTGAGGTGGGAGAAATATGTAGCATTTTTCTGAGGTTATCTCCTTCTCATAGCAGCCTCCAGTCTCCATCTAATCTACTGTATGATCATATTATCCAGTGTAGCCCTGCAGGTATGATAACCTAAGCTGTGTTTATCCTGCTATGGGCTAAAAGGCTTTCCTGATGTTTTGATACCATGAAAAACGCAGAGCCTCATTCTGAAAGTGCACAGAAAATCAAAACAAAGGCCTCAAAGATTTCAGCAGACCTTTTCAAAAAGGAGCTTCTGTATTTCACAGAGGCTGCACACTGAGAACAGCACAGGCTTGCTCTGTCTGCATCCCTGATGGTCACCTTTTTGAACACCAGCTTCTTTGGTCTCCACCTTCCCTGTAAATATCAGATGTCTTACAATCAGGAGAAGCTGCATCTACAAAAGACTCCAGAGCTTTTGGTGAAGTTTTAAATCAGGTTTTAAAGTCTGGCTGAAGCCCTGGACCACAGGGACCACACCATCAACAGGATGTGATATGACAATAATTCATTGATTTAATGATGATACTGAATATAACGTTGAACGCCTAGCTGTTTATGATTTGGGGAAGCTTAGAGGAGTCGCTGTAGCTCCAAGGCTAGAGGAACCCCCCCCCCCCCCCCCCTTTAGAGCCCTATGCTCACTTTCAAAATGATAGGAGGAAGAACGGTTGAGGGGGTGTTGAACACATAAACAAAAGGGTTTGGAGGAGGATAAGTCTGAGTTTACAAAAGTTCCCACCTGTGCCCTATTACCTCATGCATTAATATCTGTCTCCCCTTGTCCTGTGCCAGATTGTCTTGTCTTGTCCTCAATTCACGTGCTGACCTCGCCTTAGTTGTTTTTGACGTTTTGTTTTAACTTTTTCAGTTCGATACTCTTTGTTTGTAACTTTGATTGTAGTTTCTTCTAGCAAAGATGTTTTTTTTTTATTTTTCTTTTGTTTTTAAAACATCTTTCTTAGTTCCCAGCATTCAGGCTGCGTTGAAACTTGGTTTAAGCATTCCTCAAGGTACAGATTTAATGTCTGTCACACATCCTGAGAGCTGTGCATTTGGATCCTTTTTGCCAGTCCTTTTCACTGCCCCTGAAACTCTTCAATTTATATTAAAATACCACAAAATGCACAGTTTGAAGTATTCAGTGGCATTAAGCACACTAGACTTGGTATAAATGGTGTATTTTATTAAACAGTTTACCTAAATTAGTGTGTAATCATGTAACTGTAAAGGCATTTTGCATTTTTTTAACAATAGCAAATAACTAACTAGACAAGCTGATATTTATTTATTGATTGATTGAATGATTGATGGTAAAGGCGTGAGAATAGGAGATTCATACTTATGCATATAATAACAGGATCTTCTTGTCCTTGAATGTCATTGAGTGAGAGGTGAGCAAGGAGGTGTTTTAATCCAGAACCAGACCGCCAGATATCTGAACTATACTTCACTTTTTACTCACTGTAACTTTAAGGCCTGGCTTCAACTGACATGGACCAAAAGAGTCCGGCCTTAGCAAAAGAAAAACCACTAAAAAGTCAACACACAGAGACCTGATAATACTACAGTCTGTTTATTGAACTTTTGAGACTTACTTTAAGAAATCACCGACTGCAGTAAAAGTTCCAGAGCAATACTGAGAAAGGTTGTCAGAGAAGAAAGCAGGTACAGTAACAGAACAGCTCCTGGTACTCAGTGGACATCACAAAGTGAACAGAATAACAGCTTTTGTCAGATATTTTTCCTCCTCATATCTGCTCTTATTGTGAAGAAGCTGAAGTTTAACAAAAACAGACATTCAAGTATTTGTGGACACATTTAGACACAGCAGAGTCTCTGCTATTGTTACAGTATTATATTTAACACATTGTGAGGATGAGTTGGTTCAATATCAGTTTAGTCAACATAAAATGAAATGTGAAACTCAGCACAGCTCTTAAATACTGCTTTAAACTGAGTCTGAGCTGAGCAAAGTCCCTGGAAACTTCCACTACTCTTTCTGGAGGCAGTATGTGGATGACATATCAGAGAAAGCAAAGGTTGGACATAAACAAGAAGTAACATCCTGCCAGAATGGAATGGTCAAGACTGGGACTGTCAGATTCAGACATGAGGAGGAGACAGACAACAAAACCATCACATTTCTTACAGTGGACAAAAGATTATTAACTATTTATATCGTGCCAATTCATACCAAACTTTGTCTTAGGACACTTTCCGAAACGTGAACAGATCTAGACCTGGCGTTCCTCAAGGCTCTGTCTTGGGCCCCCTCCTTTTCATTATCTACCTCCTACCTCGGTCACATCTTCCAGAAATTTGGAGTACACTTTCACTGCTAAGCAGATGACACCCAGCTCTATCTCTCCTCCAAGCCTAACTCTGTCCTCCCACCCTCATCTCTCTCCGGCTGCCTTGCTTAAGTTAATTTCTGGTTCACTCACAGTTTTCTTTAACTCAATAGCAATACAATCGAAGTTGTCCTTGTCGGCTCCAATTCCACCCTGGAAAAGTCTCCCAACCTCTCAATAACCATCGACAACTCCACAGTCCCTCAGTCCTATAAAGTAAGGAGTCTGGGTGTCATCCTTAACAGTACTGTGTCTTTCGAAACACACATCAGTAACATCACTCAGTCAGCAAATTTCCACCAACGCAACATCAACCGTCTCCACCCATCTCTCTCACAGAGTTAGAGTATTGCAGTTCTCTCCTGTTGGTCTGTCTCATGTAATCAAACCTCAAAACTCATTTGTTTTGATTGGCCTTTTCTGTTCCACCACATCATCCTCACTTTTTCTGTTTGTTGTTTTATGTAGCTAATTGTATTCTTGTTTTTATGTACCTAATTTGGTGCTGCTTTTACCAAATACTTTTTCTGTGTAATGTGACCTTGTGTGACATGAAAGGCACTTACAAATAAAATGTGTTATCATTCAGTGATGGGCTGCTCAGGGCCGTCGAGGCCTTCTCTGCTGGCTCTGTCAAAATCAAAACTTTTTTTTTCCATAATTAACTTAAAGTGCGTCTGAATTTGTCTGAATTCAGTTGATTTTCTGTAAATTACAATAATGTCTCCAGGTTTTTTTGTGTGTGGTCAATCTGGAATTTCCGTCATACCTGACAGTCATTGAACGCATCACAGCTCTGGTGGGTCAGCTCAAGCAGTGTTGCTCGCCTTACCTCTGCATAAAGCTACTGCTCGGTCATAACTTTGACTGACCGTGTCATCAGCCAATCAGATTTGGATGTGTAGCGACAGAACACCCCCTGGGCCCAGCGACGTATGGTCCCCTGTTGTCATCATCTACAACTTTAGCGTGCTGTCAGTGAACTAAGCTAACCGCAGATGCTAAACGCGTTGGCCACCGATCTTGTTGGACCCTGGAGGATTTCATTTACAAGTGATGGGTGAGTGTTACTTATTTATTTTATTTTTTTGGAGATAAAGTTGTTGTGGTGTTTCGGTTTATTGTTATGGTCGCGCCTGGCTGGTTTTGCTGGACTTCGGACTTGAAGATGCTGTTTCTCAGTGTCAATGCTGCAGGTTGACAGATTTTGAGGGAACTCGCTATCGACTACGTCTCAGTTTAATATTCTGACTTGAACAGCTTTTTTTTAACAGGTCTAACTTGCATGCTTTATTTTGTCATTGAACTGACGGCAATGTGCTGGTGATTTCTCGTTTCAATCCGTTGATGAGAGAACATCAGGTGAAGTTTGGTATTTTGGAAGCTTGTTCGTGACATGTGGTCTGTTTTTTTTTAAATGCTGGATCAGAATTTGTTGATTTTAATTCCATCCTGGGGTGGTCCACTAACAGCCGGAAGTGGAATCATTGATGGACCAATTTTAGCCTTTTTATCCTCATCTGAATTCAAGAGCAAAATCAACTCAGTTTCAAGCTCTTAAAGGGTTTTATTTTAAAATGAAACATCAGAATTGTCTGATATTTACTGAGTGTCATCCTTAGGTTGTCTACTATCAGCTTGAAGTGTATCTATTGATTGATTATCTGTATTAGCCTTTCAATGCTATTCAGAATTGAGAGCAGATTAGCTCACTTTCAATCTTTTAAGAGGCTTTTATTTTGAAATGCTGAATCATAATCTATTTTTCATTGCATTACTCTATGACTGACTAATTGCCAATTTTGTAAGTGTTTTTGTTTTTCTTCTTTGGAAATTCCGCCAGTTTCACCCTGCTATCGTAATGTCTAGGATATACACGCATTGCAAAACTAGTGGAGGCTGGCTTGACAGCAGTTCTCTGTGTGCAGCAGGTTGGCCCTGTCTCAGAGCGCAGCACACACTTATATTATTGATAAAATCGGGGTTGGGACTCAATCAGAACTGATCTTTTATCGTAGTAGCTTTTAAGTTTAAGATGATTAAATTTATTCAGCCTGTCCATAAGTTTTTGATGCACATATTTTGACAGAAAAAAAAGTTTGAATGAAGCTGGATGTGGACGTCTTCATCTTTTATAAGAATGTTTGGTTGGCTGTGCGCTGTTATTTAAGGCTTTACTTAACCTGTGTGAGTGTACCACACCAAAAACTAACATCAGGGGGTGATTCTGAAATTACCAGACGTCCCCATCTAATACTTCTGTATATCATGTAAGAAGTACTCTGCTTAGACACACCTTTTTTATCCCACACCACCTGGCATTTGTTTGTTTTACCTTTCTAAAGTGTAAAGTTATTTGTATTTAAAAAAAATTAATATGCAAACATTTTATTAGCCATAAAACATTCAAAAACAATATAAATCCATCGCACCCTCGAAATATGCTTTGAAAAATTTCTCTAGTGTCATGAGGGAGCAGTTTTTATCTGGCAGGAGATGAGACGCTTATCCCTGATGACTCAGCATCAGTTATTGATTATTGCAAAAAAGACTTGACTCAACCCCAGCACTGAATACCATTTAAATAAAAAGCTGTTAGAGCTGCACTTTGGAGGTTCAAATCAACTCTGACATGTTTCAGCCTGAAATTTCACCTCTATTTGAGCAGTTTACTGTGACCACATGTGTGAAAGCAGAGTCTCTGCCCCTCCAGCTCTGCTTCTGTCTGAAATAATCTCTTTCTTATTGGTCCTTCTCTCCCTGCTGTTGTTAAAGACAGGTCTCAAGTAGCCACTCGACTGGCCTTGTTCTGACAGCGCTGTTGTTTCATCAGGAGGTCTCAGGTTTGGGAAAATAGAGTTTGCTGAAGTGGCTCAGACCAGGCCAACAACAATACATCGTTCAGGAGAGATTTAACGCTCATGTCTAAGCAGCGTGACATACATGAGTGTTGTGTGTCATAGCAAAGTGCTCCGGCTCTTTTTATTCTTGTGATTCTTCGTCACCTCTTTGCTCAGCTTTTGTTCCCTAAATTTCAAGCTTTTAATTTGGAGAATCTTCTCTGATTAATTTAATCAAGATATTTACATGTTGTTCTTTTGTGGTAGCATCCTAACCTTCCTTTTCAGCCGGCGTGAGTTTTCCAGCGTGAGATGAGATGCTAATTCATGTCGGCTCTCGTTATTGACGGGCCCGCTCATTGTGACAGTCATGAAAGGGGAGGACTGCACAGACGGTGAGCTGTAACAGCAGAAACAAGTGTTAAATCTGCGATCTGTTTTCTTCCTTGGAGTGAAAACACTTTGACGGCTAATGCAGGAAACCGCTTCAACACTTCCCAATACCCTCAGGGCCGACTTCCTTCATGCATATTTTGTGAGCTGCTTAAAGAGCCTAAAGTACGCAGAGCGACCTCGCATATCTAAAAATACGTGTTTGCTTCTGATCCAGCTTTAGAGCGAGACAGACATCTGAGGTGTGCCTGTTTGTGTAATACAGCTCCTCAACAGACTGCACCTGCTCTGCTGACAAGAGGATATTAAATCTCAAACAGACTCGTTTAGAAACGGGAACACTGAGTGCAGATGCGCTCATCTCGGCACGCTGTGTCGGAGCTGCTCTTGAGGTCAGCGCTGTCTCAGTGCTGTTGTTATTTTGTGGAGTGCAGAGGAAAGGAAGTCTGAGGCCTTTCAGAAATGTCAGACTGGACCGCAGGGCTTCTTTTCTAACTAATGTATTCACATTTTGCAGCAAAAAGCTTGAAAGTGAAGAAGGTGTCCTCACTTCAAATGCAAATTATAAGAATGCTCCAACGAGCAAAACCAAATTAAATGATATGAAATGCCCTTCAACCTGAGACTGACTGGCAACTCTCCAGTCATCAGCAGCGACACTGGAGGCTTCGGTTGAAAATTCACTCAGATTTGAAGCTCTTGGGTTTTATAAATTTTGATTATTACTTTAGAAGTCACCCAGATTTGTTCCTGAGAGGATTTCGTGTCTTTGGCAAAATAAGTTTAGTAAGCAGACGGTGCATATTTCATTCACACTTCCATAATCTGAGTCGGCATCCTTTCTGATACTCTGCACAAAAGTGCAGCTACTTGAACATTCAGGCTGTGTCACTGTTATCTTTTTTTATATTGTCTTTTTTATTACCTTTACTGTCTTTACTGCAAACAAGCTGTTTGGTTCCTTGGTAAGTGTTTGCAGCAGGTATGTCCAAAGTCAGACCCAGGGGCCAATCATGAGACAAGGTCCTTTTTTATGTGGCCCCATCTTATGATCTATTAATTCCACTAACATTGATTTTCTTATTTTTCTTACTTCTTATCTTCATTATTTATTTTCTAAATTATGTAAAGGTTAACATCTTCTGTCAAGTCCACAAACAAAACTAAAGTTTTGGACTGAGCATAGGCTACTTGTCTAAAGCTAAAGCTCTGTACAGTCTGCAGAAACTTAACAACATCTTACAGCTGATGTCTTTAAATGAATGAATTTTTCATGATGTGAAAATGTGAGAGTTCAAAAACCACTAGAGGACATGAGGTGAGATTAAAGTTATGAAAATGGAGCTGAAAAGGCAAAAATTTGTGCATAAAAATAGTTGATAATGTAGGATTAGAAATATGGAGCGCAGATGGCCTAGTGGTCTAGGTCGTGCTCCATATTACAAGAGCCCTTGAGTGGGCAGCCTAGGTTCAAGTTTGACCTGTGGGGACTTTCCTGGTCTGAAACTGGTCTGAAAATATAAGAAAATGTGGAAGTGCTAAAATCTGCAGTTTATGGAGTGTTCGTCACAAACACACCAAGCCAAAAAAAGCCGTTTTCACGGTCAAAATAAGCACATTTACAGCCTGGTACAAAGAATGTCTCCTGTCTGAATCGCTAATTTCGCTAACGACATGCACTGTACGGGGAATTTTTTTCTAACTCTGCAGTTTAGAAAATATTAGGACCGCCACTTTATCTAATCAGAGGCATAGCTCATTTCACGTGACTGCCGGGCGCCCTAAGGCTGTTACTGTGGAGACTCAAAGTCCGCCTCATTTCAAATATAGCCGCGCCGGCTGTTTTGCTAAAAAAAATCTACTTCAAGAACAGACGGGTGACATGGCGGAGGCTACGTCATTAATTATGGTCACTCTCCGCTCTCACCCTGTTTCCTACTCTATCCACTATAGGGCTTTCACTTTTTCTTTAAATCAAGTTCAAACAAATTTCAAATGCCCCATAATTCGTTAGACTATATTAATACAGAAAAAAGTCATGATAAAATCCAGATCCTGATCCTGCCATGAAAACATCCTGACATATCTGTCCTATATCGCCCCCTAATGGAGAACATTTTCCTTGGTCAGAAGCAGAGTTTGCTGATGTTTATTCAGCATCTAACACTGCTGAAAACTGACCACTTGTCATCTGGTATCAAGAGACACCTGAGGGACAGGTGAGGTCTGATTCCATCAGTCTGTGATGATGGAACAAGTTTTGTTTGACAGCATGTAGTGACTTTAACAAATCGAGCATTCATATGTCACTTTATGGATACTGAGTACCTTGAACCCCTGACCCAAGGCCAGATTATCCCATTTGTTGCTGTGTGTGTGCTTTAGTACCTGCCAACTGCAATGATATCCTTGAGACTGGCAGTATTATCCCAAGATCCCATAAAATGGACTGCATTCATGAAATACTTCTTGAGTTTCTCACTCAAAGTGCTTTCACATTACATGTCACAGTCACCCACTCGCACTACATTCACACACTGATGGTGGAGGCTGCTTTATAATGCCCATCAGTTTTAATTAGTCCCATTCACACGCTGATAGCGTAGCCGCTGAGGGCGGTGTGGGTTCAGTGTCTCATCCGAGGACACTCTCCATGTGGAGAGTCTTTTGATTGAGACGACAGAGATGATTGAAGCAGCAGCCCTGTAACACGCACTGTTTTCAACGCAATATCTCTGAGCACTTATTTCATCTTTCCTTCATAAATACGTGAAAGAAAGTTCTTTAATAAATACCTCTTTCTTACCCTATGTGCAGTATCTTGCAACAAGATGCTGTTCCACACTTGTCAGGTGGATGCTGCTCAGGATAAGTCTGAGTAACACAAATTAAATGAATGACAAAAATGTTTTCTGAAGATGAAAATGCTTGTGTAAGTTTTAGTTTCTGCTGTGCTTCTTTTGTTTTATAGGTACGGAGCAGATTTTTGTCTGGCAGTGTTCAAAAGCAGGAAAGCGTGATGATGACATGATGATGTGATCATAAATGCCCACAGTGGCAGCAGGTGCAGCAAGGTGACTTTGTAGCATCTGTCCATTTGTTGTCAGATGATGAAAATAGCCTCTCTAACAGTGGCACATTGAAAACCATGCACATAAACGAGCACTTCACCTGTTATATTGACTAATATATAGATCACATAAATCAGGACCCAAAATTTACTGTCTTCTGTGACCTAAAGGTGGCAAAGTGTGACTGATATCTTGCACTGAAGTTTTATTTTCATTTTCCCCTCAAAAGCTTGTGTTGTGTTGTTTCTGATGCTTACATCCATGTGACTCTGCATTGGATTTATCTTTTTAAGTTAGATTCTACTTTTAAGTGATGTCTGAAGACTCACCTGTCCTGGGGACACTTAGGCTCTTAATCTGACCCTTCTCCACTTTGTCCTCAGGGGTCGAATGAATCAGAATGTCTCAGATATTGCTGATATAGAATTTTAGTCGTGGCTACATTATTTAGATTTAGAAGGGGTAGGAGGCGTTTTTGGGTAGTTGATGGCAGAGCACCTGTGGCCCAACGAACAAAGACACGAAATAAGCATTTCTTTACACTTACTAAGATCTTTCTGCCTTTATCCTGAGTGGCCTTTTTGGATCCTTGCCTACTGGCAAGGATTCAAACCAGCAGGCATGTTGAGACCAGAAAAAAAAATGTGTCCAGAACCAGAAAAGATGGTTGCAGGATGAATCCAAACCCAAGTCGACAGTTTAAGGGCTAACCTCATGGGGAGCACACTTACTGTTTGGTCCTACGAGGGATAGGTTAATATTTTGAATATTCATAATTGTTTTCTAGGTAATGAATAATTCATGAGACTATGTTCATCAGTCTGTTTTACCTGTGTTATTAGTCTGTGCTCATTTCATACATGTATATGAGTTAAGAACATATTTCTTGAAGTTAACCTGATTAATCCCACAGGGACTCCCTTTTTTACTTCTGTAATCTCTTAAAGTGTTGGTTTGTCTTTGGGTGACTAATTTAAGTTTAATAATAAAAATGTAAAAAAAATCAGGAGCGTAGATGGACTAGTGGTCTAGTGGCTAAAAGCCAGCAGGCAGCCTGGGTTCGAGTCCAGCCTGTGGTGACTTTCCTGCATGTCACTCATCACGCTCGCCTTGTTTCCTGCTCTATCAACTGTCCTATCCTCTCCCATAAAAGGAGAGGATAGGACCAACAAAACAACAAAAATATATACACATCATGTACAAGCGAGGTCTCATTTTTCAGGGAAAATGTTGTAATTTTTGCACTATGTGCCTTTGTGCTGTAGCACTATAAATTCATCCATTGTGGGACAAATAAAAGATTATCTTATCTCATCTTTTAAAAGTATTTTTTTTCCCCCATAGTTTTTCCAGCCTCAGGTTGTAATGGGAAATAACCACCAGACTGTGGCTGTGGAGCATCTGGAAGCTGTTCACTTTTAATATAACAAAACAGTTCCAAAATAATAGAAATACAACATTTAAAACCACAGGAGAAAGCATCAGTGCCAGTTGCTGGTAACACGGAAGCGCCGGCACTGAGAGAATGAGAAGTAAAGCACAGAAATTGGCAAAGAGTAGAGCTGCAACAATTAATCGAATAATCGATTATTAATCGATCACTAAATTAATCGTCAACTATTTTGATAATCGATTAAGTCATTTAGGTAATTATGTTAGAAAAAAAAGTCCAAATTCTCTAATTTCAGCTTCATAAATGTGAATATTTTCTTCTTTCTTTGCTTCTCTATGGCACTCCTGAATATCTTTGGTTTGCAAACCAGACATTTGATGATGTCATCTTGGAATCCAAAAAAATCATTGACATTTTCCACCATTTTCTGAAATTTTATGGACCAAAGAACTACTCGATTAATCGAGAAAAAAATCGAAAGATAATTGATTATGAAAATTATTGTTAGTTGCAGCCCTACCAAAGAGTTCTAGGAGAAACATTTTTTAATGAAAAAATAAAAACAAAAAGTTTGGTGATGAGCAAACTTTCTTAGGTAAAACTGATATATATTGATCATTTGACCATGGTTATGTTTTATTTTTGTTTGGTTAAAATGCCCCTGCTCATTCATGCTGTTGCAAGTTGACTGCTCTTGATAAGTGTTGCTATTATTCAGCTCATGTTTCCTATTTGAATGTTAAGTGTTAAACTATACAACATAGATGTAACTTTATACGTATGAAGCCACAAGTTACGCAAGTTAAACTTACACATGACTACATTTATTGGAGAAATCCACTAAAATATTAATCGTAACACCAACAGTGTTTTTGTTACGAAGGTAGTGTTTGATCTGTTTCTTTCACTCCTGACACAAAGAGAATTTTATGTCAGCCGTATTCACCACAGAGCAATGTTATCTGTGAAAGAGTACACGCAGCTGAAAATAAAAGAAGAGCCTCCTCAGGCTTTTTCTTTGCAGTTATAATTATAATAACAGTCTGAGTGCTTGACACAAAGACCTGCAGCAGAATGTGACAATGAGCTCTGTGTATGGAGGATTTTTGAAAGCTTCTCTTTAAACTGTTGTCAACAGCTCGATAAATCAGTCAGTATATTTATAAGCGCTTAGTTTTTCTACCTGCGATGAAAATAAACAACCCGCAACACAAACACCTGTTAACTCCAGTCTGAAGAACTGCACGTTGAATTATGCAGAATGAAGATCTTTTCACTGAGGAAGCATCATTTATAGCTGTGCAGGCGGGCTGCTGGTATCAGGACAAATATGCCAAAGAAGATAACAATGTTATCCTTTAATCAGACTTTCAAAATGAATTGCTTTGGCTAAACAAGAAGGTTTCCTCTCTGATTTTGTCAGAACTTCAAAAAGCCTTGGCGCTCTGTACTTTGATTGCTTGTTTTTGACAGTAAACAAACCTCAATTAACACACGACGCTCCGAGTTGCTGATAGGAAAACAATGACTTGGCCCTGAATATTTTGATACTTCAGAAAGATTTCAGGGTTGAAGCAGAGTAAGAAAATTCAATACTGCAACTCCAAAGTTAACTTTAATAGGAAAACGTCAGAATAGGAAACTATTATAGCAGTTTGTATTGGTGCCTTTCCTCTGAGAGCTAATGGAAATCTAAAGATTAGGATTACTGTGTCCTCTGTTTTAGGCCTGAATGTCAGACCCTAAATTGAATATCACACCTTTTAGCAACAAACTGAAGATTTTAGGGACTGTGGATCTTTCAGGACACCAACAGCATGAACACAGCTTGATTCTATTTGAGATCATCTCCCCACCTCTGCCAGGATTGGTGGGCTACTCCTGCCATTTTTAATCGCTCTTATCAACCTTTATTTAACAGAACAGAACAGAATAGAGTAGTCTTTATTGATCCCCCATGGGGGGAATTTCAGTGTCACAGCAGCAGCTCACAACAGTCAGTAGTGCAAAAATGCAAAAATGCAGTAATAAAAGTAGAATAGTAATCAAAATGATAACTAAAAAATAAAAAAAATAGAAAAGGGGAAAAATAGATTTAAGAAATATCAATACTTATACAAGAAATCAGTATTTGACAAGAGCAAATAAGTGAAAAAAAGTCTGTAATTTTGAATATTTGATACATAAAAGTGTAAGTCCAGGTTTGTTATGATATGTTGTAAAGTTTTGGGTGGAATGACCTGTGGTGGCGCTCCGTCTTGCAGGGTCGGAGTCTCAGTCTGCTGCTGAAGGAGCTGCTTTAGGCCCCCACAGTCTCATGCAGCAGGTGGTGATGGATGCAAGCTTTGTGAGCATCCTCCTCTCACCCACCTCCTCCAGGGAGTCTAAAGAGCAGTCCAGGACAGAACTGATCCTCCTGACCAGTTTGTTCAGTCACTTTCTGTCCCTGTCTGTGCTCCCTGCTCCCCAGAAGACCACTGCATAGAAAATTACCGAAGCTACCACAGTGTCATAAAATGTCCTGAGCAGATAACCAGATAAAAACCCAATGAGATCAGGATCTCTTTTACAAGGGTGACCTGGCCAAGAGGTCCGCAGCACATGCCATCAGAGACAGTTACAAGGAAGTGATGGTCTGGATTTACATCGTAGTGTTTCCAGTTAAAAGTGCAGGAGCTGTAACACAACAATTTAAGATTTAAAAAAACAGGCAGAATTTTGAGTTTTCATGCCTCGTCTTTATCGCTCCTCCTTTTCAAGGTTGAAGAGGAGGGCTGGAGCCGATCCCAGCTGTCATTGCGATGTGGGGAACACCTTGAACAGGTCACCAGCTTATCGATAGGCACCAATCACATCTTACAACCCTAATTAAGAGTATCCAATCAACCTCACGAGCATGTTTTTGGATAGTGGAAGGAAACTGGAGAGAACCCTTGCATGCACTTGGAGCACATATACCAGGGTGGCTAAAATCATTAGAACACCTGACAGATCTGAAAATATTGACCTCGTTTGCCTTTAAATCCTGATCATGAAACATGCATGTCTGCTCTGAGAACAAGAATATCAGACAAAGTGAGTCCTTCTGTTTTTATCTACTTTGAACTTTAATATTTGGTTTGTCCACCTTTCGCAGCAGTTACAGCAGCATGTCTCTGGCAAAGTGTCTATATGAGAGCTGAGAGCTTTACCACTAATGTCCATGTCTTCTGAAACTCAAGCCAAAGCCTTTCCTTGGAATGTTTAATACATCCGTCCACTTTATTTTACAGCTCAACAAAATCTGCTTGATGGGGTTGAGGTCTGGATTTGAGGAAGCCAGTCCTTCAATTTCAATGTTCCATTTAGTAAAGACCTCATAAATGACCTTATGATGGCTCTGTTCTGTGGTGTATAGAGTATGGTGATGACTTTATGTATATTTCATATGTTTTGTGGGTATTTTAACAGCCAATTCAATAAAAACATCTGAAAGCTCTTAAATATGCCAAGTGTTCTGATCATTTTCGACACCGCTGCAACGATCCACTGCACCGCTGTGTAGCCTTAAAGCTTTCCAGTAGATCGAAACAACCCACACTCATACATGAAGATGCATAAGAGGAGGGGAAAGACTCAGATGGAGCATCGCGGTCAGGTTTATACAGCCACAACAAGCTGTATCTTAGCCATATACTCTTTTAGAACAGATTTTTAAAGACCTCCTCTTACTCATTTTTAAAGCTCTAAACTGCCTCCATACATTGCCGATCTTCCTGCATTTCATGTTACACTTTGATCTCTGAGATCCTCGAATGTTTCCTTTACAAACGAACCACAAGGGCCCCTGGTGTGCACAGACTTTTTGAAGGGCAGGGGTGAAAAGAAAAAAAAAAGGTACACACAGTGCGTTCTCACTGCTGAAGAGGGCACTAAGTTCTACGTGTATTCAAGGGCACTTTAGAGTGCATCTTTGCTCCCAGGCAGGTATTTTAGCAGATATGTTTCAACAACTGGGTCAGAGCTTTCAGTCACTCTGCTCCCCAACTCTGGAACTCACTCTCACCTGACATCAGGAACATTGATTCCCAAGCCCTGTTCAAATCCAGACTCAAAACCACCTGTTTCAAGCTGTATTCTGTAATTGCAATGACCCTCTTTAACAGGATGTTACTTTTGATGTTATATTTATTTATTTATTTTTATTGTGCTACTTTTGAACTGAGTTTTTACTCAGTTATAAAGTGACCTTGAGTGTTCAGAAAGGCGCTTTTAAATAAATTGTATTATTTCTATTTTTAAAACTCTGGAATTCTAAAGCCTCAACTTTTTTTTTTTTTTAATTTCTATTAATCTGGAGTAAGTCCTTCTAGCCCTATAGATTACTTTATTATTATAACTAAGTTTGAAAAACATTTTGTTTCTGTATTTTATTTATACGAATTAATTTTATACATATAATTTTTAATTTTATCGTATTTTACCTTCTACATTTTTAAGTAATTTTTACTACCTTCATCTGCCTTCTGGTTTTTGTCTTTTAATATTTCACCTACGTCTGTTATTTTTGTCTCTTTTTTTTTGTGCGGCACTCTTGGCTGCTAGCATAACTGTGTGAAAGGTGCTTAATAATAAAATTAAAAAATAAAATCTGAGTTAAGGCTCATATCTGATACAGTTGGCCTCATTTTTGGGCCCAAAAGTGAGTTCTGTCCATGTTTTTCTCTTTCCTGCTGAATTGGCAACGTGCTCTTTTATTGTTTTGCAAGTTTACAGCTCCACATTGGATGTTTGCTAGAGTACATCTGTTAGCTGCTGACAGTGTTGACTTCACTGACCAAAAACCACTCTCATTATATTACACTAAAGACGTGATAATATTAGATTTTTGAACTTGTTTGTAATTTGTTTGTAAATTTGTTTGTAACTGTAAAATCACTTCATATGTCATTTGTTGTAATTTTGATTTCCCATGATTCTCTGAGAGACGGCAAAAGAAAACAATCCTTTTCATGCCAAAGTGATTTGTACGTTTCATAGCTCTGCCGTATATCATCACACTCACACAGCTGAGAGAGACAGAGCTGTAAATTGTGCTTGATTACGGTGGCATTATTATCCGAGCAAACTGTCACTGTCCTTGTGTTCTCACAACACCTTATTAATAACCTGATGGTGTCAAAGGCGTGTGTTTGTATCTGCGCAGAGGATTCGCTGACAGATGAGCTGAATTTGTGTAAGGAAGCCGTACAGGAGGCTAATTACCTCAGACGAGGTCATTACTTCACTATGTGCTATACATCATTTACCTCATGGTGGAAAACCACTTTGAAACAGCTCCTTTCTTTCTCAGTCTGCTTTTCTTTTTGCTTTCACATCTCGATCAATTAATGTGCCATGCGCGTGCCTGAAAAGCCTCATCCTTCTCATCAGAACTGATGCATCAGTAGATAAAGAGATAATTAACAGGATGTGTTTGCTCTTTGAGGAGATCGACTGCAGCGAGGAAACCAGTTCTTCTTTGTTTTTTAGAGGGAGAGTGGACACAAATTCACATTAAAGAAGAAATATTTGAGTCCACGTGATGTACACGTCCTGATAGAAGCCATACAGCCCCGCTTTTAAAACCTTCATTTGTCACAGTTTGGTCAAGGACTGAGGGAGATAACATCCAGTATCCAATTCCCTTAGGCTCCAGGGCTTCACTGAAGTGTGTGTACCTTACCTTAGAATTAGCACCTGAGTATTATAGTCTGACACTGAAGAGTAACAACAGAGCAGGAGGAATCAATGACCTTGCCCTGGTGAAAGAAGAGGCAGAGTGGGGGCATTCATCAGAGCACCGAGGTGGATCAAGTGGAATTACAGCAGCGGCTCCAGACCTGGTTGTCTTCTAAGAGGAGAGGATCAGACCACCTGAACCGAGGGCCACACAGTCTTTATCGCTTTGTCTCACGCTAATGCCCGAGTCAGACAGCTGTAGAGTGACAGGGCAATGACACAGACACCACAAACTGACTCTTTGTTATTAAACGTTTCAATCCATAAACATGGACAAATGTTAGATCGACGTGTCACTGAGTATGAGCTGAAAACCCAGAGGTGTTCAAGGAAGTCCTTGAGGGTCTTTAAAGACTCCACACACCCACACAGCAGTCTGTTGTCACTGCTTCCCACAGGCTTAAATGCATAAAATCTCAAGTGCAATACTTTATTTCAACACATTTCCTGATGTACACCTGGGATTTTGCTTCATACTGACATAACAGCATCACACGGTCGCTGCAGATTTGTGGGCTGAACATCCATGATGAGAATCTCCCGTTCCACCACATCCCAAAGGAGCTCTACTGGACTGAGATCTGGGGACTGTGGAGGCCGTTGGAGTCCAGTGAACTCATCGTCATGTTTGAGATGATTTGAGCTTTGTGACATGGAGTGTTATCCTGCTGGAAGTCTCCATCAGGTTCTGCTTTTCATGCTTTTCATGTTGTTTCCTCCAAATTCTGAGTCCACCATCTGAATGAAGAGCAGAAATCCAGACTCATCAGACCAGGACATGTTTTTCAGTCTTCTATGGTCCAGTTTTGGTGAGCCCGTGTGAACTGTAGCCTCAGTTTCCTGTTCTCAGCTGACAGGAGGGTCACCTGGTGTGGTCTTCTGCTGCTGTAGCCTGTCTGCTTCAAGGTTGGAAATGTTGCGTGTTCAGAGACGGTCTTCTGCAGACCTTTGATGTTACTGTTGTCTTTCTACCACCTCCAACAAGTGTGTCCATTCTCATCTGACCTCTCACATTAAAAAGACGTTTTGTCCCAGAAAATTGCCGCTCACTAGATATTTTTTTCTTTTTGGGACCATTCTTTGTAAACCCTAGAGATGGTTGTCGGATAAAATTCCAGTAGATCAGCAGTTTGTGAAATATATAATAGGCTAACGAGCAGTTGAACAGTGGTTCCTAATCAAGTGGCGGCTGAGTTTATATCTTCTACATTTGTTTTTCTGTTTTTCTAGTTATTTCATTGCTGCCTGTGCAATTTTGAGTCTACCTTATCGCGTTATAAATCTTTTATATTTCATACTTACCTTTTCTGTAATCGGATCAACCCAAAACAGATTCATCCCAAGTTTGATCCACTGAATGTGAATCAAACTTGAGTCTGTAATCTCATCCTTGCTCACTTTTATTTATTATCTTATGTTTACCCGCTTTGCTGTTGACACTTCTGGAACCTTTTTCCAGTTGTTTACAAAATGTAGCTCAATGCACTTTATTCAATGCACTTCATACAGCGATTGAGATATTTGATTTTTCTCATGGCATGCAGGCCCAATGGAAACCTAAATCTTTTTCTTATAGGATGTGAAAAGGATGTCTTCTGTGCATGGTTTAGTGTTTGTTTGCAGAACACAAAGCTTAAAGAAAAAGTAAGTAAGAGGACCCACTCTGTCCTGTATCCGTCAGAAGCCATAAACAGCATGCTCTGCTGGGGAATAACCTTTAACAGGCACGTTGTTCAGGTTTA
Organism: Labroides dimidiatus; assembly: GCA_030710495.1. Classification (NCBI taxonomy): domain Eukaryota; kingdom Metazoa; phylum Chordata; class Actinopteri; order Labriformes; family Labridae; genus Labroides; species Labroides dimidiatus. The sequence continues at coordinate 31,123,511 of CM061144.1, read as the reverse complement.
AACACTTATCCTGAATGTAAGGCGGAAAGCCATGATGGCAGTTGCTTTAAAATGTCAACTCCATATTGCCTGCCGTGCTTTAAAGTCGGCTGTACTTAAACAGTGCTGACACTCCTCGGCACTTTCCACTCTGAGCCTTCAGCTGGAGGCCATACAACAGCTCCTGAAATAAGATACAAGCCGAGACGCGTTGAAGGAGCCTCGTCTTTACCGCACCAACACGCTGCACTGCCTGAGAGGCACAACTTCGGAAAGTAGCTGTCAAACCAGCAATCCAGCAGACTGAAAAATAATTGGCTCCCAATCCATGAATGAGCAGATGTTATGTACCATATGTTTTTCAGTTAAGCAGTTAAATTGTCTTACTTTTCTCCAAGATAGAGCAATAGAGCAAACTTTTTTCAAAAGGACCCCTTATCTTACCCACTTTGGTCCAGAGAGCCCCAAAGACTCACCCCATAATCCCCCACCTTACAGGAGCTTTGGTTTGACATGTTTTTTTACAGATGGTATAAACCTCATGTTCAAAATAGTGATCGGTCTTTTCTTTCTTATCCACTACATTGTAAAAACAAGGATCCAAAATCCTCTCAAAGGACCCCCTGATCCCACTTTACCCCTTTTCCACCATACCACTTCTAGTGCCAGTCCAGAGCCAGGCCACTTCGTCAGGCACCAGTTCTTTGTGTTTCAGCCATCAAAGAACGACCCCAAACTAGAAAAAAAGTGATGAGGCAAAGACGTTCAGTTATCTTTGATATTTTGAACAATTATTTCTAACTTTAAATCCAGCACAAGCTGCAGTGTTCTCCTTGATGAGCTGTGAGCTTTCAGGGCCACCATATCTCAGGGCCACCGTATGTAACAAGACACGAAACCAACAAGCAAGTTACTGGTAAGTAAGTTCACCAAGCTCCTGATCTCATTTTATATCACTGAATTCAAGCCAATAGCACCCTTTCGTAGCTGTAGATGGTAAGGTTTACTCCTTGGTTCATGTCAGTCAGTATAAAGTAACAATTAAAAACATGTTTATTTATACATTTTGATATGTAAGCCGCACCTGACTATAAGTCGCAGGACCTACCAAACAAAGAAAAAAAACGTGTCTTACAGTCCGGAAAGTACGGTACTTCTTTACCTCCATCTGTCATCTTTTGAAGTCGATGCAGAAGCATTTTCCTTGAACAGATGTTGACATCAAAGAGTAGTGCCACAAAACAAGATCCCATTCTTCACCTGTATACCAATGGGAAAAAAAACCCAGATCAACATGTTTATTTGTATTTGTAAACAAAGAGAGAAACTCCTGACACTTTCGAGATGTAAAAAAGTGCATTTAGTGTCGTAGTGATGTGGCCCTTTTGTGGCCCTTGCCGGTTCTGACACCTTTCTTAAGTTGAAAAAACTCCAATCCAACAGGGTCACTCTAGTGGAAAAGGTGAGAACCACCTGTTTCCTTGTGTGCCTTCTGTTAAATCAGCAGGTATTTTCTGTGTACCTCAATCCCTCTTTTCAATTATGCATGAATTAGATTTGAAAATGGTATCCCTGGAGCAAAACTCCAAACAAAGAATCAACATTTCTTCTCTGAGTTTACTGTGTGAAAAGTGATAATCACATTGTAATTTGTAACCTTGTCTTGGAGTATTATTTCTTGCCTTCATGGACTGAGTGTGTGAATAGAATCAAATATTTGTCGGCATCAGCATAGAAAGGATGTGGGCGGACAGAGGACAACATCTGTCTGCTGTGTTATGGGCTCTTTGATTTGTGCCCGGTCCAGATGGGCTGTCACGCCTCTTGGTTTCACACGGAAAACTCTACAGTAACAAATGACTCAGGCTGTGATCCAATGATGGGGACGTTCACTAGGACAAACAAAAGGCCAGATGAATGGGCATCTGTGGCTGCGGTGTCAGTGCAGCGGTAGATCGTCCCTCCTGTCCCGTGAAGCCCGGCAGAGGAAAACGTGAAATGTCAAAACACGAGCTATGTACACCCAGTGATGACAGAGTGCGAAAGAGCAGGCCGAATACTGATGTACGAGTTCCCATGACAATGAAAATATATAAACAGTGTGAAATTTTAAATAGGACAAATAAGACAAATATAAAAGATGTTCAGAAAAGTCGTATGACATAAAGAATGATTCTTAACATGATTCCAAAGCCTGCAAGATTTTTAAAGTGTCACGGATCCAAGCCCATTTTGCCAAAGAGTGCAGGATGTTTGATGAGAGTTTGAAGCTGTTTTTCTACATCCATCAGCATGACGCAGCAGAATGACCCCCTGAAACAAGGGACGATACACAGATTGGTATTATTCTGCAGGACAATGCAGGACATGCTTCTCCAAGCTGTCCTTCAACCATTTCAACCATTAATACACAACCTTAACAAATTTCATTGCAGATTTACTCACAAACGCACACAAACACTCCTGTAGGTGTGATTCATCAGTTGCATACACCTCAGCACTAACGGCCAGCTCTTGAACGTGAACAACATGAGCTGGCTCCTGTTGAATAAAGACAGAGAAGGAAGGGATGATTGTCTCTTCACACACCACTCATCCTCAGGCACACCTTGCACTGGCTGAATGCTGTGTCAGTGTGTGTGTGTGTGTGTGTGTGTGTACAGATACAGGCAGTAAGGTGACGGCTGTTGTTCCTGTCCAAAATGTCTGCTGATGACAATGGGCTTCAAAACTCTGCATCAGAAACGGATGAGTGATGTCATATACAGTCTATGGTTCACATGTGTTTAATTTGGAAGGTCAGGTTTAACCTTATCTTACTGTTAATTTATGTTAATGGCTTATAAATTCCCAAACATTGCTTTTACCAGCAAATCTGACTTTTTATTAAGGGTCAAAACAAAACTGCTAATCATGAATCACTCTCCTCACATGTTAAGGTCACTCTAGATCAGATATAATGGCGATACTATAATACAAATAATAAATGAGCAAAAAGTTGGTGTGCAATAAGTGCTGCCGCCAAACCTGCAAGTTGGGCACAAAATTTTGCCTAAGTTTTTATTCCGACACTATCAAATTATTAAAGTTCTTTTCCTCATGTGTCAGATACCATATGAATGTCTATTTTTTTTTTTTTTGGTAAAAATTGATATGAAACACTTTATATGAGTCAAATCCACCTGAGAAGTCCAGAAAAATGCCTTACTTCATCTGCCAGTGGAATGAAAAAAAATGTACGTCTGAAGTTTCTGAATAAAGCAAATCTTTCCAATGTCCTTGGCAGATTTTTGTTCTACTCCTGAGCAATTCAGGGGTCATTTTTAATTTTTTAACATCTTGAAATAGTCATTTATTTGGACTTGTCAGGTAAATGTCTCATTATTCAAATAACACACACACACACACACACACACACACACACACACACACACACACACACACAGATATATATATATATATATATATATATATATATATATATATATATATATATATATATATATATATATATATATATATATATATATATAAAAGCTAAGAATAGGATGCAACTACTTGCTTAAATTCCAGCTTTTGCAGTGTGCAAATTTTATTATCATCCAAAGTAGGTTCAGTAAATAACCTTCACAGACCCAGGAGGACTGTGCATTGAAGATGTATGAAAAGAGGTAATCTAGTGTGTCTCCTGCCAGCACATCCTCCAATTTCAGTCTCACCAAGATGTATTCAGAGCTCTATAAGCCAAAAGCAATGACAGTGGATGAAGAATTGGCAAAAATAATTGGAAGGGCTTGATATTATAATATTATTTTTTTTACAGAATATGTTAATCAATGTTATTGTGGACATGAAGAGCTGTAACACCCACAATACCCACCACTTATCTGAAGGTTTCCTGCTATTTCCCACTCCTCTTCTAAGATAGGCTCTTCTCCACCAAGGAGACCTGCGAGAGCACAGACAACACAAACATACAAGAGGCAAAGATCAGCGATGTACTCACAAACACACAGACAGAGGAGAGAGGAAATAAACAAAGGAGGGAGAGAGAGACAGACGAGGACAACAAGTACACATGAGAAACAAGGCAGACAAGAGGAAGGGCTGAACCTCCTGGAGGACGTGTTGTTCATTAAAAGTTTAATCTTAGTGGAGCTGGTACAAAGAGGGTTTGTGTTGTAGGAGCAGATATTTGGCATCTAACAGATGGCATGTGTTGTTCATGACTATTTAACTCATACGTTCAGTATTAAGGTCTTTAAAACCTCAAAGATACGCTTGCTAGCTTTTCCCCAATATGCTAATTAATTTCATGGTCACACATCACATATTATAAACACAACTGAAGCCGAAACCCATCAGCTATGAAAATAGATCCATCCAATGTCATGCATCCTGGAAATGACAGTAAAAAGCCTCACCCATGCCTCATGACCTTCTGTGACGCTGAACATGTGCATGTATTTTGGTCCAGATCCAACTTGGTACATGAGAGCTATAAGGTTTGAATCTTTTGGAAAAAAATGTCAACTTTGGCGACCTCTCCTGGCCACACCCATTAACAATATAAAATTCCTGGAATAACTTTTAATCGTCAATGCGTATAGTATACACAATTTTTTTTTTTCCAGATGATTGGAAAAAAACAGTGGGACAAGTTCGATTAAATGCGTACCCTGAAAATTGCCCAAATCAGACATTTAACTCCAATTTACGATTCTCCTGTTCGGAATTCACTTTGGTCGTGAGAGACTTTTTTGGAGGTCCTGGCATGATAGTTATGTTAGCCAAAAATTAGACCCGTAGCTGAAATTAGCCCAGAAGGCTGCAGTTTTAAATCACTAGGGGGCGCTGTGGAGCACATATTTTCATGAAAAAAACACTGGAATCATAATTTTTTTGCTATGACTGAATTTTCTGGCATATTTCGTTTCTAATTTAAGCACGTTGAAGGCACGCAATTTGTGGTTAATGGTGCGGAAACAATAATAATAATAATAATAATAATAATAATAATAGTAATAATACTACTACTACAAGGGTTTGCAAAGGGTTTGACCATTAACAGGAGTGAAAGTTTTACTGAAGAAACGACTTGCAAGTTTAGAACTTTAAACTTTGGTTGAGTTTAGCTTTTCCATTTTGGCAGCAGCCAATGAAAGTCTTCAAAACCCAGCTTCAGAAACAGACAGATGTCACTCACTCACTCACTCACAGTGTGAATCACAGCATATGAGTCACTCACTCACCTCCTCCCTTCCTGTGAGCTACCAGCAGTGCAAGAAATGTGCCGGTACTCACAAGTGTCCCCTTACTTCTTATCGTGTACCTCTCACCTCCTGGTGAGTCACCGGCACCCACTGTGTTCCATCTTCTCATCAGTATCAGACCGAAACAGGACAGGATTATATCAGAGCCATTGGATGATGATCCGTATAGTTAGCCAATCAGACACTGGGTGGGGACGGGGACATACTGCACTTACTCATCTCTAGACAACGATTCCTAAACCCAGCGTACCACCTCTGTCTCTGTGCCCTGCTAGCTGCTGCCATCACTGCCGAGCTAGCTGCGGAGCAAATGGGGATGTCAGTACAAGCAACGCCACTGAGAACACCGACAACATCCCGTCTGCTGTTAGTTTTAACAAGAGTAGAGCTCAATGCACCTGACTGCTGGTTATGATGTATCAGCAACATGGCAGGGCTGTTGATTCACTACTTTTTTCAAAAATGAAATATGAAACTCTACTACAGACACTTCCTTTAGAGCAGAATGAATCTTTGCTCCAAAATCTTGTTTAATTACATTTATGTTTTACATTATTTAGTATTACTTTGTATTTACTGTGTCAACTTTTGTTTGTTTCAAAGCAAAGAGGCTTTCAAAACCTCTTTTCACCAACACATATCATTTTATTACAGTTTAATGACCGAGCTTTCAAAGCTTTTGATAGTGAATTTCAACTCAAGAGTTTCCTTGTTGCAATTTTATTGTATTTTTATATTCGTGTTATAGGTACATACTGGGGGTAGGAATCTTCACGTCACTATTCGATTACAATTACGATTTGGGAGCTACGATTCAATTCTGAAACGATTATCTGTTTTTTTTCCCCCAGCTATTACACATTTCTTTTTGTCTCACTGTGTGACCACTCACCACTTTGTGTTTTAAAAATAGTAATAATGAGAAAAAATTAAATGAATTTATTTCCATTATCTTTTATTAAACTAATGGAAATGTGTAAACAGGAAAGTTACAACTTCGTTGTAAGAACAAAAGGTAGCAGCATCCTTGGATTTTAACATATCTTGAATCACAATATGTGAAGTAGCGTCGGGATGGAATGCTGTATCTCGGCTCCAACGTGTGCAGTAGTGCTCGGATGCCCTGGTTCTCCACTTCTGAATACGGATGTAGATCCTTGGCGATAAATGTTGCGATGGACTTTGTGATTCGTTTCGCCTTTTCCGATGAATTGTTCTCTGTTTGGTGGGGGCAGTAGTAGCCTCAACAGTAGCCGGGCATCCTCCCTCCTCGTTCCGGTGAAAACGAGTGATTTGGCTCCTCATGTTCGTGGTGTTACCGAAGTATTTTATCTTGGTGTGACACAGTTAACATATAGCGTGGCTCTTGTCCAGTTCAAGTCCACCCTCAACTTTGTAGAAGCCACAATTTTTCCATACATTACCTTTTAATCAGGAAGGGGCAGGGTGGATCTCATGCTCAGCCATCCTTCTTTGTTACAACGCGCTGCACGAGTTCCACCTTTTCGTTCCGCCTTTTTCACGTTATTTAACATGTTGTGAAATGATTCAGAATCGCCCAGGCCTGAATTGAGATGCATCTAAGAATTGATTTTCTCCCCCACCACTAGTACATACAGGACAGATGTCTCATTTGCTTTGAGCATTTCTTTGCACAAGGGTTATTTCAGGGAATATTTGTGACTAATAAGATTCAGTCTAATCTGTTTAAATATTGTGTTAATTGAGCTAAATAAACGCAGACTTTACAGCATCTGTGAAAATTTGATTTGTGTCATTAACTGCATACACATATATTCTTATTAACATGACCAAATAAACATTTATGTAGTTGCAAGCTCAGTTAAGCTATAAGGTGTGTTTTGTGCTTACCGTGCATGCTACATGTTGCTGTTTTAGAGATTCACTTCACGCAGAAGAACGTGGGCTTCACTCTCATGTTCTTGGCTCTCACTACAATAGCTCCTTCAGTGTTGAAATCTTGTCCTGGCTGTTACTGAGTGGGATGTTGCTAAAGCCTACCAGCACTTTGTTCAAACCACCGCCACCGCTGCCGCAACCATCCGCCCAAGCTGGACTCGAGCAGGAGGAGGCCTGGAGAAGCTCTGCAGCAAAGGACTCACTCCAACACCTCCATCGGGGACTGATGCACATCTTCAGGCAGCAGAGAGCATCTGATGCTCTTGTTTATCATTCTAATTATACAATCTGCAGTCTTGTAAGATGTAAGGCAATTTCATCAGTGTCATATTGTGTATGAAATTAAATTTTGTAAGATTCTGGGGAGGGAGAATCTGGCATGGTATGAAGGAGAAACACGTTGCCTTATGAAATCAATTTACCCACAAATGCAGATGGCTCTATCATCACAGAACCCGCTTCTTGCTCACTAGATTATTCTGTCAGATGAAATAACTGTTGTTTTGATCAACATTATATGGTCTGAAGTTGCAGTGAAGAGTGTCTTTATTCTGGTGTTCATACAGATAATCCTCTGAATCCCATTCTAGGCCTGTATTATTTTATTCATGAGATGAGCTGATACATTATCAGACTTGGATGGCGACATGTGAATCCATTTGGTGTCTTTTTCCTCTGCTGAAGGTTGATCAGTGCTACTGCACACAAGGGCCATTGTCATGATTCAAAGTGCCTGCCCTGGTTTTGCTTCAGCGGAGATCTTCATTTCCTTTTTCGCTTGTGTCACTTGTTTCTGATGCTTGTCTGCTTTGTGATGGCTTTTCGCCCCCCTCTGCTGGAATATTCATCATTTTTGACTCCTACTCGCCTCCTTTCCCCCCTTTTGACTTTCTTTTTTAGCCTCACAGCGAAACATTTCTTTTATCATGAGGGTTGATCTTTCTTGTTTCTGGAATGAGTGTTCAACTCTTTAGTGATTTATGTTTTTCATCCATGTCAAAAACTCTATGATAAAAATGATTTACATGACAGCTCCCTAACGGCTGAAATACACAGGCTGCGTCTGCCTTGCAGCTCCGCTCCGTCACGGCGCCGGATCAGATAGGTTTCCATTCAAGTCAATATGTCAACTTATACTGGATCCCTTCCGTTGCGGTTCAGCTGCGTGGCTGGTCCAACAGGTCGCAGCTAATCCGCAGCCATCCTATCTTTTGCCAGAAGCTGGAGCTGTGACACGTCAATTCAGAGTAGAGAAGATGGAGCGGGACAGGAAGTAGTGCATGAAAACTACCTTAGAAGAGCCTGAGACTTTCAAAATAAAACAAATTTTGTCAAAACTAGATCGTATTTAGCTTTACCAATGCAAGAAAAACGACACACTGAGCGAAGACACGCCAGGAGTCAACAGATTTGAGGTTTAACAACACAACATGAATGAAGAGAGAATTATTAATGGAGTGGAAAGCGCGGGAATTCCGTGGTCTCGCGACTCCAGCTGTCTGTCAGTCCTGCGGCTTGTCAGACTAAACACACAGCCGGTGTGAGTTGACAAACGCAGTCAACACGCAGCAGAGCGGACCTGCAATGCAATTGCAGCCGGCGTATTTGAGGCATAAAAGCGAAGCCGAAACAGCTTCAGCTGCATCCAGTACGCACAAGCTTAAAAGTGGCGTACGCCACTTCCCACGCAAAGCGTGTGATTAAAAAAATAAACACTGGTACATCAACTTTGATCCTTGCACAGGAACATTTTGGAGGCTTGGGAAACTGGCGACACAGACGGTTTAGTGATAAACTGAAGCCTGCCAATACGTATAGGTATGTTTGATGTCTCTCCCACATTTTATCAGACTAAATATCAAACTTTACTGACAGATTCATGTCATCATAATCAGTCAAACCAACGCTTTTATTTAAGGTTATGATGCTGCATGTAGCAAGCCGTTTCCAGTAAGACACTTTCATTATGACAATATATAAACGTATAAATAAATAATAAGAAAATAAATAAAAGTCCACCACGTACATATTTCTTCAGTGCCATTTTGCCTTCATTATCCCTGTCGGCCTTCACAGGACCGAGATGGATGAAGAGTTAAAAATGAGACTAACACAGAAACCACAGAGCCACCAGTTGTCATTAATATCTTTAGATATCCTGCATTTATCATCTAGTGTGGTTTTTAGTTTGAACAAAGATGTCACAGAGCGCACAGTTCACACAGTTCGCCTCCTTCGTACTCAGCACATCTTCATCAGCTGCACGTGTTTGTTCTGTCAATAACTCAAGAGTAGGGATGAAGTCGGGGCGTCTCTGATACGATCATTAGGTTGATATATCCTCATAATTAGTCACAGAGCAGACAGACAGACACAACAGAATGGCCAACAGTTAACAGTTTTTGTTCCTCTGTCAAACCTTTGATCAATACTAATAGAGAGTGAGGAAGATAGCTGACTGATGTGTCCTCTCTGTAACATCAAGAAGTCGGTCCCGTAAACATGTAAACGCTGCAGTAATACTTCTGTGTAATAAAGAACGGTTGATGTTCTGGCACATAGAACAGGATGAATTCATTAAGTAAATGCTGCCGTTCTCTGATTTGTGTGAATCTGGCTCTTAAACAGAGGATGAAGAAACTCCAGAATCTGATGTGTGATGACTGGACTGTGCTTTCCCATGGATATAAAGTAACAATGCTGGAGGTTCGTGCTAAATGTGCAGATTTTCAAACCTCTACATATTCATTTATTGTAGAAATCCCAGAATCTGTCGGCAAACTGCGACATTCTTGAATTAGCACGAGATCTACACGAGACTTGCTGAAATGATGAGGATCTTGTAACTGGTTCATGACATGTTGAAGGGGTGGTCCTCAAACACCAAGGTTACCCATTACTCTGCCCCCTTTAGGGAACCGGCCAATCAGAGGAAAGGAGATTTGTGGGCCAAGGAGCCTTAAAGAGACAGTAGCTGAAATTAAGTGTTTCAGAAAGAGGTTGAAATTTTTTTTTTTCTAGAACACCAGTGAGAGAAAACAGGGATTTTTATGAGCTGTGAATCATGTAAAGAGGTAAAGAGATACATTATAAAGCATAAAAAAGGAACCACAATACCTCCTCTTTAAAGTTAAGCATTTTTCATATTTAATATTTTGTGCATAAAATCAGAAATAAGTTATATTTTTTAGTAGAGGCTTTAAAAAGAAATAAGCCAAATAAAGTGTCACTGTCTGCTGTATGAACGTGATATTTAATAAAGTAACTCCATTAAAAACAAATGACCAGGACGCTGATGATGACATTGTTCAACTTTGTTCCAAACCATCATCATCAAACTGAGTTTTGTGCCGCCCAGATTTTGAAGTGAATTTCTCTCCTCTAACCTTAAATGCCAGCCTCCCTTCATTAAGAAAAGCTAAATTCCCGAAACCGCTCCATCTGCTACATCCGTCATCTGTTAATTAGATCCATTAAGGCGGATTTTCAAAGCTTTCATTTGTTTAGTGATTAATAAACCTAACAAAATGATGACAGGAAATGTCTCTGTCTGCCGTGTTGACCTTTAAGCTGTTGTTTCTCTGAAGAAGCGATCCTTTGTGAGAGCATATGCCATATGATGCATTTCTGAGAAACAAGTGTTTGTGTGCATTTCCTGAGACAGAAGAAAAATAGTTTTTATTTCGGCTCACTCAGGTTTGGAACAAAGAGATTTCAGATTTTAACCTGGCTTTACACAGTGCTTTGAAAAGGGAGAAAACCAGCCTGCAGGAGGAGGAGGAGGAGGAGGAGGGTCAAGTGAGGCCGCTCTCTTACTGTGTCCTAGCTGGCACATTTTTGTGCCGTTTCAAAGACTGCAGTGCATTAAACCCTTTCGTTTTTGTTTTGTTTTGTTTTTCTCACCCACAGTTGTGTTTTGAAGCTGTTTTGTTGAGGAGAATCAAGTCTTTTTTTTCTTTCTTTCTCATGTATCTGATATACTCTTTACAGTTCTACCAGATCATCTGATCAACAGGGGATGATAAAAGTTTCTATCCTGGTTGATCACTTTGTTTCCACGACAGTGCTGACACGGGGACTGGTTTCATCAGTTTTATCTTGCGTTTATAAATGCTCACAGATCTGGCAGGTGCAGCCAAAAACAGCTCTGTTAAATCTCAAAACAGAGCTGGAAGACTTGCCTAATGGATGAAATACACCGGCTGCAGCTGCGTTGCAGCTTGGTTTTAAACAATTCTCATTTAAAAAAAAAAGTGTTAAAATATACGAAAGTACAAAGTATAAGCATAATTGTCATATAAAAATTGAAACATCCCGAAAATGATATAAACTATACATATTTTACTAAGAAACATTTGGTACATAAATAATGACATAAGTTATTGGTTATTGCACAAGTACAGATGAGACAAAGAAGTAATATTGAATCTATCTCCAATAAGATGAACAAGCTAGCTGTGCTAACCCAGCACCAAAGGGAATACCAGAGGACAGACTAGCATCATGCTATTCACAGAACATGGCTAACGGAGCTAACACTGGACACTGAACACCACAATGGAAGGATTTTACCTGCTGTGAGCAACAGGATACGAGAGAGCTACACTGAACAGACGGGTGAAGATGGCCGGCTCAGTCCTGGACCCTCTGGACCCTGTGGAGGAGATTGCTAACACAAGAATTATAGCCAAACTGCCGTCTCTGGTGGACATTTTTTTGCCAGTTGAAATTTATTACATAATACTATTTAAATATTCTTGGAATTTTTGCACCATACACTTTGTTGTATTGCTCATGTGACTCAAATTTCCCTTCGGAGATCTAAAGTACATTCTGTTCTATTCTATTGAAGCAAAATGAGTCCAGTGTAAACCATGAGACACTCAAAGTGACGAGTTATACAATCTGATGGACACAGGCAGGAAAGACTTCCTGTGGCGCTCAAAAAAATCTGTCCCTAAGTGGCTCAAAACCTCCTTATTCCATCATCACAGACTGATGAAATCAAAGCTCACCTGTCCCTCAGGTGTCTCTTCATACCAGATGATCAGTGGTCAGTTTTCTGCAGTGTTACGTGCTGCGTAAACATCAGCAAACTCTGCTTCTGACCAAGGAAAATGTTCCTCATTAGGGGGCGATATGGAGGAAACCGTTTTTCATATTCAGACTATTTTGACCTGAAACCAATATTTTTACTCCAAAGTATTTCTTCCCCTGCATTCCCAACTGTTTCACTGCACCATTTCATGACTCTAATCTCATCTTATGTCCTCTTTTGTGTTTTTCGAGCTCTAACATTTTCACATCCTGATTTAAAATAACCCCATTCATTTTAAGACGTCATCTGTGAGAGTTGTTGAGTTTCAGCAGAATGTACGGAGCTTTAGCTTTATACAAGCAGCCTATGCACAGTCCAAATGTAGTATAGTGAGACATTACTTAAGAATACCTGGATGAAGGTGAACATATCAGTGAGATAATCTGTCCACATGACAGCAGTAATATAACAGAAAAATTATCTCTATTGTAACTCCCTATAAGACATCCTTCTTCGCCAGAATGTCCAAACACTTCTTAATGGAAACTTCTCTTTCCTGCTCCTGTTCTCATTAAGACAAACTCCTCCAAATGATCTCAGAAAATCAAATTTGTTGTGCAGAGATAGAGAAAACAAGCAATGGAAAACAAGAAATCAGCCCCCTATTGTGTTGCCGTTTCCTTCTCTTGAGTCATCAACACAAATCAAATCGAGAAGAAGAGCGAGCATTATTGGCTTGCTGCTTTTTATCCCTCCACACATAGCTTGTGCGAAGCATTATTAACGCTGGTTCCATCATTAGTCGTATTTTTTCCTTTGCTTTCCTTTCATTTATCGAGGTGCACATCAGCCCTGCCGCCTCCAACACCTCAAACTCGCCAAATTGAGCTCTTGATGCCGTCTAGGCCCCAGAGCAGTGAATACAAATGTCAGTTAGATTACTTGCCTAATTGGAACGGTGTTAGCCCTCCTTCCCAACGCCAAGAGCTAAGATGCAGCAGGGAGGACAATAATTCACATCTAAAGCGAGTGCAGCAGTGAGGGGGAGGTTTCTCCTTCTCTTTCTAACATCACGTACTCAAAACAGGGATGCACACTACTAGTATTCATATGCATGCATAAAGAATTACACCACACAAGATAAAACCACACATAAGATATAAAATTCTGAATGGACTGCACACACCTACACAGGTACGTGTGGATTTATTTTGGTCTCCTTAAACCACATGATACAATGTCTTAAAATGCAAACACCTACAAACCATTTCAGGTATTCTTGATGGCGTTGATTCAACAAGGTGATGGAAAGCTTCCTCAGAGATTTAACTCCACATCAACATGACAGCATCTCCAAACCAAGCTGCAATTCCATTATACCTAGAATTGCGCAAAATCTACATATCACAAAAAAAGGTAATGGAAACACCAAATTTCAATAAAAAAGTTTTTACGCTCTCATGAGGGGGTTTTTCAGAAGTTTTGATACTGAAGTTTATCACAAAAGTGCAGTGGAAACACCTTTTTTTTGCAAAAACACCTCAACGGACAGACTCGGCGCAGGTTGCCAGTTTGTGCAGGGCTATGGCCACTCGCTTCTTTGTCAATACTGGCTCCCGAAGAGATAATGGGTCTGGTGCAACTAGTTCCTCGATCGAATTTCACATCGTGTGTCGAATATTGGCTGGGTCATCCTGAAGTTTTGGATCCACAACTCCTCTGTGAACTCCTTGGCCAAGATCCTCTCCCAAAAGCCCCTAGTACATGACCACTGCAACACATATGGACTCTGGCGTTTATAGCTAAATGCCCTCTGCCTTTGTCTGTTGACAAAAACAATAATGCCCATCAAAATGACAGCTCCAGCTATTAAAATGTTTGTTAACCATGGTTACTGCTGGTTAAAGTCCTCCTTCCTTCTTCCACATTTTAATCTCAGGGGACGGGATTTTACTCATTATGCGCAATTCCAGGGACGGTCTTCTGCAGACCATGGCGGACCATCCTCTGTAAACCCTAGAGATGGTTGTGGGTGAAACCTCCGGTAGATCAGCAATTTGTGAAACACTCAGACCAACAACCATACTGCATTCAAAGTCTCTTAAATCACTTCTCTTCTTCATTTTGATGCTCAGTTTGAACTCCAGCAGCTCATCTTCACCGTGTCTACATGACTAATTGCAATGAGTTGCTGCTACGTGATTGGCTGATTAGATATTTGTGTTAATACCTAATCCAGAGACCAGGTTCCTTACTACACTTTTAAATGAAATCTATTTTAAGGTATCTGTGGCTGATGTTGAAGATTTTGCCTTTGGCCTCTTTTGGCTTTTTGTGTTGAAGCAAATTTCCTGGACTGTTTACTTTAAGTTGTGTTTACATGTAGCGTCTTGAATCAGACTTAAGAGACGTAATCAGGAGCATCTATTAGCTTTTGTTGTACCAAGGTCTGTGATATAAATTTGGTGTGTCCGTGACTTTTTTTTCTTTTGCCATATAGGCTTTGTAAAGCAAACACAAAGAAATATGTTGTTTTTTTACTTCCATTTAAATGTTGTCCACAGTGATTTATTTTGAAGCAGCTCGTTGTTCCCTTGTGAGCGGCTGCTGCTCCCTGAATTTGATCTTTGTTTAAAGTCCTCCTTTTCTGCATGTCTAGACTCCGATGTCTGCTTCAGAGCCTTAGCCGCTCCCCTCACAAAACGTGGGACTGTATTGTACTTCTACAACAATCCACTTTGTTGTCGGTGATTTCAAGACTTCTTGCTCGGTTACTCCATCAGCCTGTTTGTTGGAGTCTAATCAAAAAGAGTGTTGTGAGGAAAATTGTCTTTTAATGAAAGTCTGCTCTGTAAGTTTGAAGGTAAACAAAGTTTGAGGGTTAACATGAGGTGAGACTGAGAACCCAGAGATTGTGCTGCGCTGTAGAGTAGATGTTGACAGATTATTTTGCCTAAAGACAGAAAAAAACACTGCTGTGTATCAATACCTGCAAGCACAGTAATCCAGCCCCTCAAAAGCAGAACTACAGGAACTGGATTATCAAATCATACCAAATACCAAATCATTCTAAATAACTGAAGTTAGAATCCAGTACGACTTGAATAGATATATTTTTTTCTTCTTTGTGATGCATATTTTGCTTGGTGACTTATACTCTGGAAAGTACAGTACACAAGGAACAAAAGTGCTTTAATGTGTGTTCCCTCACGATTCACAAAGCGGAAACACACAACACACGGCAAGCAGCATGGCAGCCACAAAACAATTGGCAAATTGAGCTGGAAGATTGAGCTGTATGGGAACGTTTTGGCTTCACAATGAAACAATAGTGGAAAGAAAAAAAATTGCATTTCTGCCCCTTGCTGTACCGAAAAATGTACCAAACCAAAGCTTAAAAACTGAGAACTGTACTGAACTGAAATTTTTGTGTACCGTTACACCTCTACCAAATTGTCTGGACACAGGAAGAGACAGAAGAGGATAATTAATTAATTATTATATAATTAAAAAAGTGCTCTGTTTTATGTTTTTTTCTGGTGTTAATTCCAAGCTTTAGAGGTCTGACTCATTCAGTGCTTTTTTTTCTTTTCTTTTCTATTTTTTCTTTTTTTTTTTTTACAGATTTTTATTTGTCAAAGGTCAAAATCAAATTAATCCATAACAATGAGCTTGTTATTCTAACTGCACTGATTGTCCTCGTGACATTTAGGGACCCAACCTCAGATGCACCTGCAGAATGTTCTGCCACTCAAACAGCTTCTCACACTCCATTAACCCAAGCCAGCGCTGCTCACCGAGGTGTGTGTGTCTGTGTGTGTTTGTGTGTGTGAACCCTGAGTCTGTGCCAGTTAGTAATCAAGCTTCACCTGGTAATTTCTGGGCTGTGATTGAACAGCTATTTTGGTGTGATGAAGACACCTGCAATTGTTTTCAAACTGCTGTCAAATTGGAATGAGGGGAACAAACAAACTTCTGCCTGCGGGGAGCAAACCGCCTCTGCAGTTTACTCCGTTATCCAAGTCTGACTTTCTCCACCTGCAGTCTGGAGCTCTGGAGGGAGGATTTGATCTCCTGATAGTGTAACTGAACCTCTAAATTTGGAGTACCTTTTAACCATCAGAGTAGCATGATGTTCATTTGGTGCCACAGATGAGTCTGGATTCCTTTACCATGACTTGATAACAGTCCCTCACTGGCAAAGCATTTGAATCCATAAAATATTTGAGAAATGTCTCATAAAGTGGATTTTTCTCTGTGCCAGGTTTCTTGGATGGACTGTGAGTTGTTGTGCATCCACTGTGAAACTTGCAGATATTTCTGTGTGCCAGAAGAAGCCAGGAATATAAATATAACACTTTCTGGAGATACACTCGTAGATGAGCACAATTACACAGAAACAGATCAGTATCAAAACAGTTTCTTAGACGGCTGAAGAACTGTCTGAGAAACTATGTTTCACTTGAGCTCTTTTTCAGCTTTTAAAAGTTGACATTAACTGGAGGAAGAATTTCATAATTTATTTCACTTAATGATGTGTATCGAAAAACAGGCCCACCATTCTGAATTCAGTATAAGATCAGATTTATTTCCTCAGACTTTGGTGGAGCGTTGGTTCAGTTTGTGTGGGCATGCAGTGCACCATGTGGGTGTTTCTTACATGTGAGGGCTGCTGCAGGGGATTGAAAATACAAGGATGAGGTCTGTGAATTTTGACTACTGTTTTTTTCATTAGTGGGAGTGGACATTAAAGAGTGATGCTCAAACTAAATTACTAACTTACCACATTTTGCAGTCATTAATTTGCTTGAAAAAGTTTATTCTTAAATGCATCGATAACGTTTCATTTGGAGTCTTGATTAAAATACGTTTGAAGCTTTCCACAGACTAGATAACACAGGGGTGTCCAAATCTTTTTTCAGAGGGCCACGTTTAAAATGTAAAAATATGAATGCACTATTTGTTAACTACTTAGCTTAGTGATTTCTGTAAAATAATGATAATCAAAATAAGCCACTGGTTAAACATTATTGTTCCATTATTACAGACTGATGAAATCAGACCTCACCTGTCCTTCAGGTGTCTCTTGATACCAGATGATCAGTGGTCAGTTTTCTGCAGTGTTAGATGCTGCGTAAACATCAGCAAACTCTTCTTCTGACCAAGGGAAATGTTCTCCATTAGGGGGTGATATGGAGAAAATATGTCAGGAGGCTTTTATGGCAGGATCAGGATCTGGATTTTATTAGGATTGTTTTCTATAATTAGACTATTTTGACCTACAAACAACATTTTTAGCCCCAGATATGTTTTATCCTGCATACTGAACTATTTCTTTGCACCATGTTATAACTTTAATCTAGTCTTGTGTCTCATAATGTTATTTTTCAATGCCCACATTTTCCCATCATGATAAATCCATTCATTTAAAGACGTCATCTGTAAGAGTTGCTGAGTTTCTGTAGAATGTACAGAGCTTGAACTTCATACAAACCGCCTTCACACTGGTATGGCTTTGTGTCAGTTCTAGTTCTCCGGCTGGCGTCTTCACACCAGAAAAAATTTGGTTAGGAATCTGAAAAGTTGGTTCACGGCTGGAACCAAAAATCGTTGGTTGTCGTATTCTGTTAATTAAATGAGCTGGAAGTTGAGGAAAATGGAAAAAAGCGTGCAGTGGTTGAGTGAAGAGACAAAATGTTTGATGTCAATTTTGTTAAGAGAATTTTATTCATTTACAGTCATGTGTTTCGTTGTTTTTTGATGTGTTTGTTTACGTTTCATACCAAGAAAAAGACGGCACTTTTTTTGTTCCAAAGGAGACGTTTGTTGTCCATTTTTGTTTTTAATTGTTTTGGAAAAAAAGGCACAAAAAACATATTTTTCACTAAAACACTTTGCTGACAAACTAATACAA
Organism: Labroides dimidiatus; assembly: GCA_030710495.1. NCBI lineage: Eukaryota > Metazoa > Chordata > Actinopteri > Labriformes > Labridae > Labroides > Labroides dimidiatus. The sequence continues at coordinate 31,105,387 of CM061144.1, read as the reverse complement.
TAACTGAAAGAGCTGGCTGCGTATGGACTGGAAAAAGATATGCAGAGCTGAGATGGTGCCACATGTTTAACAAAAATTGTGAATGGGTATGAATGGGTTAGATAAACCTGATGGTTTCTAGCTTCCTCCTCCCATCAGTGCGGGAATGTAGTGTGGATGGGTGAAGGAGATTAGCAGTGTAAAGTGCTTTGAGTGGTCAGAAAGACTAGAAAAGCGCCATATAAGTACTGGTCCAGGTCCATTTACCAAAAATGATACAACGTCAAAACTGCTCAATTTTGGATGTTTACTTCTGCCTGAATGACACGGGATAACGCCCTCCCACTTTCATTCCACTTAAACTGGTGTGAATGTGGGCTGGTTTGCTAGAAAGCCCCAAGGTTCTGAGAATCTAGACCAGAGCCAGTTCCAGACCAGGGCTGTGGCGGTGTGAACGCCCTCTCTGCAAAGTCCAAATGTAGTTCAGTGAAACATTACAAGATATTTTGGTTTTGTTTGTGACCCTGACAGAAAATGTTAATGTTCACATCATTGTGAACATAATTAGTTTCAGTGCCATAATTAATACACTGTAAGATGAAAGCTGGGGGCCGTATGAAAATGGACCTTGGGTCACGACTGGCCTCTGGTTGTAACCTTGGCCATGCCTCATATCACAGTTTATTTGCAACCTAAAAGTTCGGTTGAATTCATGTGAACTAAAATAACATTCTTCTGCTTGTCAAACTTTCCCTCCAGCTTTATTTTTAAACACACTCTTCATTTCTCGAATCTCAAGAGTTTTAAAAAAGTAAAATCTGACACACTTAAACTTCAATCAGAGAAATTTAGATGTAACAGAGACGAGTATAGCTCTTTCCACTCTCATATTGTATTCAAGCTAATGCCTCCTTATTCTTTGCCTCAGACTATGGCGTGCTTTCTTTGATATATTAGCTCCGACACCTGGGTCATACTTTCATTAATTAAACATGGCTTTGTAATAATTTCATACTGATAGAAACCCATTTCACCGCAGTCTTTGGGCACACAAGATATGCCTTTGCTACATAACTTAATTAGAAAATGATAAATGCCCAGTGGTGTGTCCATACATTTAGTGAATGTCAGGGCCACCTCTGGCTTTACTCATTTTCTTCTTTATATGTTGCGGAGGAGCTGGAGAGGTGATCTCTCTCAGTGTGCCTCTCACTCTCAGTACATAAAACATACACGTGCTTTCTGTGTGTATGCCTTTTTTCAAACTATAGAGAGCTCCATGATGTCTTGTGGAGCTAAATATCACAGCTCAGACTCTCAGTGAGAGGAAGTAACCTCAGGTCAGTATTCATTCTAGACTACAAGAGCTCTATGCAGCCAATACAAGACCTCTTATTTTTTCCCGTGACATACCCGCAGACAGTGCTTGTTTTGTGCAAATTACTTCTACAACACTTCAAGGCCTTTATTCGATTTTTTTTTTCTTTTTAATTTTCTACAGAGTGATGAGTAATACCCAGACGACCTAATGTAAATGCCTCCTAATTTCCTGCTGATTAAACTTTATAGGGAAACTTAAAGTGCCTGTCGTGTCCATTCATTCGTGAGAACACATGCAGGTCAGAAGGCGAGTGGTGGAAGAAAACAAGCCTAAAAGACTTGATATAAATGACTCCATCCTGCAAAAACCTGTCAAGGCTCTGCCTGCTTCATCCAGTCCTACTTTGCGTTTCGGCTGCGGTCCTGCTCCAGCAGTGACGCATCAATTCACAAAAAGCTTATTGAGCAGGACAGGATGTCAGCGTGCATCGAAACAACATAAAATACACGTTGACTTTCAGAACAAAACAAACCATCAAAACCAGATCATATTCAGCTTGACTACAACAACAAACCGATGCAATCAGCAAAGCCAGACCGGGAATCAACAGGTTTGAGGTTTTATAGCCCAACTTGAATGAGGAGAGGATTATCAACTGAACATGCAGCCAATGGGAGAGCACACAAGAGTACACACACATCAGAATGGAGCTGGACCAAGGACGCGAGTGCTGCGGTATTCCTGGTCAAAACTGTTTCAGGCTAACTGAAATGCCTCTGACCGACACTTGTCACTAGCTCCTTTCAAGTGTCATCAGATTCATCTACATTAAAATAGAGTACAATCAAAACCAGCACATGCTGAATATCCTCCATGCTAACAGGCTAACATAGCTAACAATAGCAGTACTCTGCATAAAGATGCTGGCCTGTCCTCTCCTTCTATGATGTCATCTTTCGTCCCACTGCCCTCTACTGGTCTGGCAGTATATTGCAACTACTTTATTTTTTCCTCCATACGTCACTTACTTGGTTTACTTAGTTCTACCCAGGTTTTTGGTCTGTGATGGAAATGCAGGTAAACAACAGGAAACAAGAACTATGTAGTTCCTGGGGTTGTTTACCAGACACTAAAGGTTCCTGGACCTTCTGGTCAAAAAATGTTGTTGCAAAATACTAAGTTTACAGGAACCAGATGTTAGTTCAGTTTGTCTTTAGATGACGTTTGGATGGGTTTTAAAGTGTGTGTTCTCAGGAATTAGATACTCAGGTCTGTTTGACCTAAAAATGGTATTTGGGAAAGTTCAGCAGTTGATGTTCCTAGCAATCAGAAAGGAAATTTGGTAAGGTGTGCACCAGCTAGATAAGCATGTTTACAGGAGATCTCTTCAATAATGGTGAAGGCTGATCACTCATGGTTTGGCCACGGCTACAGAAGAAAACAATGACATCACTGAGGAGCTTTAAAAAGTAGGAGAAAGTGAGATCTGGGTCCATCTGTCTGTCTGTCTATCGAGAGATGATCAGAGCTGTTGTGAATCTGAATAAACCTGAGCGGCTGGAGCTGGGTTCTGTTCTCCTGGTCGTGGAATCGACAATAAAAACACCTTGTGACTCAACTTTGATGGGAACTCCAACTGAGTGATAACCCAAACAAACCCAAGTAGTGTGTACTGCCATGTCGCCAAAGTAACAGCCTTAAATCTTCATGAACGTACATCACGTGAGGTCTTTAAACATTGATTCTTCTGGCATTGATTGATGACTTCATTTAAAGCAGTCGTGCCTCTTATTTTTCATAGGTTAAACCTGCAATCTTTTATAATCTTAATTTGTATCAAGAGTTGAAATGACCCTGGGGACATGTTATGGGACACATGTAAATACAGTCCTTTGGCTTTTACAGTAGCAGAGCCCACACAGCAACTAAATTTGTGTGAATAATTTCAAGTATAAATTTGCTGTAGGCCAGTTTCAATTGATTTTGTTCACCATCATCTTGTAAATGGAATCTGAGCTTATGTTGCAGAGTGTGAATCCTTTGCTGGTTTTGGAAGGTTGTATCATTGACACAATCACATCAGAAACAGAGGACTACTCTTGATACCACGTTGACGGTGTTTATTAACACCACGGATGGTTTGGTCAATCTAACAGCTTCATGACCAAACTTTCAGAAAGGTTTTAGTTTTTGAACTTCCCTACAATTACCTTTAGCTCAGGGTTGTTCTCTGAAACAATGAAACCACATTTGTTTGTGAAACCTGTCTGACATTTACAAAGAAGTGTGAAACGTGTAGGTGGAGCTTTGTGCTCCGAGTCGAGCGGTGACTCTGAGCCATCCATCACTGTAAGGGATTGTTGTGCGCATTGACATTTTATACGCTGTGAAGGGAGCAAAGTGGGCTGCTGTTGCCTGTGATTCATTTGTTGTTGTTGTTCATTGGGATCCTGCAGAGGAGTGGAGGAGCCAGCGCTTTGTTTGAATGTCAGCGGCTGAGATAGAAAGAGACCGCTGTGCCCACTGAGCTATGTACAGTATGCCCCCATGATGATGATGGATCGTCCACTGTGAGTGCACTTTTATGAATGTTAAGAGCACCCTTTTATTCTAAGTGCATGTTCTGGAAGTTGGGCTGTCACAAAGGATACTGAAATGTTGCAGTATTTCAAGCTTATCCATATGGAGGAGACGGATGAGGTGACTGAATTTTTTACTTTAAAATGATGCACACAGCTGAGACTATAATCCTCTCACCCCTCACACAAAGCTTTTTTTTGAATTTCAGACAATTCCTTTCAAGCTGTTGTCTCATTAAGATTAGACTTTGTTTGCTGCTTTATTTCTGTTTATTAATTAAATACATATGGAACCAACAAAACTATTTTAATGCAGCCGTTTTCCATCTACTCACTGAAATGTCTCCAACAGCTCTGCAGTGTTTCACTCGTTTTTTTCTTGCTTTTCTTCACTCCTGTTTTGTTCCGTTTTGTTGAGTTTTGTAAGAATCAACAATTTCCCCAAGTATGAAACAATAACGCACTTGTGCGCTGCCTTTAAGGCATGAATGACAGCCTCATTATTGTGCTATTTTGCAGTTGTTGAAGCCTATTATTTGGCTGAGTTTTCCAATAAAGCAAATCTAGCAACCACTTAGAGTGACAATGCGTGCATTTAGGATTTAAGATGGAACTTTTCTGTTACTCTACAGGGGAAACTTTACTTTGAATCCAACTTGAACTCACACTGACTGCAGATTGAGAAGAAGACTTTCTTTTTATATTGATAAAATATGTTCAATTATTTTCTTTAATTTATCATGCAAGATCTTCAAAATGTTTTCTGTTTGAAAGAAACTGAATATCCACTTGTTGTCTTACTCAGCAACATTTTTCTTCTGCAAGGATGTTAAAACCATATACCCGATCATGACTGACAGACTGCTGTGCATAAAAGGACTCCCCTCCTCTCTCTCTTTCTGAAACATAAAACTTTCAAAGCCATATAAACCTCCAAAAAACAGTGGAATTTAAAACGATATGTCTCGGTTCTGATGCCAGAGTTCCTGCCAGTTGATTCAGGGCCCCAGCTAACTTTTACAGAGACTTTGGCAACACCTCCCAGACTGAATTTTTACTTTCAGGTTTGGGGAGATGAGAAGCAAATTGCTTCCCTTGGCTTGGAAATGCGTCCTTATCTCAGGAGAAGCCTGCTGGAAAGCAGTGGCTTCAAAGGCCTCTGACAGAGGTTACTTTCAGCCTGCTGACTCAGCTTCAGCGACAGCCTGTGTGTGAAGTTGTAAGGAGTTCCTGTATGCATTGATTACAGGGACACGTCTCATGTCGGCTGATATTCTCCCTAAAGCTACCATGGAGGATGTATTTTCTCTTCCTGTGTAGCCACTTCACAGCTACAGATCTGCTGGTAAGCTCAGCGGGGGGTCCACTTCAAACATACCTGTTAATTAACAGACTCTAAATATAAAAACAAAGAGCTGCAGGAAAAAGAGAGAGGGAGCTGCTCAGAGGGGTTCAGAGTCAGATATGTAGTCTTAATCGTGTCTTTTGAAATGTTGGCTACTGCTACATAGTAAACAATCTTTCTTTCAGCCTGGGAATTTGGAAGTGGAGGGACCTAAAACTGACCTAAATTTGACTGAAAGTTAAAAAGGAAAAGTTAAAGTTTTCAAGGTAAGCAGACTACAAATTTTGTTGACAACATTTTATAACTCTCCTCCCCTTATTCTGTAGTAATGATGGATACTGGAGCATGGCTCTCAAGAAGTGAAAGGAGATCAGATCAGAAGAAAGCTAAACAGGAGAGTGATAGAGCGCGGGCTAAAACACAGGTGAAACTGTTTGTGATCATATTCATTCCAACCCACATGCAGTAGTTACACAGTCTGTGAGGAACATTAAATCGTCTGCTCACCTTCCGGCAGTGGTGGGCTGTCAGAGCCATCCACGCCTTCTCTGCTGTCCCTGTCAAAATTAAAACTTTTATTTCATATTCATCGTAATGTGTGTCTGAATGGGTCTAAATTCAGTTGTTTTCAGTACATTACATGGTTACATGGTTGTTTTTCCAGGTTATTTTGTGTGTGGTCAAGCTGGAATTTCCGTCATATCTGAAAGTCATTAAACCAGGGCTCTAAGTTAACACCCGCCAAATGCGGGTAAAAAATTCAGTTTGGTGGGTATAAAAAAATATCCACTACCCAGCTTGGCTGGTGATAAATGAAGCACTTCAGTATCTATTTCAGGGGGCGCATGAGTGTGGTTTCTACAGGAACGCATCGTCACACACCTCAGTGTACACAGACACCTCTCTCTCCGGGTGGGGCGGGAATCGGAGGAGAGTGGCCCTCTCCTCCTACTTTCAATAAACTTCCACCACAACCTGCTACGCAGCAAACAGGGGCGTGTCTTGGTTATTTTTTCCTTGGGGGGGCCAGGTAAGAGCACAGAAAGGTGGCACACCAAACTTCAAATGCCATACATTGATCGTAACTGAAAAGGTGTGCTAAGGTATGATCAATTTATTTTCCACAAATAATACACATTGTATATATATATTAATAGTCTCGAAAGATCTGTCTTTTTTACACATGAAAACATTTGGCTAGTGGAAATTCTGATTGGCTGGTAGCTTCAGACTTACCAGCCACATTGGATGGTGATCAAAAAAATTAATTTAGAGCCCTGCATTAAACACATCACAGCTGTCATGGCTCAGCTCAAGCAGTGGTGCTCGCCTTACTTCTACGCTTGAAGCTACGGAGCTATGGAAGACTTTACTCAGGGCTCCAGACTAACATTTTGAGTGAGCATGAGCAAAGTAAATGAGAGGAGGAGAAACTGAAACTTAAGTATTGATGTCATCATGCAAGAACTCATATTGATCAATTCTGATACCAACCTTGATATTGATATTTCAGATCAATCCGCCCAACAATAATGACTGAAACTCCACAGTACGCCACTTCCTAAATAATACGCTAACTAAATAAACGTAATAAATAAATGCATTACCTTGTGGCTTTGCATTGTTCTAAACAAAGAAAAGTAGTTCTTAAGAGAAGATCTACTCTCCAAAACAAATGCATACCAGAGTTTTTATTCTGGAAAAACACTACCAAGTACAGCCAAAGGGGTCACTGTAAACAACACCAAAAGGATAGTCCCTACAGAGCCTTTGAGCCTCTGTCTGAAAAGACATAAATGAAGTTAGAATAACTCCACTGAGGCAAAGACACAGCTCTGAGAGCTTGGCGCTGAGGATTTTTATTTCCTTCTAACAAATTTTTATTTCCAGCCGACAAACAAAACCTAATGTTTGGAGAACTGCCAGTCTTTTTTTTATACAGCACCTTTTCTGACCCCTTATTTATTATCTGATTTCTGTCGCCTGGGATCCAGTGCTGTTTAAGTCTCTTTTGTGCAGGAAATATAAATTAAATTGGGGCCAAATTGTGCTGAGCTTCCCCTGAATTAAAGAAATAATGCACTGCTGCCTCTCACTGAAGTAGCATTTGCCTCTATGCTCGGTTCTTACGCTTAATAAAATGATGGCTGTTGACACGCTGGTAGAAAATCTAATTAAAACTTCTGCTCATGTCAAATATTCTTCAAAAGCTCCTTCAGTTTGTGTACAACAGAAGAAACAGAATCTACTGTGACTCTTTCTCATAATAAATAAAAACATGTCCTCTGTATTGGGGCACTGGGTGTGGCTTTTACTGTACATCATTTTGTTGTCTTGAAGCTGCAGAGTGTCTCGGCGTGCACAAAGCTCCATAAATCTGCAGCTCCAGCTTCTAATGATGATCCATTAGTCAAAAATTGTTTGGAGGAGTTTTTATGATCAAATCACACTGATGCTTTTTAATTACACTGTACTTCACATTGCACAAGGTTACATCATCTGAACACGCTGCACTGCAGAGTTTGCTTTGTGATCAATCCAGGAATAAAACATGAACTCCAGATATCTGCAGAAGTTTGAGAGGAGGCTGTAAACACGGAGGATTAATCTGTCTCAGTAATCAAACGTCTTCCACATAAACAGGGAGAATATTGAGTTATAGCAGTGTTGTCCAAGGTGTGAAGAGGTGTGGAGGTTTAATTTGATGCAGCCAGATGTCATTTGCATGTAATTTAATCAAGATAAACACAGTGGACGGCCACATTTAATAACGCCGCACTCTGGTGCCACATGTCCAATCAGAGGCAAACGTTTGCTGACCTCAGATGACTTCAGGGGAGGAACAAAGGGTGGGAGAAACTTTTTAGTTAAAGCAACTTTTGACATCATCATTGGTACGATCAATTCTTACACTAATGCAAACTTGTAAGTAAATGTGTTCAGTAAACAGCTATAGGCTGCCCGCCTGTCAGCCACTTGAACTGGGCTTCTGATTGGCCAAAGTCATTAATATCTCAAACTATACATCATCTTTTAAACTACCGAGTTATTAAAAAAACCTCAGTACAGTATGTGCTGATGGAGTAATGAGCTCTTCTGGTCTTCACTGTGTTCTATGCAAGCAGCAACCTCCGGTCTGAAAATATGAGACAATGCGGAAGTGCTAAAGTCTGCTGTTCCTCGAGTGTCCGCTTGAGGCTGGCTCCGGAAGTACCAGAAGTCACAAACACACCAAGCCAAAAAAAAAAGCCATTTTCACAGCCAAAATAAGCACATTTACAGCCTGGTACAAAGAATGTCTCCCGTCTGAATCATTAATTTCGCTAACGGAACGCACTGTACGGGGGGTGAATTTTCTAACTCTGCAGTTTAACCAATATTAAGATCCCCTGTTCGTTCAATCAGAGGCACAGCTTAGATCACGTGACTGCTGGGCGCCCTACTGTGGACACTCACAGCCCGCCTCATTTCCAATATGGCCGCACTGGCCATTGTGCTTAAAAAATCCTTTTCAGAAACAGACGGGTAACGTTTCGAAGACTACGTCCATTAATTACACAGTCTATGGTTCTATGACAGGTGACAAAAAGTGTACAGAACAATTACTGCTCCCTACTAAAAACCACTTCGTTACATCAACTTACCTCAAGTTTAGTTTTAACCACACTACTGAGATAGATGGATAGATGGATAGATAGATGGATAGATCATAATAAAAACAGTAGGCTAAGGTATGATCAACATAACTATTTATTTGCCACAAATAATACATACAACTTGCTTCAGCTAGTGCTAACTCCATCCAGCTTAATTTCTGTTTAACACAAATGTTATTCATTGAAACACTTCAAATTTCAAATGTCTGTTTAATCATCCTCATTTTGTCCTAAATGGTCCAAATAGTTGGTCTTCTAATAGTCCATGAAGTTCCACTTTTGAAACTCCAGGTATACAAACTGATTGACAGCTCTGCTGGAGGGGTGGCCAACCAGATTCCAGGTGTTGTCACCAGGGTATAGAAGTATCTATACCGTGGCGGTATAGGTCAAAAACTCAGCCTTTCCATTCATTCCAGATGGGCTGTGGTCATGAATCCACCTTGTAGAAATGTTTCTCACATCTGTATGCTGAGGTGATATTTAGATATTATTGGGCTGCATTGTGTTCAAGTCCTCTTTTTTTCTGAAAAGTTTCTTTTTCATTGGTTATTAGATGTTAAAAACAGGGTTTTATGTCTATTTTAACGACGACTGACAGCTGCCATTCTAGCATAGCTTTTTCGGGAACAGTAAAAAACGTCAGGAAGGAGAGCCAAGAAGAGATTAGACCGTCGAAAGAAAAAACAAATAGATTATTTTTGTCACCCACTTCCACTCAGAATTAGCTTCTGTGATGGAGGTTTTTTTGGCTTCAAAACCGTACAATGGTAAAAGGCTGAGCCCAGTGTCCATTCTATATACAGTCTATGGTCACTACCAACTCTCACCCTGTTTCCTGCTCTATCCACTGCCCTGTCTTCTCTGAATAAATGCTCAAAAAGCTGGAAAAAGAAGAAAAGACTGTTGTCAGTGTCAGTATCTTCAATTCTGCTTTATTATGACAGCCTTTGTTACACTTAAGACAAACTGCACCATGTCCAACAGGTAAAGTTTTATACTGTCAACAACACACATTATAGCCACTGATTTAAAATCAAATTATTATGAAAATCATGAATTTATTTCGATCAGAGACAAACACAAATACACAAAACAAAACTTAAACTAACTCATATCTTCACCTCACTTCACAACCTGAACTGTGGCTTAAATGTGAAATTATATGAAAATTAGAGTGACCATCAAGGTCAATTTGCACCTTTCACCAGTTTAAAACGTTAAATTACCACATGGGCGTGCGAGGTAATACCTAAAACGTTCACATTATTTGGTCATTCTCACTGTGCAGCAACAAACACAGGCGTGTTGAGATATATCTGTGTGAAAGACTCAGTTAACAGAACAAGTTTCACTCATTAACCTGCATGAAAGAAAGAACCCCGAGACAAATCACTAAAAACCTGTCCTCCTCCTCCGCCATGTGGGCGCCAGCCTGCTCTGCGCTCCTCCTGTTAGAATAATGATGTGACCGTGCTCCTTCTTCTTCTTTTTCTTTTTCTTCAGGAGCCTCATAATTAAGATGAGCGATTAACACTGCGCTAAACGCTGCTGATGCTGGTCCATCCTCGAGGGTTGAATCAGTGCCATTGCCTCTGTCCGCTGCCCTTATTGTTAGTGTGGCCATTTTGCCTCGCCTCGCGGAGCCAGAGTACATAAACACCATTATCAGAGGAGCAGTTGGAGGGAGCGTGCTGCTGTCAGACAAACAATGGGCGCTGTGGAATTACCTGCCATGGCTCATACATGTCGGAGAGCTGCTATCATCCTCTTTCTGGAGCAGACTGGGAGCCCTGAAGTTTTTGTTGTGTTTATTCAGCGTCTAAGTGATTGAGGGGAATCTGACTGTTAATTAAGAGTGATGAGGGCTGTAATTTGTAATCATTCCTTCTATAATTTCTGCAGCGTGCAGCCGTGCACAGAGGGAGGTCCATGAGCTGAAAGAACGTGATATTGTTATTTTTAAACCTGTGTGTGTTATCTTCATCTCCCTCTTTGATTCAATCACACAGATTAATCACAACTGGGCGTCTGCATAAAGGTTTAATAATAGATACTAAATTAAAATAGGGGTAATAACTGCAAATGTTTGAAGTACGCACACTTTACATCGCTGTTCAGCCTGTAGCTTATTTGATTTCTGCAGCTTTGAAGTAAATAAAAATAAGTTGGGAGATGCAGACCTTCACTCACTCATCTCTTTCATAAAGTGAAAGCAGATCATCTGTGGATGCTTTTAATCAGGAGCCCCAGCTGCCAGCTTGTATGAGGCTATTACCGATTCAGCGTGCCCTGCTCAACGATTTGTTTTATTCCGCCATCACTCAAGGTTATGCTGAGCCGAGTTTGTACTGTCATTACATGGCTTCTGTTGACATTTCAAGTACTCTCAAGTTGATTCACAGCCTTTGGCATACTTCAGAAGTTGCCCTTCGGTGGACAGAAACTGACACAAAAACTTGGACGGAGATTTCTTTGAGATGTCTGTCTTTATGTGGAGCAGTCAAAGCTGTCAGGGTCGCGCTCTGCAGAGGTCAAATCGAAACTTTGAGTCAGGGTTTCAACAGAAATACCCTGCCTGTTTCATGTTACATGATCTGTTTTTTTTTTATAGCTGTTTCTTTTTTACTTTCTTGGTGAGAGTTTCTAGTTGGATTACATCTTGTGCCCTGGAGATAATCGATCTGCCTGTCTCCTGTATTTATACGCTTTCTTCTTGCAATACCCTCCAGACAGAAAGTGTTGGAGGTAAGTTGCTGCTGCCGCCTGTTAACAGGTCAATAATGTCAGAAGCTTTTAATGATGTTGTGGGAGGAGCTTCACAATGATGTTACAGAGTTCACAAAGTTTGCAAACTTACAGATTGTTGAAGCTGTACCTTACGTCTATCTCTAAAAATGTAAAAGTGAAATGAATTTAATTTGAATTCCCTCATTTTTAATCTTTCATGAAAGCTGAAACATTTCTTGTGTTGAAAAAGGTTAGGTTATGTAGATTATTGTGTCATTGGGAATCAGATTTGAGCAGATTTAAACTGGTTCGATTCTTGTCCATTTTTTACTGTTATTTCAAGTGTCAAACTTGAAGTCAAACCTTTAAACTGAAAATGAAACATGTTTACGCCTGGTGCTGAAGTGCGTCAGCTGGGTGGAGATTCAAACATGATTTAAAGCTGAAAATTACAGCCTACTCACGGCTGAAATGCACCATATGCGTCTATGGTCCGGCTCTGCTCCGTTGCATGTTGACTGCGTTCGTTGAGCTGCATGACTGACAGACATCTGGAGCTGCAACACCAAGGAGTTCCCATGCTTCCCACTCCATTGATGAGCCTCTTCTCATTCTTGTTTGGGCTTTAAACCCTCAAACCGGACTCCTGGTCTGACTCTGCTCATTATATCCGCTTGTTGTTGTAGTCAAGGTAAATACGATCTGGTTTTGACATGGTTTGTTTTATTTTGAAAGTCACAGACCCTTTTTAGGTAGTTTTCGTGCACTACTTCCTGTCCTGCTCTATCTTCCCTTCCATGAATTGACACATCACAACTCTGGCATCCATCAAAAAATAGGATAGTTGCATATAAGTTGCGACCTGCTGGACCTGGCACGCAGCCGGACTGCAACGGAATGGATCCAGTGTAAGTGGAGCTGTACTGTAGATGCATCTGGCGTATTTCAAGAGTTAAAGTTTGGTTGATGTAATTGTGCATCTGTAAGTTTTACAGGTCAGCTTCACCACCCAATGGCTGCAATGTCAGTAAGTGGACTGCAAAGGAACCAAAGTCAACTTACTTAAGGTTTCCCTCATTTTCAAACCCATTGATCCCAGGACTGGCTCTGCTCTTTACTACAGTTAACAAAAAACCAACAACAACAGTTATCAAAGTGAAAAAGGATGCAGTGTCAACACAAGGAGTTTTATTTTGAAAATAAATGGGAATTTCTTTTTCTTTTCTTTTTTGTTATGTTTTTTAGCTTTACTTTCTGTCCCATTTGATCCTCCTCTGTGCAATTTGATGCATCGCTGTATCCGGTAAAATGGTCCTGCTTCTTCATGACTGGGACGCAAGTCAGTATGCAACAGAGATAAACCAGTGGAAATGAACACATTGACAAGATTTAAAACCATTTAGCTCTCATGCAATGACAGAGAGGAGACGAACTGGAGCCAGATCTGGTGGAATGTAGCCGTTTGGTCATGTTTCAGTCACCCCTTTAGCGTAACACGAAGGGGCAACATCCGGTCGAGAAAAATGAAGCCTATGCAGAAGTGCTATAAGTTGCTGTTCATTGAGAATCCGCTAGAGGCTGGCTGCAGAAAGACCAGAAGTCACGTACACACCAAGCCAAAAAACAGACTTTTATGGCATCAAAAAACATGTTTACAGCCTGGTTCAAAAAGCAGCTTGGGTCTGAAATGCTAATTTCACTATCGGCTCACTCTACGGGGGTGAATTCTTTTCTAATTCAATGGTTAAAAAGACAAAGAGTTTGTCCAATCAGAGGCTCAGCTCATGTGAATGACGGGCATCTTATAGCTGTTAGAAAGGAAAATCAAAGTCTGCGTCACGTCCAAGATGGCCCTGACCAATGATTGGCTTCATTTGACTGTATCAGGAACAGACGAGTGACGTCATGGAGACTACGTCCATATTTTATACAGTTTATGAGTAACGCTCAGGAATGAGCAGGCAGAAGTCTGTACAGTCAGACTAGCCTGCATATTTAGGGTAATAACCATGAAAGAGTAGCTCTAATGTGAGGAAATTACTTAAAGGATGGTTAATAAAGTGTGTAAAGATAAGAAAGTAATCCGTGACTGCTAGTCAGACAGTGAGCTGATTTTTAAATAAGGTTTATGAGACTGTTAAATGCTATCAGACTTGACATTGTGCCCCTGGTAGCTTTAAGTTTTACACAATTTAACATAGAAAAAAAAACCTTTTGATAATCTTGATGAAGGGCTGCTACATCTGTAATTAAAGCAAAAAAGGAAAAATGCTGATTCTGTGCAACAAAAAAGAATTCTAAGTTTACATACCAAAAGTTTAAATCACATCTTGTCTTTTTATCATGAATTTCAGCAGGAATGAAGTCAAGGACACAAAGTTTTGTACTGTGCTGTGAAGTGTTGGATGGAAATCTTCAGTAATAGTTGAAGGATGTAAACAGTTGAACTCAGCTCAGTGGTGGACCAGCTCTGAGGAAATGCAGCATTCTGAGGTGAATTTCTTTATTTGTGTGTTCTGTGGTAGACTAGCAGAGCAGGAGGCTGTTCCTCCTTTTTGCTTGGAGATTTGAGCTCCCACCCGGGCCGGTGTGCACTCCCAACGCTGCCGCCCTGAATGGGAAGCTCCAGCAGTCACTCGCTGCGAGGTGCAGACCTGACAAGCCTGCGTTCACAGATAAGGCAGAGCTGCTTTGGTCAACAACAGCTCTGCACAATACAAATGCTAATATCCAACTGTAGGGTTGTACCAAGATGTTTACTACTGAGATTTGATTGAATTCTGCCTCAAGATTCCACTTGGCCAAATCAGATCTCCACTGCTTATCTGGGAGTGGTGCTGATGGCTGAAATGGGAAATGGTAATCACTGTGGCCTTTTTAAGCGCAGATGCCTCTTTGGGTCTGCTTGAAGGAAGCAGCTGCTCCTTGGGGGCCGCTGGCTGTCCGCCCTGTATTTTCGCTGTGTTTTGTGTTTGCCAATGAGAAAAGTCACTCTTGAGACCGTTTCTCTTTTTTTTCTCTTTTACTTTATAGACTTCCTGAAGGTTGAATCGGTTGTCTCATTCAGTGAAGCAGAGGATTCTTTGGCCACTTAAAGACAATTTTAACTTTGCATCCCAAGCACATGTTCTTCAAAGCACTAAACTTTAACAAAACAGCTTCAGACAGCTAAAAACAAGATTGCAGTGTGCCAAGTGATTATTTTAAAGCCCTATGTCTTCCAGAGAGGACAAATTATATTGACTTAGTCAATATTTTCAGAGTGTCTCACTCTCCTTTCTCCCGGCTGAGTTTAGATATGTCCCAGGTAAATGGAAAGTAGTTCGATACCTTGATATAACCAACTATTTGAAGAAATTAGAGAGTCAGGATCTTCAAATGCATCTGTTTTAAGTCTTTCCGTGCCTCAATTGACCTATGGCTAAGTCACGCCCCCTCCACTCACTCAGACAAACAATAAACATTCAGTGACAGGCATTATGGCTGGTGTCACAGTAAGAGACATTTTGCAGAATGTCATTGATGATTTTTAAAGACAGTTGAAGTCACCAAAATGGTCTACATTACACATCGGAGGGATATATTAATCATTTTACTATTGGGAATGTCCATAAAAAGTTTCAGTTACAAGACAAAACTTACAGGTCCCAGTGCAAACCTGATAAACCACACCTCGTTGCCATCATTATCTCAGACAGCAAGACAGAGGATCGGCATTGGTCAGGAGAAAAATCTAACTCATCTTTACCAAGAGTGTCTCTGTTAGTTTGGTGCTGCAGTATTTACATTGAATCATTCCACAGAACGTTTGCCAACCTATGTTATCTGGGCTATTACAAGCTAAGTTCCAGAAGCTAACATTAGTTTAACTAGAGCCCTTTGGACAACATCTAACAATGATGGACGATCACCAAAGAACAAAAACTAGAACAAAACAGGCCAACGAACTCCAACAAACAAAGAGACATGATGAACAATGCAGCTAGGAGCTAACGCTAGGCTAACGTTAGAGAAAATCCCAAACTGTCCGTCAGACTGCTGTGGTGGTTCTAGGGTTAAAGATAACTTTATATTTCTTTCCATCAAATTGACAATATGTTGCCTCAAATATTATTTTGACTTACCTTAGAACAGATCCTAACACATCCTTGTTAATTTTATTCACGTTGAGTTGATGTTGTGGTCTACTGCACAACTTTATCCAAAGAAGACACTTTTCTATGTTGAGATGTGGCTTAAGGAAAGGGTAAAAAATACACCCCAGGATACCTTGTGTTGGAATTGCATGTACCCCATGAACACCATGTGACCATTTTCAAGCTTAAAATCTCAGAAAAACCTCATAACTACAATGCATTTAAATGGATGTCCAGGCAGAGAATGTCTAAGTGTATGGGAATGGCTGTGATTGGCTGATTGTGTTTGAAGGTGGGACTTAGCCATAGGTCAATTGTCTAGAAAATCTTTAGTCTAAGTATTTTATCTCTCAGCCAACATAAGTGCCTGGGAGTTAAAGGGACGGAGGTCCATTCTACTGAGGAGATATATCGCTCATCAGACTTTTATCTGCAGTAACGACAGGATTCCTGTTTTTCTGATCTGTTTGAACATAGTAAGCACACCTTACTGATGGAACTGCATCATTTGTCATGTGGTGGATTTAGAGAGCCTAATGTATAAAGAATAAAGTTGCATGCAGAGTTTGGTTTTTAAATGCCCCCCAGTTACAATCTAGGGTGCGTCTCAAAGCGCCAAATGTCAATCCTTCCTTCCTCCACTTGCGTCGTTCACTTGCGTCTTAGTCCCTCCCACCAGAGATGCATGGGAGAGATGCAAGGAAATGAAGAGAGGAGTCGAGGAGTCGAGGAGGTTCGTTTTAAGAGCATTGGGACGTCCTCTCCTTGGGAGCGTCACATGAAGCGACATGTTTTGGTGATGACGGCATCAGCTGATAGCCGGTGGATCATCTGTCAGTCAGCTCTAACAGCTGTTTGTGTGTCTGCACATGTGCGCTGTAATAACTCCAATAAAAAAGAAACAGTAACAGAGCTTTGTCTGTGTTTTTAACCTGTTTAACAAACACTTTCACATGAAGAAAACCTGACCTCTGTTTATTCTGTGTCCTGTTTAGAAGCACACGGATCACTTTACCGCTAAAATGCGTCATTATTAGATTATTTATTTATATTCAGCCTAGAGCGTATCTGATGGTGAACCCTGAAACTTATTAATATAACCTAGTTTATGATGTCTGAGGAACTCTGGATATTAGTTATTTATTAGATCTCAGAGAAAACAGAAATCCCGTTACTCTTTACAAACCTCACAGCTGTTTTTTCTCTGACTTAAATCCTCTTCATAAAGAAAACGAGAATGAGCGAGAAAATGAAGGAGAGAAATAACTGATGACCAATATTTATTTTCAGTCTTTTTTTATTGCACTCTATGAATTATTTTTCTGTTAGATGATAAATTTGACCTGAACAGTTTTATAAACTCAGCAGTGATCCTCTGTTATACTGATTTGATGACGGCTGTCTTCAGTATTTTGTGCTTTAAACTCACATCAATCTTTTTTAACCCCGGCTTTATGACCTGTTTCAGGATTATCCTCTGGATACTGACTGTTTTCAGCTCCGTCTTTTCGCTCTCATTAAACTCCAGTGATCAGAAGTTTCAGAGTTTCAGGTCTGAGCCGCTGCAGCGTCCAATCAGTGAGTGATATCCCATATGGGGGCGTGTCTGTCGGTGAAAAGACTTCCGCAAAGGCAGCTCTTGTGTATCCTCGATTATCGCTCCTCCGATCAACCTCCTCCCTCCTCTCTCCTCTCTCCTCTGGCCACAAATAACGCTTTGGGACACCGTTCAATATGGCGCCTCAGAAAGTACTTCCGGTGCCGCGGAGGAGAGAGGAGAGAGGAGGCTGCATTTTGGCGCTTTGAGACGCACCCCTAGAGAGGTATCTCTGCAACCTTCGGCTGGGTTGGTCGTTTTTGCAGCTGTCAAATTAACCTCTGCAGCTAGGAATTCAAAAACAAGCAGGTGCACTGGCTACAATTCTCTATTCTCATCAAGTGCAAATGAAAAAACTCATAGTTAAGAAATACGCGATAGATTTCAGGTTCAGCACAGAAGTTCTAAATTACTCTCCACAAAAACCAGGCATGCATTATCACAGTTTGTGGGTATTAAATTATCAACCCACTGCATCATTTGAGCCTCTCATTAGAGCAATGGTAATGACTTGTATTGATTTCCACACAGCAGCGATGTTTATGTGTGCCGCCCCAGGCTTCAAAATGTCAGAATCTCAAGAGTCTGCCAGCTTGACTTTTTGTATCTATAATAAACCGCTGCTCTCATTACTCGCAGCACTTGCGAAAAGAAATAAGCTGGTGTTGACACAGTATAATATGAACACAAACATGTGTTGTCTGTGTGTGCAAATTTTCGATGAGCCCTCATCTGGTTGCCTATTTAGAGCGAGACGCTTTTGTTTTATTATTAAGCTTGTATATTCATCTTGGGTGTGAAGCACTGTCTGTGTTGTCTCTTTGGAAAGCGAGGCATTTGCTGTCAATCAAATAACGAGGGCATAAGCTGCAGCTGCTGTTTACTGGCATTTTCAGCAAACAGTTGAATTAGACTTTGTGTTAGAAGCCGGTCAAAGAGGAAAAGGGATGAATTTATTACAAACCAAATATGTTTACACTGTTCAAATTATGTTTGCAATAGATTAAATATGTAATAAATGACACAAATATATTACATGGGAGAATAATAACCTTAATCTGCAGTGTTTAAAAAACACTTATTTCAGCTTCTGTCTGAAATGCTTTGATCTAGCTGCTGTCTCTTTAAGGCTCTCTACTCCATAAACCCCCTTTCCTTTGATTGGCCGTTTTTTTTTTTTTTTTTTTAACAAAGTGTTTTTAGCAGTTTTGAGACAAATTCTGGGATTTCTATGACTTCAATATTTAGCAGTTTGAAAATCTGCAGCGATATCCAGTGTTGTTACTTTACATCCATGTTTAAAACATGAGAAAGCAGAATACCCCCTCTTTAATGTTCACTCGATGAGCTACGTCTTACTTGAAGAGTTCTCTATTTCTGTTTTTGACACATTTTTTTGTCCTTCTTTGCTTTTATTTTGATAGGACAGCTTGAGAGAGTTAAGAAATGTAGGGAAAGAGAGAGAGAGAGAGAGAGGGAGAGAGAGAGAGAGAGAGAGAGAGAGAGAGAGAGAGAGAGAGAGAGAGAGAGCATCTCCAGTGATGCTTACACACTGCATAATATTTTGAAGGTTGGAGCCACTGACTATGCAACCCTTCTGGACAAGTCAGGAGCAAGAATGTGCAGAATAATTTCCAAAGTAGCCAAAAAGAGTAGGAATCATGAGTCAGATCATGCAGAATCTGATGACAGCATAGATAACACACATTTTCTTTGTAAAATCCAAAAGAAAGCTAAAACTTCAACAGAAGCTGTGACACACATACACTGAAAAAAAGCACACAGTCTGAAAAACAAAACTCAAAGTGCCTGTAAGAGTCTTCACTCTCCACACTGACAGTAGACTGTTGTTGAGTGTGTGTGGGCACCGTGGTCAGTGCTGGCACTGGTCAGCCTGGTTGGCAGTCCTTCAGTTTCTTGTGCAGATTGAACTGGTGGCTCCAACAATCTGGGAGTGAAAGCCTCTCTGGCTGTTCAGGATACCCCAAAGCCTTTTGGTACCATTTTTTTTCATTTTTGGCTTGGTGTTGTCTCATTTCTCCCACAAATATAAGACTGCACAAAGATACGACTGCAAAAAGATGCACAGGAAATCAGATTCATGGTACATTTCAATGTGCACCTTTTCCTCATATTTAAAAAAAAAAAAAAAAAAAACTATTTTAAAGGAACAAAACAAAACTAGAAATGCTTCAAACCCCCCTTCCTATTTTCTAGATATTTCCTTTAATGTGGCTGCAGACTGTTCATATTACAGCATTCAGTCACCCTTCTGTTGTATATCAAGTAGTCTTTGTAGAAAACTCAAGTGTAACCTCCAACATCAGACACACTCCAGTGGAAAGTGTCAATCGGAGTCTGTGGGCCAAGACCTTATACATTACTGCAGCCTGCTCAAGACGGGTTAAGAGGTTCTTACTTTTATCTATTACAGGTCGAGGTTTTCTTCACACCAGCTTCTTTTTTATCAGGTGATTCTGACCTGAACACACAACGTACAAATGTCGACCAAATGTCTACATCTGACACGTTTTTCAATTTTCAGAAGGGTTGTAACCTCGAAGATGACAGTGAGGTGTAATTTGTTGGCCAATAGCTAAAAAGGATTTGATGAAATTCAGTTATCGGCACAGTGATGCACAGGGTGTTCCGACACTTCTGTATCAAAACCAGCAGTTGACAACTTGCAACCATGTGGTTAATGTGACGTCACTGATGACAGAGGACAGCTGAAGTTGTGGTATTAACAATCAGGGCTTACTTAAGTGGTTGCTGAATTTACCTAATGGCATGTTGTATTATAGATGCTTTAGTCACAATATTTATTCACTCATGAAATAAAATCCACATCCACACTTTGCATATAATATGTGATCATACATTTGACTTTTTCATCAGCGACTGCGATTAACTGGTCGTGGGTATGATATATTTTCTGCACTAGACATTAGACAAGACCTGAAAATCTCTGTTAATGGGCCGTTCTACAAAATTGATGCCCCCAAATTTGTGTCCCCACAAAATAAAATGTATTAATGCATGATAAAATTAACTGTAAAATACATTTTTGTATTAAGCCATGTGTCCGGCACATTGATCTGATTGTATATTTAATGAAAAGAATTTAAAAGATAGATTCACTTTACCTTGACCTGGAAAAAAAGCATTTGTTGCTTCCTAAAATTGGACTTTACCATGAAATATATGTATATATATATATATATATATATATATATATATATATATATATATATATATATATATATATATATATATATATATATATATATATATATAAAATTTATTTCATGGTAAATATATATATATATATATTTTTTTTTTTTTCATGGTATATATATATATATATATATATATATATATATATATATATATATATATATATATATATATATATATATATATATATTTAGATCCTTAACATTTTATTTTTTACACATTTGTGTTACTCCTTTTCCCAACTAAACTTTAAGTTTAATTTCTTATAATAATAATAATAATAATAATAATAATAATAATAATAATAACAGTAATTTAGTTAAAATAACCTATAACCTAAAATAGCCTAACACATTACCCCCTATGAAAAATTCGGAATTTTCCACAAGTCACATGGTCCACAGGAAGTAGCATCATTCAGATCCTCTGCAGGCCATGGGAAGGACAAAAGAAAGTTCAATCATTGTATTTGCTACTTGTATGCGAAAAACTCATTCTTGTTACTTTCAGTCCTGTTATTCAAACCAGGATTAACAGGTCTGAGTAACAGCAAGAGGAGCCACTGTAGTCCACTAGTCAATTGTTTTGTTAGTGTGAATATAAGTTGATGTAATGCTGATTTTTAGGAATTTTACATTTTAGAGTTTTATTTACATAAATTGTTGAGATTTAGGATCATTTTCACATTGTAAATATAATACTTACAGGGAACCAAGCTACCACAAGGTTATATAACCCCCACAGCACTTTAAGCACCAGTAGCTCCTCTGAAGGACTGGACCACGTTGGCCAGCTTTTGCCACTCCCTATATCCAACTGTGAGCCATGACGGTCTTCGACTCTGTTGCTGCTTCATCTGTTTTCCTTCTTTGAACCCCTTTTTTTGTGCAAACTGACGCCTGCAGGGCTGAACGTGCACTAATCCAGCAGCCCAGCCATCACAAGTCCCAAGTCGATGTTCCATTTGAATATTTGTGCTTAACCATTTCTCCTGCTTCCATGACATCAACTATGAATAAAAAAGCATCAGTTCTGCTTAAAAACATCCTTCACAGGAAGGAAGACGCACTTTAGGCTCCCACGATGTTGCATTGTACAGCAGCTTGTTGTTGTTTTGTTTGTCAGTACTGCAGACAGCCCATGTTTCGGCTGCACTCAGTGGGCACCAGTGGGGTTGGTGGGTTTGAAGCCCTACTTTCCCTCTAAGGATAATTATCCCCTCCACTTGTTATGCTACAAGCCTCAATCACACAGTCAGCAGGGCAAACATCTCACCTCACATTGTTAACATCCAGCCTCTTGTGTGTGGAGAGTCATGGTTCTACTCAAGCATCGCTCTCTCAATGAGATGGCACAATAGACGGAGAGAATAAACATCGTCACGTGCTGTCGTCCAACATCGGCACCAACAAGCTCAAGATGATAAGGCATTGTAAGACCATGGATGCTGGTTTTCACACAGTTTTTGACTTCTGGGCTTGACGTGGTTCTGAGGAGCCTAAAAATGCTTGGCTCTTTCAGAGTACAGGCACGTGATGCTGAAAGAGAAATACACTCAGGCTTATCAAGTATAGTGACATTAAATGTCTTTCCAGTTTCCTGCCACATCACTGCCTCCACTGCACACATGCCGTCCTCTGTGAATCATGGCTCCCCCAAATCACTAATCCCGATGTTTCCTTTGGCAATAAGGAAGTTTTTATGGCCCTTTTCTACGAAATAACAACAATACATCAGCAGGAGTTGAAAGGATTTTGATCAACCTCACTGAATCAAAGCTTGCTTCCTCTAAGGCCATTCCTCCCTGTTTTTTTCCTTTCTGAAAGAAATGCCTCGACTCAGCAGTTAGAAGACAGAGCTACAAGTTAGTGATAGTAAATAGTTTTGAACCTGTAAAAGACTTTTTATTAGAAATATAAAAACAGGCCATATAGACACTGTAACTATAACAAATAGGAATGAGATTCTCGGAAAGAGAAGTTGCGTTCTTATAAAGAAGCTTTTCTCCCGGTTGCTTTTTCCTGGAACACAGCTCTCAAACACACACACACACACACACACACACACACACACACACACACACACACACACACACACACACACACACACACACACACACACACACGTGCACTCGAACTCAGTGTTACGCAGATTCTTTTTATGCATTTCTGTGAAAACCATGAGCTGAAGAGGAAGCAGGTGATTCACAACAACCTGTATTAAAGTGAGTTTAAAATGTCAAAATTACAGATCTCAACCTTGAATTATGAATGCATGCATTCAAGAATGCCGCGCAAGGTCTGAGGTTTTCTTTTACAGTGCTCATTTACTTCCCCTCTGAATGTTTAACCCGCCTGGTCTGTGGCAGGCACACTCAGGGGACACTTGATTGAGCTATTCAACCTCCAATGAAAGAAATCTGATGAAAGCATAGTGGGCTGTGCAGAGGGCTCTTTGAAGCCATGCGGTTTATGAGGACAAAACTTATTTTTCTGAAGCACTGCGAAAGCTCCTCAACAAATGACTTCTTAGACACTTCTTCGTTGTAAACTTTCTGAATCTCATTAAAATGTTTGAATGCTAAACATACAACTCCTACATACCCACAGGTCAACTAACACCAAATCAGCCAATCACATGGCAGCAACTCAATGCATTTAGTCACAGTGAAGATGAGCTGCTGAAGTTTAAACTGAGCATCAAAAAGGAGAAGAAAGGTGAAGAAGACGTCTTGAAGCAGACGGGCTACAGCAGCAGAAGACCACACCGGGTGACCCTCCTGTCAGCTAAGAACAGGAAACTGAGGCTACAATTCAGATGGGATAACTAGAATTGGACCATACTAGGGCTTCAACTAACAATCATTTTAATAACCGATTAATCTATCTATTGTTCTCTCAATCGAGTAGTTGTCCGGTCCATAAAATGTCAGAAAATAGTGATAAATGTCAATGTTTCTTGGAGTCCAAGATGACATCATCAGATGTCTTGTTTGCAAACCAAAGATATTCAGGACTGTAATAAAAGAGCAAAGAAACTAGAAAATATTCACATTTATGAAGCTGAAATTAGACAACTTGGACTTCTTTGTCATAAATAATTACTGAAGGCGATTAATCTATTATCAAAACAGTTGAGGATTAATTTAGTAATCCATTAATAATCGATCATTCCGTCAATTGTTGCAGCTCTAGACCATATGAGACTGAAAAATGTCTCCTGGGTCTGGATTTCTGTCCCACATTCAGATGGTCTGCTCAGATTTTGGAGGAAACAACATAAAGGCATGGATCCATCCTGCCTTGGATCAACGCTTCACCCTGCTGCTGGTGTAATGGTGTAGGGGAGATTTTTTTTGGTACACTTTGGACCCCTTTGTGCCAACTGGGCCTGATTTAAAGTCCACAGCCTACCTGAGTCTTGTTGCTGATCATTTCCATCCATTTATAAGCACAGTGTACCCCAGGGGGTGGACTACAGCTACCAACCACGCTGTCATCATGTTCTTTTTTTTTCCCCCTGCTAATCTACTGTTTCACACTCCAGTCCTGTAGGTGGCAGCAATGTGCCTTTAAGCTGGATGCCAGCTGCTTGTGCCCACAGGAGTAGAGGAGGAGGAGGTAGTAGCAGCTGAGACCATAGTAGTAGCAGTGTTGACAACTTAGCCACTTTGTCGCTATATTTAGCAACTTTTCAGCCCCCTCTAGTGGCTTTTTTCCTCAAAAAACAGCAGCTAGCGACAAAACTAGCAACTTTTCTGGAGTTTGGAAACTGACATAAAAGCATGTATTGATCTCTAGCACCCGCTGCTTCTCAGCAAGCAGTGGGTGCTGAGCCCCTCCTTATATCCAGCTGTGACCCATGATGGTCTTTGACCCTGTTGCGGCTTCAGCTGCTGCAAGAATCAACAGAAGAAGAATTAATTATGGTTATGAACATATTTACAATGTTTTTTCCACACTTTCTCTCTCTCCTATGTTGTTATTCCTCTCTCCATTCAGTGTCCATGATAATTACATGCAAATGACTTATTATACAAATGAGGCGATGGCATTAGGAAATGTTATTCTGGTTACTATATTTTTTTCTCTTCCCAGTTTGTGTTGCTCAGTACATAAAAAAAGTTAATTAAAGAATGATTAATATGATAATAATGATAATAATGACTGTTGTTGAGTTTCCACGCGCCGGTTTTTGTGGAGTTGGACAACAAACAAATCCAGGGCTGTTTTTTAGTCCCAGTCTATCCCTGGTGTACCCATCCTCTGAAGGATACTTCCAGCAGGATCATGCTTCATGTCACCTGATCATCTCAAATATGACCATGAGTTCACTGTACTCCAGTGATCTCAACACAGTGTTGGCCAGTGTCTGAGTCAGAGTGTTGTTTTGGAGACTGAACTGATGGTTGAAGAAACAAAGTGCGATGAGGTTCAGAGCGGAGACATCAAATTAAAACGATGTTCTGTTGCTGAGTAAAGTTTGGATCGATACAGCTTTAGGTCACAGACTGAATCACTAAATGATTCTGCAATCACGTCCCTATCAGTCCCAGACTTTACCGTTATATCGCAGGATGTATAATAAAGCAAACAGATACCTGAAAATTGGATCTTAGGCCGAGATCTCGGGCAGTGTTTACAGTCCGGCTATCGATGAGGGAGTTAAGTAGAAATGGATTCTGGAATCACATTTTGAGATGCACTCTGCCTGTTTCTCTCTACACACGGATGATTTCTGAAGCCTGCACAAATTTGATTGTAGGATTCTGAATCTTTATAGGAGAAAGATTAATTAAGATGAGTTTTAACCCCACGTTTGTTTAAGGTGGATGAAAAATGCATTTATGATCCGTTTTCTGCATGTTAGCAAACAGCCTCAGTCGCACAAAATGCTGACAACACAAGAGACAACTATGCCATCAATAACAGCCGTGATTGTATCTGCCCCTTTTCTCTCCTCTTATCTTTTCTTTTATTGTCCTCGGCAGGAGCAATCTGATAAGATAAAGTCCATCTCCTCAAAAGTGTTGACACAAATGTTATTTCCTTAAGGTCATTCTGAGTCTATGGAGACAAATGGCCCCTGTTTTTGGGATGTTTTGCAGCTTGCTGACGCCGATGTTTTCACTCGGATACTTATGTTGCAGAATGTCTTTTGAAAGTTTGTGCTTGTGATGGAGGCAGTTTTCTGTAACTTTAATCCATAGGAGACTGTTTGGTGTGTTATGTGGAAGAATAACACAGGTTTACATGAACCTGCATGCTCTGACTGGGCTCATTGTGATCAATGATGTGCTTATTTGGTCCAGGAAGAGATTTGAAGCAAAGGAGACTTCTTCCTACCCTGGGAGGAGTTAATCCTCTGAGATTTCAAAGTGAAACGCTTTTTGTAGTCTTATGAGATGTTGTGAGAGTCTCTGTCACTCTCTGTTTGAAAAGTTGAAGATATGGCTGGAAAACAGGAAAAAAAAGTTCTGGACAAACCAAAAATATTAACTCTAAGTCCATTACTGACCTGTTTTGTTCTGTTTATTTTTGGGGCTTTTTATGTCCTCGGAGAGGACAGGATAGAGGTTAAAGAGGAGAGTGGAGAGGGATGTGCTGAAAAGAGACCGCAGATTGGATTGTTACCCAGGCAGACCTTAGGCCATAGCAGCATTCATTAATGCTGGGGTTAATACAGATGTGTCTCTTCTCTGTTGCATGTTGACTACGTGCTCTTTCATCTGTCCACTTGCAGTACTGCCAGACAGCTGAATCCACAGACCAAGAAGTTCTCTTGCTTCCCGCCCTGATGATGATGCTCTCCTTGCTCATGTTGGGCTGTAAAACCTCAAACCTGTTGATTTCTGGTTTGGTGTCACTCATCATGTCGGTTTGTTGTTGTAGTCAGGATAAATACCATCTGGTTTTGACACGTTTGTTTTATTTTGAAAGTCACTGGTCACCTTTAGGTAGTTTCCTGTCCCGCTTGATTAGCTTTTTTTTTAAAGTGATGCATCACTGCTCTGGTTGCTCTCTGCTCAGGCCAAATTAGGAACAACAGAGTGGATCCAGTGTGAGATGAGATGAGATGAGATGAGATAATACTTTATAGTCCAATTACTTTGAAATTGGTCTTGCATAGTCCAGCTCATCTATCAACACAGTTACACTCACATTTATAATAAATATATAAACACATAAATAAGAGCATACCATCAAACACATCATAAAAAGGTTGAAAACAAACAAACAAACAAAAAAACCTACCCGACAACAGTCTGAGTGCAAATAAATCTATAAAAGCATAGCAATGTCCTAAGTCAGAGTCAGGGGTGTGTGTAGCTGTCCCACCTCAACTCTGCTGTTTATTCAATAAAGAAATAGAGTGAGGAATAAACATGAGCTTGTACTTATTTTTCTTACAGTTTGGCACCCTGAAACATCTCCCTGATGGCAAAAGTAAGTTGACACGTTGACTTGAATAGAACCCTATCTGACCTGATGCTGGACTGGAGACCCATGTGGTGTATTTTGGCCGTAAGCGTGGTTTTAAAGTCCACACTAACAATGCAATCTTCCTTCATTCCTCCATGTGTCTTGATTTTAGAAACCAATGAACGCAATAAAACTTACTTTACTTTGACCTTTGGATTTATTATTCAAATAAATTCTGCACTGCTACGCGCAGCGTGGTCAGAAACCATCGCCAAGAGGCAAGAGGCAGCTTCAAAGTGCTGGTCCTGTAGAAGAGAAAGTTTACTTTTCTTTTTTAAAGAATAAAACTCACATACCTTTGGAAATATGCAGGAGTGCTTGTAGAAAATGTGCTGCGTATCTCAACACAGTGGAGAGGAAACAAAAACAGCACATCGCTCCATTAACTGCGAGTGATGATGAGAACGGAGGAATGTGAGGTTAACCAAAGAAACAATATGAGTCAGTGAGTACTGTACTGAAACTGCTTCAATAAATACAGTAAAAAGTATGAACCCCTGACATGAAGTCATATGAGATGCTCTTAAACCCATTTAGCATACAATTAACTTCTTCGATTTGGTTTCATCCACAGGTCTAAAGGCTATCAGGGAACTATGAGCCAATCAATACTATCAAGATGCGATAGTGCTGGAGTATTTAGTGTTCTTGTTGACTAAAGTCCTAATTATGCCGTACAGTCAGGCGGTGTTAAGAGTTCAGACTTTAACACAAACCATGAAGAAATTGTTGTTTGTTGAAGGATCTTGACTGTCCTGCATAGATCTCCGACCTCAGTTACTTTTGAGATGATCATGAGTGTCTGATCTCACGTACACTCGTGTTGCTGTGTGGGAAAACATTTCCTGCAGCAGGGTAACAAAATCCAGTGGAAGTAGCTTTGTGAAACCAGAGTTTAAAAGTCTTTTTCAGTTTGTGTCATCTACAATTCTACAATTTCATTTAGCAGACGCTTTTTTCCAAAGCGACGTACAACGTTTGTATCCAAATGTGGACGTCCCTCAACATAGTGCTTTTGCAGATATTTGTCATGTGCAGTTCAGTCTACTAAACTTTAAAAAGCCCACACTCACTGTCCAGCAGCCAGAGTCTCTCTCTCCCTGCACTCACAGGACAAAGCTGTGAGGTTCAGGCCAAAGCACAGAGGCTAAGCCAAGCCGGGCACCTGTCTTTACAAACCACATCTCTTCTTTCGTTGGCACCTTTTCCCTCTCTGTCGTTCCAGCCAGGTGTCCTTCCAGTTATTTTTGGGTGTTTGTACTGAGTGGAAAAAGTTGGACAGCGGTAAAATTTGACTTCATATGTCCTGACATGTAGCTGGAGCAGTATGTGTCCACTGCAGCGTGCCAGAAACTACAAACCGCCCGTTGTACCAATGCGTGTGACTGTCAGTGTGTTTGTGGCTCTAAAAGGTTGTTGTTGGTGTTTGTTTTTTCCTAAATTTTGGCTTTCCTCCCATGCCAACAACAAACCAGCTCAAGTATTAATCTCATTCTGACTTGGTCAAAGGGGCAGTGACTGTATCTCAACCCTGTGATTTAACTCAGACTGGAGTGTCTTTCCTCTATTGAATTTGCACATAAAACAACAGTTCTGGTATATAGTCTGTGAATAAAGCATCTGATTCATGTTTAAATGTGCAAAGCGGTACAACAGTCCAAGTTATTCATGCTGTGTTTACAGTTTTTTGCGGCTATATGGTAGTTAGATTGCACAGCTGTGGAATTACAGAGGAGCACGGAGTGGTACGGATTGAAAATCAATCAATCAATCAATCTTTATTTATATAGCGCCAATTCATAACAAACGTTATCTCAAGACGCTTTCCAAGCGTCAACAGGTCTAGACCCGTAAATGATAATACAATTTTATTAACAGAGACCCAACATCAAGACAAGATAAGAAGTCTTATCTCATCTTAACCCACCATGAGTACAGACCTTTGCAATATTTAGCAAGTTACAATGGAGAGGAAAAACATCCCTTTAACAGGCAGAAACCTCGGACAGAACCAGACTCATGTTAGACAGACATTTGAGGAGACTGTGTTGGGATTAGAGAGAGAGAGAGAAGGGGGGGCAGAGAGACAAAGACACAGGGAGACATAAACACAGAGTCTATATTTCTGTGTCGTAGTGATGCTCACAGAGAACCAGCTGGAGTCTGGCAGGTCCATGGCAGCAGGCCGTCCACAGCAACAATCCGAAGGAACCTAACATACAAACTCAGAGACTCCCAGAGAGATCCATGGTTAATAACTTTAATGCGACATTAAGATTAGAAGTTAGACTGACAGATAGAGAAGAGAGGGAAGCAGGAGCCTTGTGTGTCAGTTCCCCCCGGACAGTCTAAACCAGGGGTCGGCAACCCAAAATGTTCAAAGAGCCATATTGGCCCAAAAAACAAAAACCAAACCTGTCTGGAGCCGCAAAAAATTAAAAGCCTTATATAAGCCTAATATGAAGGCAACATAGGCTGTCAGTATATTAGCTATATAAGCCTACTATTAAAATGACTAAGTAGGCTACAAATAAAAAATGAGCATTCATGATTAAATGTTTATTTTCCCGGCAGCACATCCTGGAGAGAATGACGCACCACGTGACTACTCTGCGGTACCATATTTGGTGCTTCAAGTTTAACTTCCATTACAATATTAATGTTTTATGTTTTGTTGCATTGATTAAATTATAGAAATACAAGTGTGGCGCCCTGAGGTATCATTGGGTTGAGCACCGCGGAATAGCAGAATAGCATCGGTGAATGGTTTCCCACGCTTTTTTATCTCCCGGGCTGCTACAAAACTTGCAGCAGTAGTAGAGTTTTGAGATGCAATCCCCTTCTTGAAACTATTTTTACGGTCCTCTAATTTTACTGCAATTGCACTTTTTCTCTCAGTCCCAACTGGGTGCTCGGCTGCAAATTTAGCATGTTTTACCTGGAAATGTCGCTCCAAATTGCCCTTCTTGTTATTTGACAACTTCTCATTGCAAATCAAACATGCAGGCAATCCTTCAGCATTGGCAATGAAAGCAAACGATTCTGTCCATTCTTCCTTAAATTCTCTGTTCTCAACAGCAATCGTTCTCTTTTTCCCTTCCCATGGCCCATGACACATCCTCGTTTGTTTAAAACAGCCACTTGCACTGTGTGTCGCAGGCTATGACGCAATTCTGCTATTTGGTGCAATTCTGAAATTCAGCATTTATTACATAAATTTTTACAGTATAAGGATATTTGTGTCAGGCCCCCCCCCCCCCCCCCCCTAAAGAAACCATATTAAAACAACAACAACAACAACAACAAAAAATCATTCTTTTTCCATTTTCACACATTTTTGAAAAAGCTCCAGGGAGCCACTAGGAGAGTGAAGTTTTAAGTCTACTCCTAAAAGTAGAGAGGGTGTCTGCTCCCCTCTGAGCAGGTGATTAACATAACCACCTGACCACGATACATTATCCCTCTTACTACGTAGTTACCAAATTTATTTATTTGATCTGTTTTTTTCTTGTGTTGCTCTTACAATTCAGAATAAATAACTGTTTTAGGGCATTGATCCATAGTTGATCCAAGCTGCGCATTTGTTACTCTATGTATAGTTTACCACTTCCAACTTTTCTGAGTGCACAGTGAAAGTTAGCAAAATGTTCTTATGTGCAGATCCTTTCACACCTGAGCAGACAATAATGCTTAGATAATGCCGTCTTTTATGTGTATCTGCATTCTTAGACGGATATTCATGCAGGTGTTTCATATCAGCCATGGAAAGCTCTCCTTCAAGGGCAGAATTACTTGAACCTAAAAACCAAAAGCCATCAAAAGCTCCTCAGCTCCTGCAACACTTCTACAAAAAAAGTGCCTGACAAAGTAGATATGATTGAAAAGAGCATTATAGTCAGAGTCAGGGTGGCAGAAACAGCTGGTATTACAGATCAAGCAGGTTTCCATTCTCACCATTCTCTCATCTGAGGTGTGCGATAATGAGAGCGTATTTAAACTCTGTTATAGGTCCCGGGCAGAAAGCCTCACACTAGCTTTTTAAAATATTCAGCAGCTGAAAATTAATCAAACAGATAATGAGTTGTTAATCACAGCTGCTCTGGGTGTTTAATCTCTTCACAGTAAAGAGACTTCACCTGCAGTTCCTCAGAGGAAAAAAAAGGAGCCTCTAACAATGGCTTTTCCAGCTGAAGGTGAGAGTCTTATCCTCCATCCTTCCTTTGAGAAAACTCATGCTGAATGCAGACACAGGACTTCAATTATATTCCAAATGAGAGCGAACTGAATGTGTCTGAGTGAGTAGTGAACTACGTTTTACAATACCTGCTTGTTTGACAAAATATTTATTTGCAAAGTGATTTTGAATGGTCAAAGTATTTGTCAGCTGTACTTCAGGAGTTTGCTGCCGTGAGTGGAAATTGATTTTCTGGTGAGACTTTTGGCAGGGCTTATCAGGAAGATGCCACTCCAAATAAGGAAGCACCGCTCCTTTAATTATGTTTAATCCAAGGGAAATAAGGCCAATCAAATCACACCTGTCACACTGGGCCACTTAGTGTTGTCATTTCAACAGGTGAAGCACTCAGGCGGTTGTCAGATGTCACTCCTGTTAAAACCCAGCAGCGCGTTTGTTTTTTCAAAGCGTGCAGCTGCGGGCCTGTTCAGCAGAGGCTGATTTTGTTGATGGAGAGGGACAAAAAAACACCTTTTAGGGAGCAATGTGGCAGAATGTTCCAGGGGAGGAATGTGCATGAGAGGAGAGAAAAATTAATCTTTTAATGGGGAGTTTGAGCATCTGCAGGAACGAATCATTGACTGGTTAATGAGAAAGGTGACAGAACTCAGTGCTACAGCACAAAATTGATCTGAGTGATGAGGGTTTGTGGGTATACACCTGCAATTCCAGCACAAAAAACTGTCAGAGCTGACTCAAGACATCAGTTTGTTGGTGATGATGGATTATTTTACAGAGACTTTGGATTATCAGTTTTTAAAATTGGGCACAGTTAGACCTTTAAAATCTATAGATTAGGATGGGTGAACGATTCCCCTCCTAACAGTTGTAGAGTTGTAAATAGCTCTGTTTTTGAATAAGATTAGATTAGATTAGATTAGATTAGATTAGATTAGATTAGATTAGATAAAATCAAAAAAAGCAGATTGAATTATATTTATTAAATAAGAATGAAATAAGATGTTATGACGTCAGACAAGATTATTTTAAGATTACGATAAATTACAATAAAATTAGGTTGAATTTGGCGAGACAAAAGAAGATTAGAGTGGGATTAGAAAAAGCTGGTATGAATTTGACTGTATGATATCAGATTAGATTAAACTGGATTGAATTGGTTTAAATTGGTTTCAGTACATTTGGTTTAGATTAAAGGATATTTAGTGAGATTATAATGAGATTAGAAATGGTTAGATTGGAGTAAATTAGACTGTATGAAATTAGATTTGATTGGAGTGGATGAGACTGGATTAGATTATTTTTAATTAGATTAGGTTGCTTTGGACTGGATTAGATTATATTGCTTTAGATTTGACCATTATTGGATAAGAATTGATTTCTTTGGATTAGGTGAGATTAGATTTACCTCGTTAGGCGTATATTCAATTA
The DNA here is from genome assembly GCA_030710495.1 of Labroides dimidiatus. Classification (NCBI taxonomy): domain Eukaryota; kingdom Metazoa; phylum Chordata; class Actinopteri; order Labriformes; family Labridae; genus Labroides; species Labroides dimidiatus. Next base: position 31,072,702 of record CM061144.1, on the reverse strand, counting down.
AATTAGAATAGGCTAGACTGTATGAGACCAGATTAAATTGGATTGGGCGAGACTGAAATGAAAATTTGATTACGTTAGGTCGTATTTGATTGGATAAAATAAAATAGTTCTAGATTTGACTATTATTGGGTAAGATTGGATTTATTCAGATTAGATGAGATTAGATATACCCCGTTACGGGTATATTTGAGTAGATTAGACTGGATGAAATCATACTGGACTGGATGAGACCAGATTAGATTAGACTAGGTTGGATCTGAATATTTTGTATTAGATTCATTAGATTGTATTTTAATAGATTAGATCAACTGGATTGTTTTAGAACAAGTTGTAGACTTTAAGATAAAGTCATTAATTTTACACCAGATCATGTTAGACACAAAGAACATCTCAGTTCAACTTCATTTAATGCAACAACACCACACATGATACTGCAACCACAAAACATTTGAAGTACAGATAAACACGAGGAAATGAATAATCTTTTCAGGTTTGTCTGGAGTATAATTAGTCGGCTGCTTTTCAAATGTAGCTCACATCACTAGTTTCTCCAAAGTTTGCTCTCTTTGGCTTCAATTCCTTATTGTCACGTTTGTTTGGTTGGGTTTTTTTTTATCATAGTGGAACACCAGATTATAGAGTTATAATGCACCAACAAATTCTTTAAGAGGCAGAATTTTTAATGTGTTCAAAGATATTAAAGATTTAAGATTTTCCTTCCCTAACACCGTAGCAGCTCGATCAATGAGAGCTGCTTTAACCAAACACATATTGACTTCCAGACTTGTGAAACAAGACTTAGTCTTTACTGTGACTTTTAAGCTTTAATAATGAGGGAATAGTATGAAAGGGCAATTTCTTTTTCTTTTACCAATGGCTTAACAATGAAGCAAACATTGATATTAAACTCATTAGCACAAGGACAGAACTGAAACACCCTCTTGGCTGACATTTAAATGAAACATCTGCGATATTGTGTCCAAATCAATGAGAAATTAAATTCCCATCACTTGGACTCAAAGCAAACATTTTCAGACCTTCGCCTGATTCCTCACCTTGACCTTTATCATGATTGGATGGACTGGATCTTGTCAGTGTTATCTTGACTTGACCTCTGGCGTCATTTTTTCCTCTCATGTCCTCTAAGAAGGATAATGTTTCTCTGGTTATTTCAGAGGGACTTGATTCTAGTTGTGGTTTGTTTTGACTCCCCTGTAGATGCGGCTGTGAAAAAAAAGAATCTTATGGCAGAGGCAGTGACATACTCAAATCTGAACGAGCATGGAAGCAAACAAACAAATCAATCAAGTGTGAGATGAATTCATTCAGCTGCTGTCATGTAGTGCAGGTTGTATTTCACGCTGTCAGAAGTTTCCTCAGTCACAGTGTGTTTGCTGTGTGAAACAGAGAGCTGTTGTTATCCAGGAATATCTGCTCTGCCGCGTTGCTGGAAGTTAGCTTGACCCGTATTTGCACAGCCCGCCTTTTCTCGAAGCATAAAGATTGTGCCGTATGATAAATTATGCACAGCTCTTCAGAAGGCTTTTCATCTTAGTCTTTACAGCCTTTAGCCATGGAAATAAAGTCTGATTTAAACCCTGACTCTTGACATGCCGTTTGTATTGTTGGTGTAGCAACATCATTTCTCACTGTTTTTTTTTTTTTTTTTGTGCGTCTTATTCTGCAAGATAGTTTTTTCCACCTCAAAACGACAGTGTCTGCTGATGTCTGCATTTGGGCGGTGGTAAATCAGAGCGTTGACAGATGTCACTGTAGTGATGAATGCCTTCATCTCAAAGCAAGACACAAGGGGGTTTTATTCTTCTGTCTGTGGATGCCATGGCAACACAGATAGAGATATATGTGTGTGCATGTGTGTGTGAGAAAGAGAGAGAGACCTCCACCTTTCAACACCAGTTTAACTTCTGTATGGTATATCTTCCTACCAGTCTGGGCTTGTAGCTGTTACTGCTTAAAGAGCCGTGGATGGACTTTGACGGAGAGGGATAAGGACTTTAAAAACCACCACATGCAGGTTTGTATTTGCTATACTCAGTTTAAAAATTATCCAAACACAACTTTTGCGTGCTGTTTTAACTTGGCAAAGCGGGCATGCAAACTTGTCGATTCCACTTCAAACCAAAGTGGTGTTACTCAGAGCCACACTCAGTGATGGAACAGCGTGCTCCAGGTTGAGTAAGTGTCAGGAATGAATCACAGCGTGCGAAGCTGCAGCCATCAGTCAATTTGGCTAATGAGCGACTAAAATTGATGTTACTTCCAAGGCTAAGAGGGATTTGGGCACGAATCGAACATGACCATGATCAAAAGACGACCTTTTAAAACTTTCAGAGTTGCTCATAGATTAACAGTTTAAATTCAAAATTATGACTGAAGGAATACGTTCAATAAAAGCAGGTTGCAGGTGCAGCTAAATACATTAGAAAGTCGCTAAAAAGCCCAATGTTTCAGGAAGTCAAGAACAGTTTGTTTTAATTTTTTTAACCCTTTATTGCTGAATGTATCATATTTGATTCATGAGTCTCAAAGACCTTTATCTCATCAACATGATTTTTGAGGATTATCATTCCACTACAGGCTGCTGAAGTTTTATTTTGGCCCTTTTTCAAAACACACACTTTTTTCAGGAAAATCATTGCTAATTTTCAAGAAGTTGCGATAAGAGCACCATCTAAATTCTTCCTCGTTTTTTAAAAAAAGTATTTTCTGCAGTGAATGAATGAATATTTAATAAAAACTTTACAAAAAAAGTTGCCAAAACTGCCCAATTTATCAAATATGATACAAAAAATATATCATACATGAAATGATATGGGTGCCTTTTGGCATTTTGTCTAGCTTTGTGCACTCAACTATAACCATGAGGAGGACAACTGATTTTACAGCTCTACTTTGTTTTTCATTTACATATTCAATATTTTAAGTGCTTTTTTAACTGTGTATTTTTAAGAACTTTATTAACTGCTTTAATGCTTTTGGTTAGAAAATGTCATCCATGATAGAAGAGAAAGGAAAAAGACTGTTACATCCCCTCAGTGCATTATTCTACAAGATAAACCTCGGCCCCTTTCTGTCACCTCCGTTTTACCCTCCTGATACCTGAGAGCCACACTTGTTCCACCTGACACCAGCAGACACTGGTACAGGTTGTAATACTGGAAGTAAGACATCTTGAACATCTCTTTGGTAATGTGACAAAGACAGAGATAGATTGGCAGATCGAGGGGGGGAGGTGGACACAGAGAGGACGCAGTGATCCAGAGAAATGAATTAGCCTGCTGTGAATTGAAGGTTCCAGCTCTGTTACCACTCTGCCAAAATTTCTCTTTCTCTCTCTGTCTCATTTTCTTCTGCTTGCTCAGGGAGGGACAGCTGAAAAGAACAATACTAAAATTGCATGTATGAAAGGGGAAATTGATTTGTGTCCATTTTTGAAAGTCATCACGTTCAGATATCGGTCCTCATCGACGTGAAGTCTGACAGTCGTTCTGCTCGTGTTCAGTCCTCAGCTGAGGAAGCATAGCCCATCACTCTCTCATAGTAAAATACTTCCACAATGAACACATACATGCACAAACATGGGCTGTACGATTGCATCCATATATTCATAACCGGTGAAATATGACAGGAAGCTCCCAGAGACAGAGCATCTGCATTTTCTCTGCTTCAGCACACACGGGAGGAGCGAATCCCTCTCAGGTGGGAGTGGATAATGAAAGATGAATGATGTGAACACAAGGTCTCATATAGGCGTCTGATCACACAGAGTCTCTTTCTGACTTTCAGCCCTTCTGCCTCTTTTTCTGTTCTTTGCTTCTTATCCGGTGAATCACTTTATTTGGGGTGCGATGGATCATAAAGTAGGGTGCAGGCATGCCTCACTGTTACAGCCTGGCTGTAACTTACCTGCACATTTTTACATCGCACATATTTTCGCGGCTCATTACATTCAGAGTCTTTGGTGTGTGTCCTGAAGGGTGGTTTTGGTCTGAGGTATGGGTGAAAAGCCTGCTTCCTCTTTGCTCTTCTAAATAGAATTTGACAGTGGGGTGAAAATCTTAAGCGGCATGTGTTTGACCAGGAAAATGGCGATTGTGTTGACAGACAATTTACTGCACACAGAGCTTAATGAAAAGAATTAATAGTTTCAGACGGGATTGATTCAGGAGTGTTGAGCAGACTGATGACTTTCTGGTGGAAATCAGACACATCATCCTGTGTGAGTAATTCAATTAGCTACTTGTTAGCTGCAGTATCAGTGTGAGGAAACCATGTAAAGCAGCAAACAATGGGTTGAACTTCATGCTGTGTGTATGAATAGTATCAACCAGCAGTGTTTCACAAGGCATCAGAGAACAGCCTGTATGGTCAGTAGAAAAGTCAGAACACAGTCGGTCATGCAATTCCATGCAAAGCCTAAAAATGAAATCCAGATGTTTTCCCACAACACTAGATTTACAATTTTAATTGATATTTTCCCCCTCTCAGAAAAAAAAAACAGAACACTCCCAGTGTGCAAAAATTACATTATTCAAGTTTTGCCTCTATGTTGTCAAAATATTTTCCCAAACCAAACAGAATTTCCCTCTTAAAGTTAAAATGTGTCATTAAATGTTGATTATGTAGTTCAAACGTAGGCAGGTTTGACGTCAACACTCAAGGCTGAGTATTTTCACAGAATATTAACATGAATCTCTCTACCATCGTGAGGGCCTACCATCATGAAAACAGAAAACTACATTTTTTTGAAACACTGCAACAACTTACAATTGGACTACAGCAAGAAAAAAATCTAAATTTTTGATTTTTTAATACTTCTATAGAAAATAATTCAAATTAATTGATTTAGTTGATATATTGTCCAGCCCTACTCTCCTCTCTCTTTCGATGGATGATGGTTGTAATAGCAGAAGAACACTGGCGAACCGTTGTGAAATTCGATCGTAGTTTCCGGTAAGTGCGTAGCTGCAGTGTTTGATGTGGGACAACACTACCCTGTAAGATTTAGAGCACTGCTCCAGTAAGTGCAGAGTGTACACTTCATGTTAGTGCACTTAGGAAAGTGCGCGATTTGGGACACAGCACGCGACTCATGGAAAAACATAACAATCAATACTTCCTGGTTACACACAATCACATGGTCCTGAACCAACCAATCAGAAACTAAACGAAAACCACAATTTATATTTCTGTTAAAACTTTAAAAAATGAATCACTTAGGATATAATATTATTTTCATTTATTTCATGAATTACTGAAGGAATCATGATTACTGGTCCTCAACATTTGAGGGGTTGAGGAGACGTTAAATGGAAAAGCATATCAGGAAAGAATCAATGGTATCACTTTCTTTAGCTCTATAAATTGAGATATTGGCTGATCTTGAATTTCAAATAGCCAGAAGAGGGTAAGGTTTTATACAAAATTCAGTAACAGTATTAAAAACACAACGTCAATAGTTTCAGTTCCCGGATTCTGATCAAAATTCAGAGAAGTGAACATTATTTTTAATGTTAAAACCTGTTGCAAGTCCAATGGTCTGACCCTCCCATTGCAACAGGAAGGATTTCTACAATATAAGTCCTGTAAAAGGTTGAATCCATAAAGATTCACAGATTACTTCACCTCTGTAAAGGCTGAATGCTTTAGTGTCATGAAACCAAGCAGTAAAATCCGACCGTAAGAAGAAATTAAGCCCAAGCAGAGGTGCTAAAACCTGACACTTTATTATTTTCAGAAAGTTTGGTCTCTCAGTAGAAAGAAGAGGACTCTCAAGAAATGGAGCTTCATTTTCTAACTGACAACAAGCCTCGTTCCGTCTGTTCCGGTGCAAGGTCCCACAGAGAGTGGGATGATGGGATAGGACGGTTCTAATCTGTCCCAATGCTTGGTGTCTTGAGCATCAACAGAGCGACTGTGGCACTTTACAACGAGCAAAGTGGTTCAATTGTCCGCAGGCAACCCTGCTCCTCTGCCAGCTCTGACTTAATCAAATCATCCTCCTCCAGAGTCACAAACAGACACGTCCTGCCTGCTCACGCTCGGCTCAGAGCGTCTCTGAATACCCAGCACAGCTTCCGACACAGACACCATGGTGCGCTCACCAGAGGTGTTTTCAGCGGTGACTAATTGTCTGCTTCCCCTCGGTGGTTCCAAAAACCTGCCTTGATATTTCGATGGCTGAGCTGTGAGGTCGAGCCTCGCAATTACCTCCTGCCTTGTAAACAAATTGTCCTCCAAGACGGTCTCCTGCCAGGAGCTGCGGAGCGCAGAAGAATAAACGACTTTATGCTCATTAGATAAAGCTCGCTGGGCTTTGTGGCGGCAAAAACTTGCACCACCTCAGAATAGAAATGAGAGGATCTGCGTTTCAGCACTATGTCAAGCTGAGACAGCGCTCTTTTTGAGGAGTCAGAGTTAAAACTCTGGATCAAGACATGCAGATTTGACTTTTTATATCAGATCTTTTGGATTATGAGGGGAATAAAAAGTGAAAGATATAGATGAGGTTGTTAGGAATAAAACACATATTTGTGTTGTTAGGAATAAAACACATATTTGTGTTACTCCTCATCTCAACTATGCTTTAAGTTTATTTTCTTAAAAAAAACAACAATTTAGTAACAATTCAGATTTAAGTCACGTTCCTGGTTTTTCATTCAGTCCTGTTACCGTAACAAATCGCCCCCTCTGAAAAATTTATAATATTAGTTACAACAACTAATAGTAGTATCATTCAGATCCTCTGCAGGCCATGGGAAGGTCAAAAGTAAGTTCACTCATTTATATTTCTGTATATTCCATAATATTTCAATCATGACTGAAGTGGCGGTGGCACAGCTATTAGCACTGCTGATTCACCGTGAGGAGGCTGCCGGTTTGAATCCTGGTCCAGACAAGGTGTGCCTTTTTGTGTGGAAATTGCATTTTCTCCCCGTTCATGCGTGGGTTCTCTCCAGGTGCTCCAGCTTCCTTCCACTGTCCAGAAACATGCTCATTAGGTGTCTCTGTGTGTGACGCCTCAAATACAGCTGCGTTGCAGCGCCGCTCTGCTGTGTGTTGACTGCGTTTGTCAACTCACACCGGCTGCGTGTTTAGTCGATCAAGCTGCAGGACTGACAGACAGCTGGAGTCGCAAGACTGCGGAATTCCTGCGCTTTCCACTCTGTTAATAAACCTCTCTTAATTCATGTTGTACTGTTAAACCTCCAACCCGTTGATTCCTGGTGTGTCTTCGCTCAATGTGTCGTTTTCGTGTATTGGTAAAGCTAATTATTGATCTAGTTTTGACACAGTTTGTTTTATTTTGAAAGTCTCAGGCTCTTTTTAGGTAGTTTCTGTACACTACTTCCTGTCCCGCTCGATCTTTTCTACTCTGAATTGATGCGTCACAGCTCTGGCATCTGGCAAAAATAGGATGGATGTGGATTAGCTGTGACCTGTTGGACCAGCCACGCAGTTGAACCGCAACAGAACGGATCCAGTGTGAGTTGACACACTGACTTGAATGGAAACCTATCTGATCTGGCGCCGTGACCGAGCAGAGCTGCAAAGCAGACGCAATCGGTGTATTTAAGCCGTCAGCCCTGCGATTGACTGGTGACCAGTTCAGGGTGTACTTCACCTCTCGCCCTAAGACAGCTGGGACAGACTCCAGCCACCTGCGACCCTGAACAGGATAAGATATCGAAGAAGATAAAGAACATTTACTTTTAACATCAGCTGTTCTATAGTTTTATTTCAAAGCACAATGAGACATTAAACTAAACATATTCAAATAAAAAACCAACAACAAAAAATTGTGGATCTGTAGTGTATTTGTAGTCTGAATTGGGCTCTAACTCGTGTTTTAAGTGTGAAAAGGTAACTGTAGCCTTTATTTATGTTTCCTGTTTGGTAACCTCTGCACACACAACAGGACAAACTAAAATTCTTGAAAAATGTAACAGAAGTTAAAAAAAACAACAACAAAAAAAAAATATGTACTCCAAAAAACTCAAGGGTTGAAAATTTGAATTTCAAAGTCTTTCAATGAGTTCCCTAAAAAGGGCGACAAAGAACACCACATAGTGGTATTAAATAATTCATCTAGCTTCATTCTTAAAGGGCCCGAAAGAGGATAATAAACACTCAAAAGCTACAGCTGGAATCAAACGAAAGTCCTTCCTTTGGCTCACTGGCTGAACAGATTTGAAGATGTCAATTCACCTGCTGTAAACACCCACCAGGCAGATTTAATGCTTGGAAAGTAGAATTAAAAGCAACCTTTTTTTCTAAACTCTGATACAGAATTTATTCATCGAGCTCTTTTGAAGAGAAGCAGGGGTGTAGAAAATCCTCAAACCCCATTTTTTATTTATTTGAGTGCGATAAAAGGACTCCTTAATGGCCGAGTTTGCTCTCATCTGATAAATAAGCACTAACGTTTTGCATACGGTCTCTTTAATGTTTGTCGGACTTCAAACACAGAGGAGGAGCAGCACAGCAGAGTTTAAATGTTTTAAGTGGCCTGAATTTACAGTGAGTAACACTGCGTGTGTGGGTTTGCCAGCAGCTGCATCACGAGAATCCTGCGCACCAGCTGGATGTGCGATGGCAGCTCCTGATATTAACAGAACTCTGTGGAAATACAGGATTAATAAATGACGGTGAGTTTCAAAAAGTCTTTAAAAGTCAGAATAATTAGTCATAAAGGCCCTAAAGACTCAACATACGCTGTAGATTTGCATCAAACCTTGAGACTCTCTGACATATGGAGGAGTAAAAATCGAACAGATGTTTATTTTGCTGTAGAGCATCTCAGAATGCAAAATGTGGCGTGAATCTCTCGCTCGGCTCTGCCCGTTTCATTGTGAGTCAGTGCCTTTCTGCTGCTGCATAATATACAGACTGAGCATGTAGAGATAAGCAGACGGCGTTTTTCATAACAATGGCGAAGGCGAGAAGGAGGCGTTTTGTTAAAAAAGTAATTTCAAGTCTTTAAAAATATGCTTAAATTACATCTTGCATAACCTGCAAAATACAAAGAACTTTTATTCTCAGTCAACTAATATCACTAGATCAAAAAAATACCAGATGTTTTTCGTTGTTTTGTTTTGTTTTTCACAGTATTTACAGACAGAAAGTGACTGAAAATGAAGATTAGGTAGATTTCACCAAATGAGACGTTTCTTTTTCAGGCCTCTCACTCCTCCGACCTACATTCACCAAATCCACGACACCTTGACTTGATAAGTTGCCCATGTGAACATGAATATCTGACATTGTTCAACCTGACTTCACACAGACTTTTTCCTGCCATCACCTGAATAAACGCCTCAATAAAGTCAGGAGAGCTGGATGCAGCCGCGATCAACCACCAGGAACAGGAAGTGTGAAAATGACGTTGACTTTTTCTTTTTAATTTATCTTCCTTTCTCAGTTGTCTTTGGTTTTACTGGAAAAGCGTGTAAATATTACATCTCCTGTGCATTTAACCCATGCTTCATTCGCTTTAAGAGCCATTCAACCGATTCCGTGCCATTTGCTTGTTGTGACTCTCTAAAATATCAATGTTGCCTGAGATGGTCCAAAGTCAATATTGTACCATCTCAGGGAACATTATGTAATTTTTAAAAAGGTCTTCAGTTGAAGATTGTTGCATTTTTCTCCGTCCTGTTGCCGAAACTCAAGTGGCATCTAAAAAGCATGTTTAAAAGTTGGTCATCTTATTCCCCGCTGCTTTTCTGCAGCACTTTGTGGTTGCTGTAAGTATTAGATTCATATTGTGAAACTGATCTTAAAGTCATTACAAATCTGAAATGCAAAATTCCTAAAAATCTGCATTATATTAACAAATACTTACACTAAAAACCACTGGACTAGAGCAGTGGTTTTCAAAGTTGGGGCCGTGGCCCCCTGGGGGGGGCACAAGGGGGGCCTCAGAAAATTAGAAGAAAGGGCAAAAAATAGAATCCAATTTTTTTTTTTTCTATTTAGTTATTCTTTTTATATAACCATTTTTCCTGAACCAATGGAGCAGTCCAACAGCTCTGCCGTGGAGGATTCTGCTGCTTAAAATCTAAGATCTCGTAAAAGTCAAGTAAAATTCAAAAATATGAGGCAGCATACATTAAGTATGGCTTTACAGCCATACAGAAAAATGGCCATGATTGCCCGTAATGTCCTATGTTTGAAGACCCTCTCAAATGAGTGTTTAAAACCTTCAAACTTTAGCGTCACTTGACAAAAACACCTGGCAGAGATTGAAAAAACAGTTGACTTCTTTAGATGTGAGAAGAGCATTAGGTCAGGCAATCTGCTGCATTCACAGCAAGCTACCTTGTCCGGGCGGGCCCTGAAAACATCATTTTTAGCCTCATACCACAAGCCAAAAAAAAAAAAAAAATGTTGGTTCGCAAGGGGGGTCCCCGTCCAGAAGCTAATGCTGTTTGGGAACCCCTGGACTAGAGGACTCTTCTGACTCCTGCTCCTGGTACTCAGTCCTGTTACTCCTCATTTGAGTAACAGGACTGAAAGTAACAGGAATGAGTTTTTAGCTTAGAATTAGAAAATACATAAAATATAACCACATGGCATTTATGCTAACAGAATGTCGACACTAAGCGCATTACAATGATTTAACAACAACAACAACAAAATGTATTTTAAAAACCATAACAAATAACATCCATCCACACAGTCACTGCACTGACATTCTCCTCTTGTTTCTGTGCTGGATGTATATATTAAATCATACAAACACACCTCCTCAGAAATCAATTGGCCTGTGCCCTTCTTGTAACCTGCCTGGTGAACTACAGACGCCTGATTTTGAGAGAAATCTATACTATCTGAGCTGAGCGCATTGACATTGAGTCGATGGGAATCAGCTGCACTTTTTCCATGCGGTGCGAGTGCAGCTCTGCAGAGTAACGACTGGTTACAGAGGCAGAATGTGCATCGCTTTAACATAATGAGCCTGATGACAGGAAGTCTGCAGCAGTCGCTCACTCTCAGGAGCCGTGTAGATTGTTTCGTCTATAACTGCCCTGAGAGGGAGACTGAGAAATTGCTTTACTTTTTTTTTCAGTCTCAGTGTCAAGAGGGCAACTATTTAAAAACAGCAGCGTAAAATAATGTTTTACCTGAGGCTGCTGTAAAACAAAAATGACTATCAGAGATGACCCGATAAATACACCCCAGCATGCTTGGAAAAAGATTCAAAACTTGTAGTTGAAAGTTAACAGGATATATCCTAACATATCAGCGATATGTAACAAATGTAAGATTAAGGTTGGAACACTCACGGCTTGAATACACCGGCTGCGTCTGCGTTGCAGCTCCGCTCCGTCAAGGCGCCGGATCAGTTTAAAATCCATTCAAGTCAATGTGTCAACTTACACTGGATCCGTTCCGTTGCGGTTCAGCTGTGTGTCTGGTCCGACATGTCGCAGCTAATCTGCAGCCATCCTATTTTTGCCGGATGACGGAGCTGTGACGCATAAGTTCAGAGTAGAGAAGATCGAGCGGGACAGGAAGTAGTGCACGGAAACTACATAAAAAGAGCCTGAGACTTTCAAAATAAAACAAACCGTGTCTAATCTAGATCGTATTTAGCTTGATTACAATAGCAGGTCTTCACAATGAGCAGAGATACGCGAGTGGTCAACAGGTTAGAGTTAACCCAGGGGAAACAGTGAAAAACATGGATGAGGAGAAGCTTATCATTGAGGTGGGAAACCACAGAATAATTTATGACCCAACACATCCTTTTTATAAAGATAATCTCAAAAAGGAAAAGGCATGGAAGAGTGTTTCAAGTGTTTTGGGAGTGAATGGTGAGTATTGCACTGTACAGTATTGTAGTACTACTGTTTGCTTCAACATTCTCACGGGATCGTGAATTACCGCAAGATCGTGAGTTACCACGAGAAGTCCTCGGTCTCGCGACTCCAGCTCTGCGGCTTGCCGGACTCGTGACGCAGCCGGTGTAAGTTGACAAACGCAGTCAACACGCAGCGCAGCGGAGCTGCAACACGCACCCGGTGTATTTGAGGCGTCACTCATTAGTTTTGGACGTGTCCCAGTCTTCACTCATTCTGGTTTTTAATCTTTGATTTTTATTCAAGGGCATTTAAAAGGCTGTGTGAACCCTGCCCCCTGGTGGCTATTCTAGGTTCAGCGTGTGACTCGGCTCATTACTCAGTACAAAGTCTATTCAGCGGTCTTTATGTTTTGGTGCCATTCTGGCTGGAGACCTAAAACACTGAAAGTCACGTAATGTACCTTCGGTTAAAATGTGGATGAGGGACCTCAGCGAGACAATATGCATGGAGAAACTTCAATATGAAAATGCAGTAAGACGGGCAATTTTCGATGAAGAGTGGGAGCCAGTATTACAATACCTGAAGGACTTGAGAGAGTTCAATGATACAATATGAATGATAACTCTGGACCACTCTGCAACGGTGCTGACTGTAAATAGGCCCTATTCCTTATCTTACGCTATTATTTATTTTTTAATATTTATTGATTGATTGATTGATTGATTGCTTAATTCCTTCTTTTCTAGCTCTTGCTGTTTGTGTTTTGCCACAGTATCCAAGCTGTGTAAAGATCCGTCATTGCTATATCTTTTTATGTTTATTTCTGCTGTTGTTTTCTCTTGTTGATGTTGTTTTTGACATCTTATGTTGTTGTTATTGTTGTTTTTGTTTTTATTTATTACAAAAAAAACCATAAAAATATGATTGCTTTGTAGGAGACATGTATTTCATCCAATGTGCACCTGGAAACAACAACAACAAAAAAATAAAGATTAGAAAACAAAACAACAAAAAACAAAACTTGTAGTTGACCCTTTATAAAACTACACTCACAACACCATCTTGCTATGAAATCACAAAAAAAAAACAAAGAAGACATTTCTGGATTCTGTTCTGCAGCTTACCTTTTTTAACCCGGCAGAAAAGTCCGATTTTGTAGTAAGAGCGATATAAGACAACACGAATGGGGGTTTGGAAAACAGTCGATGGGTCAAACAAATACAAGAAAAAATAGAATAATGATTTAGGAACTGATTCAAGTATCCCCCTGTCATCGTGTGTTATCAAGGTACCACAGTTTGTGTCTTTACATCTGGGATTAGGTCGTCTCCATCTCATATGTTCAAAGTTTAAGTTAAGTAAGTTTAAAGTTAAGTTAAGTAGCATAAACTAGATCATAAAATAAAGACTAACTACAAACTAATGTCTTGGTTCAGGGTTTGGATTCTGGTCTAGACTAATCGAATAGTTCATGTAACAATGGTTCTGTCTTTTACAAAGAAATATTTGTAGAGCAGTAACCAGCGAATATCTAATTGTACTTTTGCTTGAGGTTTTTTTTCTCTCCTGAGCCCTTCTTGCAATCCAAACTCCCAACTTCTTTCTGTTGAAGTCGATGAAGTTTCACTGAGCCCTGACGTTGATTTGAAAGAGGTCACACTCCTGTCTGTCATCCAGAAGAAACTTGCAGTGATTGCCAGTTGAAATGTGCGGCTCCTTTTCAGGCTTAATTAGCATATGACGCTTCGGACGTCATTTTGGGAAGCAAAGGAGGTACCGATGTCATAAACCAACGCTTCTATGTGGAATGAAATGTACCTGCAGAAAATCTACACACATCTAATTCATACCTGAGTGGAGAAAATTGACATTTAAAGGTATTATGCAATAAATCGTGAAATATTTCATCCTGAGTTGTTGCTGAGTCACCCTTTATACAAATCCTTACATTAAAATACAACAGAGATGAATTTAAAATGCTGTCATCCAGCTCTTAACCTTTGCGCAACACGTGGAGTTTAAATTCTAATGCATGTTACATATTCAGTATCACTTCTCTGCCTTTTCTGGAAGCAAAATGAGACTCTGCATATTTATTATGTCTCACTTGACCACACAGCCCTGCATGTGTCGATCGGATACTGGGCCAATCATCGTACTTTAAGTGTGAAGGCCACAGAGTGAGCTGCTCGACTTGATGAGTAAGAGGAGAGAAGATGTTGAACTGTCCCCTCATCAAGCCTGACTCTGTTAGTTATTGCTGCAAATGCGCCCTTGGAAAATTACTCTTGAGTCCAGATTATTCAAATGTTCCCTGTCATCTGCTTTTATTTGATACTGCACTGCACATTGACTATGCATGTCCTTCCCTCCATAATTGATTTGCTTGTAAACAGCTTATTAGTGCAGAGATTGCTTTAGGACTCAATAAAGTCATCTCATTAGGAGTGGGGGGGTGGGGGGGCATTAGTGCTGATTAATATGAAGCTTGAATACTGATGATGCATCATTCAGAGGAGAGGAGGGTGATGTTTTCTCCTCCTCGTCCCTGATAAATCCTGCACAATCATGCTTTTATTTGAAAGAAACAAAGCAATGCATTATCAGGCTGCATGGAGCAACAGAAATCATGTTAGCATCCATCTCAGCTGTTCGCTCCATCTGTGCGCGCTCTTTGCTTTGCAGCCACACACACACACACACACACACACACACTCACTCACACACTTTCTATCTCTCCCGTTCTCAGCAGTATGCCAGTGGGCAGCTCTGGTGCGAGAATGCCATCTGTAGTCAAACCATCAGATGCATGCTGGCGGCTGTCCATGCCATGCCCTGCTTATTCATCACAGCCCGGCACATGGCAATGATGGTAATTGATTTCATTGAGGCCTTCAACACCTCTCCTCCTCCTCCCTTCTTCCTACTGCTGCCTACAATCTCTGACAACTGTGAGAGCTCTTATTTTTGGGGGGTCGGAGAGACAGGTGTGATTGTAAATGACAGGTTGCAGAGAGAATCCTCTGATGATTGTGTTGCATGTGCAGCGGTGTATGAAGCATCAGTGTGTAGGTTGTTATTGTGCATTCAGGCTTGAAGCTGCATGCGTCTGAAGGAGTAGGAGGGCGATGAAGGGGAGTGACAGGGCTGAGTGCTGCTGCAGAGGGACAGACATCACTGGTTCAAGCTGAAAGAACGAGGCCGGTCAATAACACTCGGTGCCTGCCGCAGAGGGTCTACATTAGCGGGGGCTTAGTGAGAGTCGGTACGCTGGGTGATGCTGCGGTTCTCCTGGCAATTAACTCCACGAAACCCCACTCTGTTTTAATGGAGGTTTGTAAAAGTGCAGTAAACACACCTCGCTTGCCTGAGTTACCCTTATGACCATGATTGTGTTGTAGATAACTGTAAACAAGACACCTTTCAAACAAAAACAGTGACAGGAAAACAACTCGTACCTGTTGTCTGCTGCCCACAAATCAGAAGCTTCAGATTTCAGCCGTGCTCTCAATTTGTTTGATAAACAGCTGCACATGCCTGACTCTTCAAGGATTCGAGGATAAAAAGTTAAAATCTCAGTGTTTTTTTTTTTTCCATTTTGTACAAATACTTGATATCATAGATGATGTGATCTTTTGCCCTGTCCCAGACTGTAAACTTATGCTCTCAGACATTCCCATATGATTGTGAGTAAATAAATAACTTTAAAACTTTTCAACTACAGATTATGCACTTTTTCCCAAGTGCACATTTTTGCTGAACTTCTTGAACTGTGAACTTGGTGTGAGGAGAGACATGGTTCTCTAGCCTCCATCAAATGCAAATAAGTGTTTAAGATTGAGCTAAATAAAAAATGTGCAAGTAAGTTGGAGAAAACTTTTTTTTTTTTTTTTTTTTACGATACGAGCAGAGCGTATAGGTTCATTTTTACTCCCAGGATTGTACTGCTTTTAGAAATATTTCCAGATAATTATTCACAAATGGTTGACTTTTATAGACTTTTCTCCTTTTTTGGTTTGTTTATATATATATATATATATATATATATATATATATATATATATATATATATATATATATATATATATATATATATATATATATATATATAAAATAAACACTGTACTCTCAGGCACATACATTTATGCTGAAAATTGATCATTTGCATTATTATGATACTTACGTGATTGTAATAAGTAATAAGTGAGCCATAGCTTAATTGAGCCTATGCAAAAGCATTAAGGCTAACTGTTGTTTTCCAATACTTATTGACCTAAATTAGTTTTTTTACATTATTTTTTTGGGGGCTACTAAAACCTTTTTAATTTTTTCTTGACCAAAACTATCACTACTGCTATCATTAAAGTCTGTCAAGGTTCTGGGCTCAGGCTTATGTTGGACACTGGAATATTTTGCACTGTAACTTAAAAGAAATGAAGTACCTTCAGTGGCCACAAGAGGCTGGCTCCAAAAATGAGTAAAGCCCCATACAGCCTACTATTAAAATCCCCAACTGCACACGAAATGAAACCAGTACACTTCCTGCTTTGAGAGATATTACAGGACTGTGTTGTTGGTTTTTTGATCCATGAAAAATGCACGGTTGAGGTTTTTTTTTCTTTTGCAAACATTTTGATAAAACAACAATGCCTAGGTCATCCATAACTGAGGCGAGGTTTAAATGATAACAATTGTATAAACAATTATTGGACATATGGCTCACTGTAAGCATAGCTGTACAAACGTCTGTGAGGTCTTTTCTCCGTCTGTTATTGCATTGCATTCTGGTTGACCCTCATAATTTTTTTTCGCACCAATTAGCAGACATCTGAGCTTATCTGAAGGATAATTTCAAGTCTTTCCTCTCACAAAGTTTATTTTCTAATTAAGTGCAGTCTGTCAGAAACAGTTCTTTGGTTCCTTCGAGTAAGCTGGTTTGTTTATCCACAGACATGAACTCAGGGTGACATGACGACGTCTTTAAAAGCTTTCTAAACGACTAGCAGCCATCATCTCAAACACAGTAATGGGTTAGGGTTTGACTGGAATTTGTCACTATTTCAGCCAGCTCTGAGCAGATGTAAAATATCATTATTTAACACTTTGAGGATACATAGTTTCTACTGACCTGCTAGAGTTATAACAGGGTAAATAAACCTGTTTCTTTAATGCTGTTGATTAAATCTCTTATGAGCAGTAGCACCACAATGATTAACTTGGTTTGCACTTCATGAACACCTAACAGTTCCTTTTTACAGGTCAAATAAAGCAGTTTAGGCCTTGTAGAGATAAGAAACTTGTGGAACAAATCAGTTGACTTGCAGCATTATCAAATTTTGTAAGATTATGCAGGCATCAATATTTTCTGCATGTTTCAAAGCTGACCAGATTGAGTTGTGCAAAAGACAGCTTTACTCTTTAGGATTTTAACTTTATGATTAAAATACTTGGAAAAAAAAAAGTTGACTTTCATACAAGAAGAAATCTAAAATTGGTTTCTGCAAGTACACATGTTTTGTATTCATGTGTGTGTTTGACCGGGGGTTTCTGTGTCTGAGCAGCACCATCTCAGCCTGTCATTACCTATCGCTGCACACAGCGCCTGAAAACGAGGCCGGCATTAGGATGGGCGGCAGGTGGGAGGCAGGTCCACGGAAAGATCAATGCAATTTGCAAAGTGCCTTCCACACAATTTCAGTGTTGGATTGTCTCCAGGAGTCAGAGCGAGAGGGTACACAGCAAAGGATAAAAGTCATTACTCAACTTAACTTCAACAAAACTCAACGACTTTTTAACCCGACTGTCAGAGAGGACACATGCAGACTGATGGAGGGAAAGTGTAGCTGTGCCACCTGCGTCTCCTGTCTGACATGAAGTCATACAACAACAGAAAGCAGGGCAGCTGTCAGGACATCCTGGCACAGCAGGATTGATATCAGTGTACATGTCCCACTTTACACTTCAGACTGTGAATTGTAGCTCTGCTTCAAAGATTAAATCTTATAAACTCTAAGTTTGTCCTCCCCTCCCCTGTCAGAGGACACACGCAGTGATCTACAACGATGTCTGGTACTGACTTCAGATGTTAATGTACCTCCTGACTCCTAAAAGAGACCTTACATGTTTATTCAAAGTGTGAGATAATGCACACAAGCTGAAGGTCTGAGATTAAACTTAACATTTCCTTCTTCTGACCTTTTTTTTTGGAGGTTTGTCCTTCCTCCTGTTTTTATCACTTTCATGTTTGGGAGGAAGATCAGTCATGTTGGAAAGACCTGTGATAAGTTTGGACTTGTTTCACTTCTCTTTACATCGTAAGGTGTAATTCCTTCAGTACTACTTGGCCTGCAAAAAGAGAAAAACTTAATAACTTCAAAACAAGAACTTTGGCAAGTTAGTTTTTCAATAAAACTTGGGTTTAATGCTTTAAATGATACCTCAATTTCTAAGAAACCTGATGTAAAGTGAGTACAAGAGAAATGACCCCCTGCTCTTGACAAAAGCAAATCATAACTGGCACGAAATCCAAGGTTCCAAGGATGGGAAGTGCCAGCCCATCTTTTTTGCTGTTTAGGTTTCATTGATTTTCAATTTATTGAAGTGACACCCCGCCCTGCGATTGTAACCAGTCCAGGGTGTACCCCACCTCTCGCTGGATAGAAAGCTGGGATAGGCTCCAGACACCCCACAACCCTGAGCAGGATAAGATGTGTAGCAGAGGAATGAATGAATGAAGTAACACCTCAAAAAAAAAAAATAAAAAAAAAAATCAGACAACGCTACAACAGATTTAACGCTTACGCTGTCAATACTTTCAGGTTCAAGGACAGAGTCCACACAGGCCTCCCCTCTCCAGAGTGTTTCTGTATCTTGGCCTCTCAGGTCTTCAGGGACAGAAGCTGCAGTTGTAGGATTCTAAAATAAATCTGATGTACTCGGCACAATCAATGACTCTTCCACAGCTGGCCTACTTTAGCTGCCTCACACACTGAACCGTGATCAGCAAACAGCATCTAAACACACACGGCAGCCTCCCACCAGAGACCGCCTCCACCAGGCTCATCTATTTTTCATTTTGGCTGCGTCTGTCTGTCACTGTCACATTTCTCACAGGCATGCTTTGGGAATACTTCACTTCTTGTAATTAAATTTGTAATACTGTTTTTGCATTTGCAGTTGTATTAATTGATTTCCACTTGAAATTTTGATACACGATTGGGATTTTTGTTGTGATTATTTGAAAATCAGATTTTGACAACAGAATAGCACGTGGTACTGTATCTACTCTGGACAGGTGGCAGCTTGATTCAACACTATAGACACCTTTGATTATTCTTTTGTTGTTTTTGTTTTTTCATCTCTATCTTTAACCTTTTGTTTATTGAGATAATCTGACAAAGCCTTTGTTTTATCTTCACCAGTAAACACCCCACCTCTGCTAATATGCTGTGAAGTACGCTTGTGGCCACAAGTCTGGACAATAGATGAAACATGTTCTGTTAGCGTGGTTTTATAAAAATTTAACCTCTATGTTGTTGATATTGTTATGATAATGGTTGAAAACATGCAATTGTAAACTGACCCGCATTTGGGAACCAATGGCCTAAACAGCACCTTCCTCGAAATCTCTGAAGGCTTTCACACTGGCACGGTTCTGTGCCGGTTCCAGTTCTAGAACCTAATTTTGAACCAGTGGGTGTGTTAAGACCAGCAAAAAACAGGTTGAGAACCTGAAAAGTTGGTTCACGGCTGGAACCAAAAAAAGTTGGTTCCTGCTAGGAACTGTGACATCATTAGTGGGCGTGTCAAATTCTGTGTTGATAAAATGAGCAGGAAGGTGATGCCCTCCCACATTTGTTCTGCTTCTAATGGTAGAAATGGAGAAAGCACCAAGGTTCTGAGAATCCATAACCGAACCGCTTCCAGAACCAAAACCGTGCCAGTGTGAAAGCCCACTAAGTGCACTCTGTCAGGGTCCCCACGTGTCCTGGAAAACCTGGAAAATGACTGACCAATTTTCTAGTCACAGAAAAGATCAAATGTCCTGGAAACGGTTAGGTTATCCTGGAAACTAAGTTATTGTCCTCCTGCCGTTTGAGCAAACGCAAACAGGTTAAAGTTTTTGCATGCATGTCTTCTGTCACATTATCTTTTGAGCAACATTAAGGCACAGCACTTTTAGCCAGTGTGGCGCCCTACATAGCACTGTGCGGTGCGGTGGTTAGTGTTGTGGCCTCCCAAAAATTGGAGTTCTGGGTTCGATCACAGGCTGGTGTGTCTTGGTGTGGTGTTTGCCTCCCGTGACATTAGCAGCCAATCAAATTTGCATTTCCACTTAGAGCAGTTTTGCAGCCCAGTGCTTCAAATTAAGGCTGCATGATAATGGGAAAAAAATGACATATTGCAAGATTTTTGAATTCTGCAGTATATATTGGGATATTTCTAAAAGTTTACTGCTTCACTCTGTTCAGCTGAATTCTCCCTGAAATGACGATAACAGACTCACCATGTTGCCTCTCTCTCTTCCTCCATGAATGCTATTTGCATATAACACCTTATGTGATATTAACTATAAACAAACTGTCAAATTGTCAAAATCTCTGCTATGCTCCGCTAACATTTATCGCTCCCTCTCTCTCAGTCGCTCGACCACTCACGCGGCACGTCGCTCTGCTCGACCCTGATAACAGCAGGTGAGATGACAGAGTGCTGAGAAGGACCTCTAACTGTGCAAGTTTGTGCATTTCATGTGGTAAAATATATAAATGGATGCTTTTTAGTTCTATTTGTAATGTGATTGGGCGTAGACAGGCTACATAAACTCAATTGAATGGCTCAAATGTATTTTTTTGGCCCCAGATGGACTCATTTTTTTTTCTTAACATTGCAAAACTCATGATGTGACTTTTGCGCACAATATATTGTGCGGCTCTCCTTACAATTGACTTTGTCGCTGGATTTAGGCAGTGAAAACTTTAGCTGTTACATGTTGATTTGAACTACTGGGATGGTGTTAGCATAAGTCTCTCAGATGTCACCTGCGCTGCTCCTGAACCAGACTTTCCGCACACACATGGCCCGCCTACGTCACCATGAAGCGTCTGTTTACATGGAGTGCGGCCTGTGTGTGGTTGTGGCGATCATGTTCTGCCCGTGCTCATGCTTTAAGTGTATCGTGCTGAAGTACACCTCTCTGAAGCGTGCAAAAGAGGAGAAGTGAACCTGCTTGAGCACGGTACATTTGGCCAGTGTGACCACACCCTGAGTCTCCACACTAACAGTCAGTAGGGTGCCCGTCAGTCACATGAGCGGAGCTGTGCCTCCGATTGGGTGACCTCGCGATCTTAATATTGTCTAAACTGCAGAGTTTCACCCCCTGTATAATGCCATTAGCAAAATTAGCAATTCAGACCAGAGACATTTTTTGTACCAGGCTGTAAATATCTTTATTTTGGCTGTGAAAATGTCTTTTTTGGTTTGGTGTGTTTGTGACTTCCAGTCCTTCTGGAGCCAGCCTCAAGTGGACACTCGACTGCAGATTTTAGTACTTCTGCATTGTCTCATATTTTCAGACCAGAGGTTGCTGCTTGGATTTAATATTGTTTAATAAGCATTACAGCTTTCAACAAGTCAGTTTTTCTCTGTGGCAGCTGAAAATGTCCTGGAAAATAATTTCAAGAAATTTCAAGAATTTCAAGTGGGAACGCTGCTCTGTGACAGTATATACAGCGGCAGCTATGAATGTCTGGCTTCAACATATCAGAACTACAGAGGAAACTATGCTCGCTTTAGCTGCTCTATAGCTTGTTGACCTCCTCTGTTAGCGATTGCCAGTCTTAGTCTCTACAAACAGACTGCATTTGCATATTTTCTGCAACGTGATGAATTCAGATGAGTCGATCATTATAAAAAGGCACAAACTGCAACTCGCTCTATTAAGCCACAGTTGTTTGAAGTACGAAAGGACACCGGGAAAAGCCAAGTAGAGTGGAATAGAGAATCCATTGCCAGGCAGCATTTTGGTGGGCTAATTGCAAAGCAAGCATACAGACACTCACAGAACAATGGGGCGAGTGGAGCGGGCTCAAAGTAGATTTCATGGAATGTATGAATCAGGCTGTATAATTTGGTGCCTTTCAATTAAACTTCCAACATAAATCTCAGGAACTTCTCAAAAAAAGAAAAAATCTTTTAAATTTCGTTATAGAGTTTATATTTTCAGGAAACGGACACATCACCGCTCCCTTAATGATCGTAAAGTATCATGAAATATTGAAGCTCTACAAGTTTGATCCAGCAGCTCTTGTAAAGGTTGAGTAAAAGCTAATGTGGTGAAGTTCCAGGCAGTTTTTCAAAATTTTATGAGGTTTATGAACGGCTTGAAAAAGTCAAACTGAGGCATGTTTCACCTCCAGAGGCTAAACATTCAGGAAGTAGTGTAGCCCGCCGACAAAGAGAGCAGCTAAAAATAATGACAGCATGTTTCGCTGGTGTGTTCTCTCTAATAGAAGAATTGAATTATTGCAACATTCAGAGATCTTACTGAAGCCCTCTAAAGGCCCTGTACCTTCAGAATGAAACAATAAAAAACATTTGTCATCCTGGACAAAAATGTGATGTTCATTTCCAGCAGCGCTGTGTGATTTGGGAGAAAATGGAGCCCGCTAATGGCATCCATGACTCATGAGAGTGCAGAGTATCTGGAGTAAAAACCCAGAGTCTGGATGGTTTACTTTTTAAGAGGACCTGCAGAGTGAACTCAGGTTACACTGAACAGCCAAGCTCAGGAGAAAATGGTAGAAAGAACGACTCCACACATGAAACGGGGGATATAAAGAAATATCAGATATCTTCTCCTCAATGTATCATGTAAATGGAGTGGTGAGTCCCGTGTTCGTCCCTCTGAGTGATCGACTGTTCAGACTGGAATTCTCTCAGCGAGAGATGTTTGCCTGAGAGACGATGTGTGCTCATCTTTTCACCTTGTGAGGGAGCTGAGAGATGAAAGACTGAGACGACTGTTGATTGAAAAACTTCTGTAGTTTACTTTGCGTGACCTGCTGTAATGGACTTGTAAAGCATGTACCCTTCACTTCCTACAGCCCTTTAACTGAGAGACTATTGGAAACCCCAAAAATGAAACCAGAGTTGGTGAAAGTCATGATGTATGATTATTGTCTTGAAGGAATTTTAACCCTTTGATGACAGTTGTCCCGAAATTTGAGACATACCTGATTTAGGACATCAGATCTTGATGCAGCTGAGATGACCTTTTTATATCCCACTAATGCCTATTGATTCATATCCTACACATTCCTAGGATCATATCAAATGCACTATGTCACAATATTTTATATAACATAAGATAGAATAGAATAAAATGTACTTTATTATTATCCCTGAAGGGAAATTTAGACGCTACGCAGCAAACAAGAAAGTTTATAGTGCAAAAAAATTCCAAGGATATATACATAGAAAAATATAATAAGTTTCAACTAGAAAAAAAGTCCTTCAGAGACAACAGCTTGGCCATAATTCTCCGGCATATGTGACTTCACCACAGGGTTCAAGACTGAGCTGGCTTTCTTCACTTGTTTGTTCAGTCTCACTCTCTTGTATCCTGTCCGCTCACAGCACGTGAAATCCTGCAGCGGTGTTAGCTCCGTTAGTCATGTCTCTGTGATTAGCATGATGCTGTTCTGCTGGTATGCCCTCTGGTGCTGCGTTAGCACCCCTAGCTCGACCATCTTATTGGAGATAGTTCTTACACACCGCAGTACCAGCACGTCATCCTCACCTCCTTCTCCTCAGCTCATAGGGAACATCAGGCCTAGCATTGGTTAGCATCGACATGCTATGGGCTTCCAACAGCTGAAATCTTGTGTGTACTGTAAAACAATGCAACCATGGTTACATATAGGACCTCCAGACACACCCAGGAAAAAGCAATAAAAACAAATAAAGCACATCTGCAAACATAACAAGTTTGGTGTCACTGGCCAACGAATGAGACATAAAAAGTACACACTCCAAATACAGCTTAAAGGAAGAAAAAGAGGGGAAAAAAGAGAACAAAGAGAGCTGCTGCCACTCAAGCAGCACTAATCTGTTTATCTGTTTACCTATCTATCCATCCACAGTTTATTATCTGTAAGAATGCAAAAACACACAAAAACATTTTCTAAATATAAAACTGTAAATAATTCAGGCAGTAAGGGGTTAAAAGGTCATGGGATTAGAAATGAGTAATGCTTTTATCTGCTGCACTTCAGCACTAATGCCAATACAGATCAAACGACTTCCAAGGTCTGACAGTACTTTAAAAATGAATTGAAGCGATATTCTGTTTTTACCAAAGTTGAAAAGAAAAGCACATTTTGGATTCTATAGTCTGCCCCGTATGCTGCAGACTATATAATCCAAAATGTGCTTTTCATGATTGTGTGCATGCAACGAAACTTGAATTTTTTTTTTTTTTATTTTAGAATGATTTCAATTGAGAAAGCAAGAGTTGTAACACCATTTGCCCCCAAATGTCACAGTACATGTTCGATTTCTCAGGTTTCTGGGTTGCAAGAATCAGAATCAGCTTTATTGGCCAAGTGCAGTGATGGCCAACATTAGTCTTTTAGAACACCTGATAGATCTAAAAGTATTGACCCTTTCTTGCTTCCAAATCATGATCCTGAAACACACAGATGGTTGCTCTGAGAACAACCAATATCATTTGGTTTGTCCATCTTTTGCAGCAGTCACAGCAGCACATGTCTCTGACATAGTGTCAATACATTTCCTGTATCAATACAATGAATATCATACACAACCTGTGCAAGTCATAACTGTGATTATGATTCCAAAATAAAAACAATAAATAAATATTTTTATAAAACAGATGTTAATTTAAAAGATATTTTCCCGTAGTGTGAAAATGTGCCTCTCACATGAAGGGATGGTATCCAACAAGTCTGTGTCCTCTCGATGAAGATACCTGCTCTGTTTTAAAGTCTCAGTGGATGCTGCAACCTGTGGTTGTTGTTTGCGCTGACTCTCTGTGACTGTGAGGAATTTATCACAGCTATGCCTCAAGGTAAGAAACAGTCTTTGTTTGAACAGTCAGTGTCCAGACTCTGAGATAGAGGGAAGGTTGGTTCCCACAGGTCTCTTTGCGGATGTAGAGGCAATGTTGATGTCAAGCCTACTGCATCAAAAGACAAAATGACAGCAGGTACATTTGTGGGTAGAAACAGGACATGTTTGTTGTGGCGGTGCGGTTCAGTTTGTTTATTTAAAGGTTTTGGGATATTTTGTGGTTTGAACAAGCAAAAATGGAGTTCCTTGCCTCTGAGCATGGCATGGCAGGAGCTTGATTTACAGTTCATTTACAGTATAAATCAGGACCTTTTTGTTCAGTGAATAGAAGAAGTAACTGTAACTTTCTCCTTAAATCTACAATAAGGCGTTGAAAAAAATGAAGCTGGACAAAGTGAATGTGTCAAGGAAGTAAATAAAATATCTGAGTGAGGGAAGAACTGACCTTCGAGGGAGAGAGACGTGGTTTGCCAATGTCTGCAGTTTCTTGGCTCACAGAAGAGAGTTCTCCAGAGACCATGGAGGTCCGAACAATATTTCCTGGAAATCCATCCTGTAGATTTTGAGCTATTACTGTCCAAAGTGTGTGCTAGGCTGCATTTTATTTTGCATAGTTCCAAATGATGTATTTTTTTATGTTTAAAGCTGTCTTCATACTGCTCAAATCCTGGACTGTCCAGGATTTTCAAGGCTTCAGGAAATGTACTGCAGGGATCCCGGGCTTAGCAAGTGAGCAAAATTGTATTCCTACTGATGTGTTACTCTTTGTATATGAGCTGAGGGCTAGTTTCAATGGGAGGCAGAAAGAGAGGGGGCGGGGGGGAGGGATGCATGACTGGCAGCCATGAGAATGTCATTAGGATTAGCTGTAAAATGTAGGCCAGACTCCATTTTTCCTCATATGGCCCACAGAGCACAAAGAGCAGAGAGCACCTTATGTGTGCTGTAAAGCAAATATACGGCCCAGTGTGGACGAAATATCAAGCAATTCACTGTTTTAACAGGTTTTGGTGTGCTTTATTACTTTCACCATGTTTTATCAATTTTAATCATCAGGTCTTTGGGAGCAGAGAGCTGGGAGCTCATCTGGTTTGTGTGCCGTGTTCATGTATGGATGTAGTTCAGTTTGATGAGTTTAACGTTAGCTGAGTGATGGGCTACATTTTTTCACAAGTTCATTATGTCAAAACTCAAAACAAAAATCACGTATGATAATTTTTCCTTTTCCAGGTAAACAGTGGTGTGAAACAAAAAGTGTTTTTTTTCCATTAAAAAAGGTTTAAACCATCATTAAAGTGATACCACGCAGGCAAATTAAACTGGTGTCAAACTGAGCAGCGTGAAAATTACAGAAAGAGTGACTAAGCTTTCAGATTTCAGTCTTGTATTAAAACACAGCATGTTCATTCTCTGGATATTGTTTAAAGGCTTTTTCTTGAGATATTAGCCTGGAGTTACACAAATATGAACCCTGATACAGCTGTTTCATGAAACATATCAAGACTGCGACTGTTAAAATATGAGCTTTATTTTATCTTAGGGGTCAAAATAAGAAATAAGGTGCAAATACGTTTTTTATAAGCAAATTTGATGTTATAGAATTAAAATTGTTTGTGGTGCAAGATGAAAAGTGTTGGCACTAAAATGTCACCAAGAACCAGCACTGACTAAAGCTGAAGCTAACAAGGAAGTATGGTTAAGCTGATTTTTCCCTCAAGGTAACTGTCAAACTAAACTGATCAAACATACATGTGTTACATTCCCCATAGTTCGAGGGGATGTGGGGAACAACATATTAGAATTATAATTAAAGCCGCAAGCGGTGATAAGCGGGCCCTCGCACCTGTTGGTGATGCTTGAAGGGCTGAAAGGCATTACTGAGCAGAATTGAAAATAATATGTTGGAAAAACAGGAGGAGTTTGTAATCACAGAGTGAAACGTATGACTTCCTGTTGACAGTAGGGGGCGCTGTAGTTTAAGGCTTAAAAAAACAAGCATATTGATGCACTCAGGCTGTGACGCTGAACATGTGTGTGCATTTTCGTCCAGATCCAACATTGTACATGTAGTCTGTAAAGGTTTTCATTTTTCAGAAAATATCGTAAATTTTGGTGACCTCCTCTGGACACGCCCATTAAGATATAAAAATTCCTTTAATAACTTTTACTCACCAATGTGTCTTGTATACACAGAAAGAATTTTAAGATGATCAGAATAAACTTGAGAACAAGTTCGTACGTACCCTATAAATCATCAAACTTATACTCTTGAGTCCAATTTCTGAACTTCCTGTTCGGAGTTCACTATAGATACAGTCGGCATAAAGAGGAATGCCCACAAAACGTCATATCCAGTTGGCGCTGAGGGGGAAACAAACTGCAATGCTGAGAAGCTGTTGTGTGCCCTTTTGTACCACAAATAAGATTAAAAAAAAAACCTGATCTTAAGTTTTATATTTTATCAAACTGAAGCACAGAGCCGAGGAGAAGAACGCCTTTGGGATCCAAAATCAAAACATGTCCGTCTGTAGTCAGCACTTCATTACAGGTACGATAACAGTATCTTCATCTTATTCAATCAGTTTTATGTTTTTTGTATTTCACATGAACATTCAATATCTAGTTTTTAGAGCATCACACCTGAACAGGTAGGTATCCGAGGCAGGTATTTAGTGATGAAGCACAACTCCAACAAAACCACTTGTAAAAAAGTTCTGTTTCCAGGGACCGATAGTTCTTTAGGCTGCTGTGTGTGTAAATCCCTGTGTGATATACTGAGTCATCTATAAGCTATATATATATACAGCTCATGGGGGCTATTGTGCAATAACAACCATTGTGTGGAGCACAAATTCACTAAAACATGCTAATTTTCTTGTCAGACATTGAAATGATGTGAGGTTTAATTCATCAGTAAACATGATTTTGCCTCTTACTGGGTGATTCAACCAGGTGGCAGAAGGTGTCAGGAAATGACACATCAGGACATTCAGTAGGATCATTCGTCCACTCTTTAATAACATACGGACAAGAACCTAAACCTACTTGTAGTGATTTTTTTAAGTATCTATCCCTTTAAATTTGCTCCTTTGAATCAATGTATGAAATTTTAGCACTTAGCATGAAAATCTGAGTTTAAAATGGGTGTGTTTACAATGATGCGGACGAGGGGGAAAGGATTGTTTTCCCCCCCAAAATTCCCCGCCCCTAACTATGACATGACTGTGGCGCGACGCCGACTGTATCTATGGTCGTAAGCTACTTTTTTGTCGGTCTTATCATGATCGTTATAAACACCGAAAACTGGGTTGAGTTGAATTGATGATAAAACAGACACCTGTTTCTATCATTCAGATAAATGGTTAAAATAATAAAGGGATTACTTGTACATGACTTGGTTTCTTGGTTGGATCACAAACCTTCAACATATTTGGTCATGTAGAGTCTTTTTTGATGACCGAGATGAATCATTAAGAACGACTGCAGGCATCGACCCTCTCTCAGCAGGGTGCTGATAAGACCATGTCAGAAATCCATAACTCAAATATGAGCCCTAATCGCTCATGTCGTCCTTTCAAGCTTCCAAATCCTAACCCAGGGAACCCAGTAGGTGTTAATTTCTGATTTTAACTTGTGAGGAAACTAAGATGTTGCAGAAAAAAATACTCCTCTTGTGCAGTTCAGCGGAGGGAGAGATCGCCGATTCGTGATTCAGAATTTATTCCAAGAGTCGAGCAAAATACGAGGCTTAAGTTTTGTCAGTGTAATGAAAAACAACACCAGAGTGAAAGAACAAAACATCACCACAAGTGTTGTTGTTGTTGTTGTTTTCTGAGAAGGCTGAGAAAATATGCTGATTTCAGTCAAACCTTCCAAAGTGTAAATTAATACAGCAGAATCAGAGACGCTGACTTTCAATATATTTGTTGTAATGTGAAGGAGAAAGTTATGACAGAAAGAGCTCAAAGTCTGCTATACCTAAAAAAAGAAAGTGTAAGGAGTTGTGCGAGTCATCTGCAGGGCGAGAAGGTGTTCTGTGGAAAACAAAACTCTTGTTATTGCCAGTAAGCAGTGTGTTTGTACACAGCCACGGTGTAGACAAAGGCATCCTGATACCTATTCATGTCTCGGGCTCTGTGAAAAACAAATGAATACAAAACCCATGAATTTTTAATCCTCTGGGTGAAGTGAGGACTGTTCAACCTCAAGCATGACTTCAGTGGTGGAGTCTTTATTAAAGTTGCACTTCAAACACTTGATATCATCAAGCCTGGCTTTGTAGAAAACTCTCCTACAGAAAAGTCTCAAAATCTTAAGTTTTTGGACTGAAAGCAGCCCAGAATCTGAGACTTTATTACTGAAGTGTTTACTGTAAATGAACATTCATCATGAATGACTAAAACACATAATTTTTGGAGCTGTAGCTACAGGATGTGTGAATAAAATATTTTTAGAGCAGTGCAACGGCTTCCTCCTACTTGGGAGTGCTGGGACTATACCTGATAATTTAATGCAGACCTGTTAACAGCAGCTCCTTCATTTAACCTGTGAAATATGGAGTAGACTGAACATTCTGTTTGAGAAAGAAATCAAATTGCCAAAATTTGCATGCAACTGTGTTCAAGTTTGGGCTCTCATCAAATGAGCAAACATTAAATCAAACCAGTCACTTTGCACTTGGCTGCAGAACAACCCCAATGCCCCCTGGCGAACAGAACCACATCATCCGCAAAAGAAGAGATGGAGCTCAAAGACTTCTAAACAGGAGACCCTCCTTCTCCAAACTGCACCAGGAACTCACCTGACTTTGTCCTGAGTATGAGGACAAAGCTCTCACTTAGGTCAAACAGGGATCCAGTAGCTCACAGTAACACCCCTGGAACTTCAGATTCCTGCGTGGACCCCAACAAGACAACACAAGAGACATGATCTCAGGCCTTCAGCAAGTCAAACTCCCATGCTCCATCAAAGCCTCGCAAGGGTTAAGAGAACAGAAACCAGCATTCGTTTTGTCCATGCATGATACCACACGTAAAATTTCCACCACACCGATGTGTGCAAAAGTTTTAGGAGTTTTAAACATGTAAATCTGCCAAATACTGAATTCATTTGTGCACAGAAGAAGGCACAACAATACGACACACCCAAAAGGTACTGCTGTCACTTTAGCCCCCCCCCCCCAAAAAAAAAAAAACAAAAAAAAAACAGTTGGATGCATAAGCAAAGAGTCTGTTGTTGCACTTTGGACCCTTGCTTAATTTATCTCCCACCAATTAACAAGGTGCTAATGGTTTAAACACTGATTAGCGAAGAGTTATATCCCAGAGGAAAACCTGTCTGCTTAAGAAGCCTTGGGGCAGTTGATGTCAAAACAATTAGAAACAAAACGATAAGACAAAATTATAAGCATCCCACAATAAGTAACTGTTAAAGTGAACAAGCTTTTTTTTTCAGACAGTAACTTTTCAGAAGACTAGCCTGAAGTTATGTTTATTTTCTTACAGCTAGAATACAAAAACAAATAATGAATAAAATATCAAAACAACTTGAAATCTGAAGGTTAGCATCTGGAATGCAGAGCAAAGGCCTGGACCAGCATGAATTCAGCTTTTTCCTTTTGCAGGTTAGAAACCAGTAAGTGTCTTAGAAGAAAAACCTAAATGGATATATAAACAGTGCAACAAAAGCATCCCAGACATGGCATGTCTGAGATTTTTTCATTTGCAATGACCCACAATTCCTTAATTTGGTCATTACTACTTCAACTCCACTTTAAGTGTGAAAACAGACATTCTAAGAAATCTGTTACATAACTTACAACACAATTGGCATATTCTATGAGCATTTCCATTCTACAGGATAATTCCCCAATACTTGAGAAATGACTTCAGGTGCTTTGTACAAAAGTAGATGGAGAACTTTAAAAAGGTGGTCAGGTCCATTCACTCCTCACAAAAACCAAGTGACTGAGGACAACTTCCTTACAGGTAGCTGGCAGCATTGTGATACCATATGATCCTAAAAAACGCTACACATCTGCAAAGAAACTGCACATTGCTGAATACAATGGAGGCCTTCAAGTCCATAGTGTAATCCATTGAAAAAAGAACTAGCGATTACGTCTCTGATGTCTCTTGCTTTGCCTTTTTTTCTGGGCCTGAAGTGTGACTTCGACTTGTCCTGACAATGCAAAAGGAAATTATGCAAATTAGGCAGTGATGTCATTTAGTGACCTCTAGTGACTTTTAGGACAGGCAGTAGCTCCTTTCCTTACTGAGGAGTTCGCAACACTGTGCCACTTATATATTTGAGAGTCTGTGGTGTTCCCAGTTTTATTTATAACCAAGGTGTTATGGTTTTGTAAAAACCAGATGATCAAAAAACAGAATCGAAGCAGAGGCAGATGGCATGTTTAAAGGGGCTTTAAACAGCTGTGGCTGGGAAGGTGTAGCTGGGCTGCAGGAGTTCTTTGGGAGGCACTTGAGGAGAGAGAAGAAACAGAGAGGTAAGTCCACAAGAAACACACAAAAAGCATGCAATGCTACAAATTCTGCAGCTACTCATCAGGAGTAGTTACCACTTGTGAAGCTTGAATCCACTGGCGCCAAGCAGTCACTGGAAGAGGCTTAAGAAGCTGGTGCCAATCCTGATTCATAGCAGGTGCGCTGAACCCAGCACAGGAAAACCACAGCCGACTCACACAGGGAAGGGAGAGGGGAGGAGAGAGAGCGATGCAGCACACCACTCACCAGGATCACGACACAAGGAACACAAAAGGACACAGCGTACAGAAGCTGGTGGTAGTGTTTTAACACTTATTTTAATAACAACCTACGTTGTACAACCAGCAATGGTTTCTGTCCATCATTCTTTTCACATCCAGCAAATAAAAACTGATTGGAAAAATAATCACGCCCTCTTCATGTAAAGGAATTACAGGCTGTCAAAGGGTTGTTTTGTCAAAGGTCTGTTTTTCCTATGACATGTTTCTTTGATATGGGACAAAGAACGAGGGGTCTGTCAGTTTAATATGTATCTATTAGAGCTCTGTAAGCCACACCCATGTGATTCACATCCTCTCGTCAGTTATCACAGTGCTGCTGCTGAACTATGACTGCTGTGTTCAGGGAGTTACAAAATTGCAGGTCAGCAAAGAAAACCCATTAAAGAAAACAGATTAGTGGAAGTCTGTCCTGCTTATTTCCAAAAGAGAGCTTATGTCAAAAGCGCTACAGTAATAATAGCTCTCTGCAAAGTTGTACTGTAATCATAGCTTTTTTTCCCCCTTTACTTGGAAGTGTTTTTTTTTTTAAAAGCCAGAGTTTTGCACTCATTCCAGAGGAACTAATAATGAGATGAAGAGGAGAAAGGGCAATTTATCTCAGTGTGGCTTGCATATATGAAAGAGTGGTTGGACTTTCTTGTGCTATCTGAGGTCATTTAGTTTCACACTGCTCTCTGGCCCCTGGGACTATCTACCTGAATCATCCATTAATCTCTCACTCGTACAGAGGTCTCTTCCTCTGGCTGGCTATGCAAAGACCTTATTGTCTGGATGATATAAAAACATGTCACCCTGCCAGCACTGAGCACTTACTGCTTGGCCTGTATTATCTGTGTGATCACTGCCACCAATCCTAAAGCTGTAATTTGTTTTTATAGTTGAAAGGTTGATGTAAAGTTGACTTTAAATTAAAGGGTGTTCAGTTTTAGCAGCGTATTTGACTGAACACAAAGCAAACATCACTGCTTCACGGCTTAACTTTCTGAGGAGAGAAGCTGATGTTGGGTACAGAAAATCCTCTCAGTGTCATGTCTCTGCACATTAATATTCCAGACTGCTCACATTGCCAGAAGCTAGGCTAGTAGGAAGAAGAAAAAGGATGTGTCAACAAGGAATGTGTGGCACTCCTCAGAACATCTGAAAACTGTTCTTGTTAAGAGATGTCAGCCTGGATGTGTACAGTAGGTGATGCTCTTTCATGTAACTCTGTGGGAAATACAGATAAGAGGGTTTGTGCCTCTAAAGGCAAAGCTCCTTGTTTATCAGTCAGTTTGGTCGTGTGCTGTGGGGAGTGACTGAGAAGACGAGATTACGATTATAAATGGTGCAGAATTTGTTTCCTTTGAAGGCTATCAGGGTTTAGCGGCACAGTCAGGCCGGACGCATGGGAAAGCAACTGCTGCTCCCAGTTATTTAAAGGACTCACTTCAGGTTGTTCAGACATGGATGCTTCTCTATGGAAATATTGTAGATCCACCAAGGGAACTCCCAAAACATGCTGGAGGGATTATAAATCCCGTCTGACTTCAGAGTACCTAAAGATCCCCAAGATGAGCTGGCGGTGCTAGCCATTAGCATCAAAGGCATCCTGTTCCTCGATGAGCCATTTTTTTTTCAGTTTGTCAAGCAGATTGACTTCCCATCAAAGGCTTGTACATTGCCAGTTCATGCTTTGTTCACACTCCTGTCACACATTGTCTATGACGTGTCACTATTGAAGTGTGATGGTGCTTCAGGCTCTGAACAGCTGTTAAAGGTGGCAAAAGAGGTGCTGGAAGGGGGGAAGGCAGCGTATATACTGCAGGGTCAAAGTGTCAAGTGGAGCAGCACTGTGTGTATTAGCATGTCTGAGTGATGTTCTCATGTTTCCCAACGTTAAAACACCAATATTCCAATGTTTCAGAGCTCATGATGGCAGCACTTTGTTTGCTTCATATTTACTCTGTGCAAGCGGCTTATGAGAGCTTTGCTAGCTCCACTTGCATGCAAATGTCTGTTCATATAGTGACTGATAAGACTGATAAGTGACTGGGTTGTCATCAAACGGGGTCCAGGATTGCGTCCTAGCCAATGCATCCTACTTCTTTTGCCTTTTTGTCTGTTATCCTACAAAGTCATGCAGCCACTATCAACTGAGAAGCTTTATTGGTTTGTCTTACTTGGACTACGAACAAAAACCAAGATGCTCCCAATATCCCAAGTAGTGGGGTTACATACTGTGCAGATGTTATCGGTGATGTGTTTTTATGGCAGCGGCAGCATGAAAGATGCATCAGACAGTCTTGTGTTTGTCTTAATGGCTCTGTAAGGAATATCCTAGAGTTTTTCTTGGATAAAGACTTGTCACTCTTGACAAGGTATGTATTTGTTTTTGAGAGTAGATGATCTTTTTAACTCTACTTTACTTTGTTCAAGACAACTTTTCCCAGGATGCAAAGCAACAAAGTTATGTATTTATTTTTAGTGACATAGAGTTATCATTTGAAACGATAGTGCCTGGCGCTCTGAGAGGCGTCCGTAATGTGCAATGTTAGTGAATCCTGGATATGTCCTACCAGAGCACATCTACCAACTCCAAACTCACCAATCAGAGCTAACGTAACCTAACTCTTCATTTTATTGACAGACTCTCAAGTTTAAAGAGATCACTGCAGTTTAACTGCTGTATGTGGGTTGGAATGAACATTATCACAAACAGTTTAGCCCTTTTATGTTTTATCGTATATGTTCAGCTCACACTTTTTTAGCTCAGTCAGGCCTTTAGTTTTCCTGACTGGTTTAATTTTGTAGTAATGTCTCACCCCTTGTTTTAGATAACTTCACTTCCTTCCCTGATGTGTTCCCTGCTCTTGTGATAGTCATTCCTGCCCTCATTGTTTCCACCTGTGGCCCATTACCTCATGTTTAAGTGGTCTGCGTCTCCCTTTGTCCTGTGTCTGTTCTTTTTGTTTTGTCCAGGCTGTTGTTTTCTAGGTCTCACCATCTACCTATGTGCTCTGAGTGTTTTTTTGTTTGTTTGATTGTTTTTCATTCAAAAACAAGACCGCAAACAAAAACCAAAACACACAACAAGATACAGAAACAATATACAGAGAACTAAACAAAAACACCTCATACAAACAGACAAACGGGGACAAAAAAAAATTACAAAAGGACAGACATAGAATATTGTTACAAAATGACTGGAAAGTATAAAAAACAGAGAAATGAAATGATTGAATAAATAAAGACACACACAAGCATATTTGAACAGAAGGATAGGTTAAGCTAGACTCAGTTTTTTAACAAGGCAGCATTTCCACTCTCACCACCCCTCTGCCTCAATAAACTTGTGCTAAACTTTGTGCCCCAAGTTAGTTTAAGCCAGGTTCTCCTGTGAGTTTTTTTTTCCTCAGTCTTTAGTTTTCCAGCCCTTGCTGAGATTTTCATTGTTCTTGTTGTCCAGAGCTTTCTGTGATTTTTGTACTGACTTTCAGTTCATTAAAAACTGTTTTTGTGCTTCAACAAATCCTGCGTCTGGGTCCTTGAAGAGGTTTTTGTCAAGCCCGCGTTTTTAGCCTTTAGCCCGAGCTCTGTCACGCTCCCATTTAGCTTTCTCCTGCACTGAAGTCATTTTTCTGTCTGAAAGTTCAGCTCCAGTGTCCACCATCACTACAAAATTAATCCTAGAAATCATTTCCAGCAGAGAAAAACACAGATCTCTCTTCTTACTACTAAACTCCATCAGCTGCTGTGGTGTTGTCATAGAGACTCTAACGTGCCGTAAATCAATCCAGTCCTGTCTGACCCGATCGGGAAGCTAAGAAAAAGCATTTAGACATAACCTATATTGGTGCTGATAATCTCATTTTAAGTTGTAGATTAGGATCAGGCAGATATCTAGAAGTGAGACTTTTCCAAGATCACTCAGAAAGTCCTCACAGTCCATTTAACCCATCTTTTAGCCCATGCTCTGGCGTCATTTTTCTGTCTGACAGTCCGGCTCCAGTGTCCACCATTACTAAAAAATAAATCCAAGAAATTCTTTTCAGCAGATTAAAAAATGGCAGCTAAACTTTCCTGCCATCGTAGTGAAAAACCACACATAGGGAAACCACAGATACTGAGAAACATTTGGATGATACTCATGTTCAGTTGAGTTCCTAATCAACGACGGCTTCAAATCTGGGTAAATGTGTTTCCATCCTGTGTTTCTTGACCTTAGCAGGAAGTAGGCCCATAATCTAAAAAGCAGCCATCACCACACGTTAGCACTGGTTTAAGTCTGGACTGCAAGCATACAGTTTTTCATTATACACTGCACTCCCACCTCTGAAGATGTTTTTCAATCATCTCATGATTGAGATGCTCACATTTCCTGTTATGGAAAACAACAACAACCCTGTCTGATTTGTTATGAAAGTAATTGGCCAGACAGTCAGATTGGAGCAGAATGAGCAGGTCTGACTGAAGATAATGATAACCACATTTGGATTCAATCACATGGCCTGTTCTTGATAATGAAAAGCCGTCTCTGTGTTGTCCAGTGGAGCTAAAAACAGTAAATATAAATACAGAAATCCAACAGGGCAGTCTGAGCACAGACACTTTCTTTGTGAATGCTGGATGGCAACTCTCTGTCCCTCATATAACCAGACTCTGTCGCTTGAACCGTGAAAATTGGAGGGTTAATGGAAAGGTCCTGCACTGAAGCCAGAGATGGCGTGATGAGATTAGTTTTATTTTGAGTATTGAAAACCGAATGAGGTCAAATGCCAGCTTCTCTCTCACACCTGCTGAAAATAATGAGCACAAGGTGTTCTGTTATCAGTGTGTTTATCACTTCTTTTCCCACCTACACGGTGTGAACTTGCTAATTTGAGGGGTTGGGGTGTCTGTGTGGCCTTGAGGGTGACTCATACAATTTGTAAGTGTTATTCCAGCAGACAGCGCCCTGCTGTCTCTAAATAGCTAATTTGGATCCATGGAAATGAAATCCACTCAGTATTTACTGTAGGGCACTTCTCCATTTGTTCTCTAATAACTCCAACACAGAGAACACCATCAAGGCTCAATCAGCCTTAATAGCTCCACTCTTGATGGCTAATAATCAAAACTCCATTTCTGTAAATTGCATGTTGCTGTAT
The DNA here is from genome assembly GCA_030710495.1 of Labroides dimidiatus. NCBI lineage: Eukaryota > Metazoa > Chordata > Actinopteri > Labriformes > Labridae > Labroides > Labroides dimidiatus. The sequence goes on along the minus strand of CM061144.1, from coordinate 31,035,875 downwards.
AGCACTGGAAGAGTATTTAAACATTCGAACCACAGAATCCCGAATCTGTGTTTAGTGGTTCACATAAAAGCATCATTTCATGGAGTGTAGGCCTTTTCTCAGAGGAAAAAAAAAACTTTGCATAATATTATAATAATAAGAGACAACATAATGAGGTGATTCAATGGGCCATGATGCCAGAGATGACACGTTTCACAAACCCAATCCTTTACATCATCTTCAACACACGCATTAGCTAAAATGTGTGAAGGAGAGTCCTCATGTTCCAGATTTCATTATCAGCAACTGATAAAGTGAGCAAATTTAGCGAGCAATGTAATGGATCAAAGCAGTGTTATGCAGTTAATGGTTTATTAATGCATCGTGCTTGGCTCCCGTTTTATGATTATTTAACATTTCAAAGCTTTTTTGTCTTCACGGTCTTCAATTTTAATGCCTTGTTTTACATATTATAAAAAATCACTGTTCATAAACTGCTTTGCTTTCAGTTCTTTTATTTCCAGATGAGGTTTTATTGAACTGCTAAAATTGGAGGGCTGTTAAAGTGAGTGATCTCACTCTGGTGGGAAAGCTGAATTAAATGCAGGTGCAGCATTTGGGCGTCAGAGACTGTGAGAAATTGTAAAAATGTCCATTTTACGCTACAAGCTTCACAAACAGCACTTCTAAAGCCATATTTCACTCACCATTTAATCTTATATAGCACTGTATTGCAAAGTTTTTCAGCTGACAGATCTGCACCTTAGATGTTTGGATCAAATTCATTAAGGCACAGCGAGGAGGGAATGAACAGTGCAAGAGGGGCACCCCAAAGGTTTAGGTACCATCAAATTTAGGTTTCTTAAATTTGTGATTCCCATAAAGAACCACCTTAGCCAAACAAAAAACAAAACAAAAAAAGCTTCACACATTGGAGTCTACATGCAGCACAGATGAAAGCATAATAACAGGCAATATATTTACAGGAAAAAATGGATATCATGAATAAAACAGGACTAAAATTCACACAGATTATAATAACTTTATTTTATTTGTATTGCCCCTTTAAAAACATTAGTTTACAAAGTGCTCTAACAGCGGAAGTCCAAGAAAGACAAAGCAAAACAAAATGAATAAATTAAAGTCAGCAAACAAATGGTTAAATAATGAAACTTAACCAAGGGTACACCTTCAAAATGTTCGGGAAACAAATGAAAACACAACAATGAGAGAGAGAGAGAAGATCTCAGGCAACACAAGAACCCCACTACACAGACTGAGACCATGAGGAGGAGAGCAACAGCAGCTCCAGCTCTGAATAACAGAATCCGCTTAAAATCTTAACAATCCCGGTCTCTTTCACTGCCAGAATCCCTCCAGTGGTTTTGAATTACATCTAACAACATTTACCGCAGAAATTGTGACTTTGAGTCGGACTGAGGCTGATTCTTTCCCTCAGAGAAGTTTGAGGCCTACCACCAAAGGCTCCGTCAGGTTGCTGAGATAGCTGCTCCTGAGGACACAGACAATGGACACTACATTTCACAAGGGCAGGTGTGCGTGAGCTACTTGAGCAACAAGAGAATATCTTTAAAAATGTTTGTGAGCACTTTCATGGACACTAAAACCACAAGAACAGATACTTTTCTGAGGGAACTGCAGGAACTGTAAACCAGCCTCTGTTTTACACAAAAAGGAGGTGAATGACCCAAAAGTTGAGAACTTGTCATCAAATTGTTAATCAAATGAGACTGACATACACAAGCGGGCGGATTGCCAATCCAGACGTCAAAATGTGTTAATTGACAGTATCTCTGAGACTGAGAAGGACAGTGGCTCAGACTCTCTCTTCAGGGACAAACTTCCACACCATTGGGGTAGAAAGAGATCAGCGCATGGGAAAAACTTCAAAGGCAAAAGTTGATGTTTCATATAGACCTCGACTACGACTGGTGAAATTCCCAAAGAGCAAAGACAACGACAGAGTGCTGAGTGATGCAAAGAAGCTAAAAGGGTCAAACATCTACGTAAGTGAGGACCATCCTGATTCAGGTCTGCAGTGGAGAAAGGAGCTGATTCCAAAGATGAACACTGCAAGAGAAAGAGAGAATGCTGCTTTTCTCAGGTACCACAAAATAATCGTCCACAAGCATCATTAAGGAAGGAGAAAATAATTTTTATACTAGTAAAATGAATGTTTTACATAAGAACAAGACAACACATGAAGGTAACTCCTGTGTTTAGAAATCAGTTTCATTCACCATGTCAGTTGCTTCTCAGTTTGTTGAGTCTTTTGATGATGATGATGCTGTGTTTATAGAGGGGTACAATCTATTCGGAAAGGACAGGACCATGTATGGTGGGGGTGTAGCCTTTTATGTTCTCGCAGTGAAAGTTAGGGAGGGTATCATGTGCAATGACAGTGAGGTATTATGGCTTTAATTAAACCTGCCTCATATCAAATCATGAATTAAGCTAGTTGGCTGTAGCTATAGACCTCCAAGCTCCAACTGGGACTATCTACAAGCTGTTGGTGAGACACTGGATAAAGTGTGTGATTTTAATATGGAGGTGGTGTTTACAGGAGATTTAAACTTTGACTGGTTTGCACATAGTTGTTCCTGAAAACATCAGTTTGTGACCTTTACTGATGCATCATGTTTGAAACAAAAGGTGAAAAAAAACAACCCGATTAAGCACAAACATGAAGGGCACTAAACATCATCTTCTATAGATCATATTTACCTGAGTGACTCTGACTGCTATTCTGCATCAACCTCCATCAGCTTCAGTGTGATAGTAATAGCTAGAAAGAGTGAAGTACCCAAGGCCAAGCCTGGAACTGTGTACAAAAGATCCTATAGACATTTTTCTGAGGATGCTTTTCTAGTGGATGTTAGCAATACATGTTTGTCAAACATTTACTGTGAAAATGAACCAGAAAGAGCCCTCTTTTTTTTTCCTTGAAACATTTCAACCAGTTATGGATAAATATGCTCCTATTAAAAAAACTGACAGTGAGAAGTGGTGGAGCATCAGGGGTGGGTGGTGAATTGAAAGTCTTAATGTCTCAGAGAACTAAAGCAGAAGAAAAGTCTCAAAAAAGTGGTTGTAAAACTGAAAATCAAAAATAAAGTCACAAATTAAATCAAAAGAAAAAGAAACATTTTGTATAATGATTAAAAAAATGATGGGAAAAGTGCTTTGGAGTACATTAAACAATATTATGGGGATAAACACTTCTCCATTACCAATGATTTTTTTAAATGTGGAGGCACCTTTATCACAAAAACCCAAAGAATGTGCAAACTATCTCAATGATTATTTTAGAAACAAAGTATCAAAATGACGAATCCGTCTGATGGACTGGAAAATAACCTGTACATGTTAAATGTAAGTAAAATCATGAAGGAGGAGTTTTGCCATTTTGTATTTGGTGAAATGAAGTTAGAAACTATTGTTAAATTGATAAAATAACTTGTACAGACAACCAGGTATGGGCAAAATATGTGGTAAATGATCAGGTTTATTCAAAATATGACATTTTGCACCCTATTTGTTATATAGTTTGAAAAACAAAACCTTCCCACATCTCTGAAAGGTAACAAAAAGCAAACCACTGCCAAAAAGAAAAAATGAAAAAAAAATAGTTGTCCCATGAGCCTGTTACCAGCACTAAGTATCCTTGTGAAGGCAGTATCTAATCAAATAATAGAATACTTTTCAGGAAATAATGTAATCACAGACTCCCAGCATGCCTAAAGGACACCCTATATGCGCAACTCTAACGCAGATGACTGGTGACAACTGGTTCAAAGAGTTCAACAGCAAAAAGACTCGTGGAGCAGTCTTATTAGACTTTACAGCTGATTTTGATATGCTTAATCACAAACTTCTTCAAAGGAAGTTTGAAGGTTATGGATTTAGACCATCAGCAGTAACTTGGATGGAAAGCTGTATGAACAATGGATCACAAAGGGTTCTCTTTAATGGAGGTTTTCAGACAGTGTCTCCTTAGAATGTGGCCTTCCCCAAGGTAGCTGCCTGGGCCCACTGCACTTTTCCATTTACACAATTGATTTGCCTTTGGTTTTATCAGAATCAATAATGTATGTAGCTGATGTTACAGTAAATGCATCAACAGCTACACCTGCCGATTACATACCACAAAAAATGGAGTAAAGAAAACAAGCTTATTTCTGAAGCAGCCAAATCTTAAACTCTTCATCAATAATTCACCTATAGAGCAAGTAAAGGAAATTAAACTATTGGGCGTTACCTTGGACAACAAATTGACCTGGTCAAAACACACGGAATCTATTGTCGGTAAAATGAGAAGGTCTTTGAGAAGCAGAAAAGAGAAGCAGAAAATTTCTCAACCTGAATGAACTAAACTTTTATTGAATACTCCTGTTCTCTCACAGCTTGGCTATTGTTTATTTAATGGTAAAACTTGTGAAAAGGCAAATCCTCACTGCTTTAAAGGACAGATGGCTCTTGCCTCAGCTATGACTGTGTTCATGTAAAAAATAATATGGCTGAAAGAGATCTCTGAGAGAAGATTGGATGTAATGAATGGACTAAAATAAAAAAAAAAATAAACCTGTGATTCAGTGATGCTCATCATATTGTCAATCAGTAATGTTTGGGTCTAGGGGGGAGACAGTTTCTTCAAGTTAACCGAGCTAGTTCTGATTTTGTGCTCATTACAGAAGAACACATGCAAACTCAACACAAGTGCAACAGATTGTCTTTCAAAACCTTGTGAATTCTTAAACCTGCCTTTTGTATCTACCCACATTACTTCCAGAATAGTCTCTAATAATGACAAAAAACAGGGAAAAAAACACTTGTTTTCCTTCCAAAAGAGCAGCACACTGATGTTTTCAGTACTTCTTTTCTAACCAAAGTCGTTCTTGTGTATTTTCCAGTCCCCTCAGAGCAGTTTGTCTCTGAAAGTCTCTAAATCTAAAGACCTGCAACAAACCTGCACGAAATCTTTTGTCTGCAGTTTGAGAGATCTGATGTCAGTAATGCAGCCGTGAGCTGTCACTCCAATCACACGGCTGCCGCCTCCTGAAAGAGAAACGCTGCTGTTTCCATTCTGGCGAGCATGTTTACCCCTCTACGGAGAAAGTTGAGAGCAAAACTGGGTCATGCTTGGGATAAGTGCTGCTATATTTGACAAAGAAATCAAACCAGCAAACTTGAAGAGACAATTCCTGCCTGTCATGTCCAGGGTGGAGAATTTTCCTGTGTGACCCGGTAATTGCCTACAGGCCACAGTTTTTCGTGAACAATACTTCGGTCCGCAGCTGTGTTGCGCGTTTAATCCATAACTTATTCTACTTTCCCAGCAGGTTGGAATGAAAGGGGGGAAAATGCACCATTTCATCCTGTGTAACTGAATGAAAGGAAAGTTCTTTTTTTTTTTTGAATTGTGGTGCAGAAAATACACACAGGTTCAGGAATGATCTTTTGTGCAACAGTCGCAGCTCAATTGCTATCCTATTGAAAAGCATCCACCACGCTTTCACACTGGTAAAGCTCTTTTTTTCTTCTTTTTCCCCAAGCACCTCTGAGGAACACATTAATCATGCTCCTGGAGAGTGACGGCCAACTAGACTCTAACTGTGGCTGACAAAATAAAGTTAAGGCACTGATTCTCCTGAGAACCATTAAGGTGTCCCTCCGGAGCGGCCCCTGGCTTTACAAGCTTCTGATCGTGCAGCCTTATAACCTTTGCACAGTTTCCACCCCCTCTGCCTGACCTGTTAAAGCCAGACTGGACCACAACACTGCAGAGCAGCTAAATGGAACAACACACCCTGTTTACTGACGCTTCACCCCGACCCTGCAGTTTTAACCACATCAGAAAGGAAGCACACAGAGGATAAAACCCTGCAGAAAGGAAGGTGTCAGCTGTGATCAGGCCTATGAGCCAGGTCACACTTATCACTCTTGCTCCATTATGGTCTTCGATCCCGGACATTTTCCTTTAACAAAGGAAAAAAAAAATTCTATAAGAGTGGTTAGTAATCTGATCCCAGTGAGGGGGTTTTGTCAAGAGCGCCACCCCAGCTCTCTTGGACTTGAGATTATCAGGGTGGTGGATTCTTCTGTGTTCACATGCTTTTACATACCTCTAAATTAATTTAGTTTGAGGCCCTTACTTTGAAAATATGATGACCTGGAGTTCTGTGTAGTTCAATGATTCAGCTAGAAAGCAACGCTACAATGTACGGCAACTTCTACCGTGACTTCTTACCAGCTGCTGGTAGCCTTTCCTCTCCTGTCATTAGTTCCTCTTTGTGATTAGATTTTCGGCTATTTTTGTGGGTAATTTGAAAGCCCAGAAGTATTGAGACAGGAAATGTGGGTGTATTAGGCCCCGTTTATACGACAACTCTTCACAGTGTTTCACTCGAAAATGCAAAAAACGCAGAGAAAAAAAATCTGCGTTCACATGGAAACGCTGAGGGACTGAAAATGCTGTAGTATACATACAAGGCCTGCAGGTGGCGATATAACTGTAGAGTCTTTTGTTAGTCTGCCGCCGAAGAAGAGGTTGGCTGATCATCTGGTGTATATATAAGATGCATCTGAGTGCAGAAGTGGAGCAACAGATGCACATTTTGAATCTAGTGGTTGCAGATTCAGCAGCACAAGACCAACACGATAAATCCGCCATTTAACTACATTATTGTTATCTAGTTCGCAAAAGTTCCCACAATGAAAGTGGAATGCGCATGTGCAAAACGGAGTGTGACGTCAGCATTTTTCACTAAAAACGTTGGCTTGCTGTTTATACGGCAATGGAGGCTGAGTGTTTTAGAAAAATTCCGCTCTGAAGGGTGTTTTAAAAAAGCTGCGTTTTAGGTCAGGTAAAACGGCGTTTTCGTATAAACGAGAGGCGGAAACGCAACAGAACTTTTGCATTTCACCCTAATACCATTGTCGTATAAACAGGGCCATAGAGAGTAAGGGATAACATGCAGCAAATAGTTTAGACCAGGAGTTGAACCAGTGACCTATTGAGGTGCTTAAAGAGGCAAGGCACGTTTATTTATAAAGCATTCATAAACAAGGCAATTCAACCTGTTTTACAACAACATGAAATCACAAGATTAGTAATAAAAAAAAATAAAAAAAAACCCATTCCACAGAACATTAAAATAAACAATTAATTTAAAAACGAGGAGTGCGGATAAAATACTTTCAGCTGTATGCAAAGCTAAACAGAACTGTTTTCAGCCTGGATTTGAACATCGTCAGATGTTCAAAGAGGAAGTATAATGGTTTCACATGTATTTGACGTGGACTCAGAGTAACAATGCTGGATGTTCATATGAACATGTGTAGATTTCCAAACCTCTATTTGTCCATAAGTTGTAGAAATCCTTGAATCTGTCTGTAAACTCCATTCTAAGAATAGCAAGAGCTCTTCATGAGATCTCTACAAGACTTGCTTATAAATGTGATCATCACACAAGGATCAGGCTTCCAGAGGGCTGGCCAATCAGAGAGAAGAGGGTTTGTGGCGCAGCAGGCAGCCTTAAAGAGACAGCAGCTAAAAACAAAGATGGAGGCTGAAATGAGCATTTACTCAAACAGCGGTGAGAGAAATACTGAGGTTTTTTAAATGTTCTTAATCATGTACAGATACTAAGAGGTTACCAAAAAGACAGAATAATACCCCCAAAAAACCCTCTTTAAAATGTCTGTTTAAAGAGGGCAATTTAAAGAGAGGGTATTGTTTTAAATTGTTCTTAAAAGAAGTCAAAGAGAGATTTTTGCTGTATGAGAAATCAGACCCCACTCCTCCAAAGTAAAACTTGGCTGTATGTTGCCTAACAAATGCCAAAAAGTGCAAGTGAAAGTTTATTGAGAAGTCTGAAAACTGACTTTTGTTCTTTTACAACTTGGTAAAGTTTAGTTTTATTGTTTCAGTCTCACAAAAATACAAAATGCTGTTAGGAAATATAGCAGTATGTATGCAGGAGTTGTAGAAACCTGTAAAAGAAACTGTGTTCCTGCAAACTCTAAAAAAAATTGATACCTTAATATCAAAACACCTCTTCCTGTGTGTGCTCTGCTTCTCTGTTGGCATCTCCTCTGTAAACTCCAGCTCTTTGTCTCTTAACTTGAATCATTTTTTTCCTCAGTTTATTAGCACCTTAATATGGTGGAGTGCTTGGCGGGTCCCTGCCTTGAACCTGGTAGCTGTGTTGTCAGTGTGTGAACCCCTGAAGGGGTCTCCTTTGCCAAATTGATCCCACAGAGAGGATCCACAGTCATGGTTATTCAAAGAACCCAAAGGCAGAAATATATCTGAATTCCCCTGATGTGATGCTCTGAAAGGAAAAAAAAAACATCCTGGCTAAATGTAGTTCTCCTAAATGGGTCTGTACACATTACTCTGTAGCTGCATCTTTAATGGTTCTTTAGTTTTAAAGATGCTGAAGCTAGACAGAAAAAGAGGACCTAAGCCACACAAAATCCTTTCAATTTGACAGACAGTTTTGTATTTTAGAGGTTTAGATCTTGGCAGACTATACTTCTTTAGGATGCGACAAAGATAAGAGCTGAATGGTTTATTGTGTAAGGTTTTTAGAGCTGGTTTATATAAGGATTCCAACGGTTTGAGGGCTGAAGAGTGTGTGTTCCAACAACTTCACAGACAGTCGGTGATGTAAGAGGGACTCACTCTCAAGAGTAAATGAGTCTTTGCTGCATCAGTTTATGTGGGTTTCTGAAATTCCAAAACCAACCTACCTTCATTACAGACCTGTGGATTTTCGCCTTTGAAGCAGAAGTTTGACTCATTGTGAACTCCAAACTGTTCTTAGTCTGGCACATCTCGTACTATTTGTCGGTAGATGAGAAAACGTGTGGTTTTTGTTGAGCCAACATGTGACATCAACCTTTTCTTTGTTGGTTTGAGGTGAACCTTTTCTGCACTTCTACTCTGAGTAAAAATAACTGCATTATTACTACATCATATCACACTGTTGACAGAACCCCCCCCCCCCCCTGGGCCTGATATAGAGCCCTGTGGGACACCAGTAAATTGGAGTTTATGTTGCAGGATGTCATGATTAACCCTTGTGTGGTGCTGGTGATTTTGTTACTTAGTCACCACATGATAACAGGTCTGGTAGACCCACCAAAACAAACCATTTATAGCCCCATAGAACAGAACCTCAAAGGAAGTGCGTTTCAAAGGGATTTTCTGGATAAGATCTGGGACACAAAGTTCAAGAGAAAATTTGTTGTCCTGCAAATAATAGGCTGCCATCTGTGTAGGCTCTGGTTGTACATTTGTCATATTGGTGACTGCAGGTTGCTCCTTCCATGGGCACAAGGACCACTCAATTTTGAGAGCCATAAAGTGAGGCTGGTCCTGTTGCAGGCTGCTTAGGGGCCTGGTTTTGAGGCTGGCTGCAGTGGGGCTGGTCCTTTTTCAGGCTGCTGAGGGCCTGGATCCATTGCTAGCTGCTGTGGGGCTGATTTTGTGGCAGGCTACAGTGAGGCTGGTCTTGACTTTGGCTGCTGTTGTCCTGTGGCTGGCTGCTGTGGAGCTGGTCTTGAGTCTGGCTGCAGTAGGGCTGGTCCTGTTGCAGGCTGCGGTAAGCCTTGTTCTATGGATGGCTGCTTTGGAGCTGGTCTCGAGACTGGCTCCCCTTGTCTTCAATTTTTGCTACAGTAGTATGCAGCTACAATTTCAGCAATTCTATGATTTCATTTAGCAAAAGCTTTTGTCCAAAGCAATGTACAGAACAAGCAAGAAGCAAGAAGAAGCTGTTTCTGTAGATTGGTTAGAGGCTGAATTTATAAAGTATTTTAGAAGACTCTTTAGAAGACCTTTTAGAAGAACCTGAACTCACAGGAAGGATAATATTTATCATCCGGCTTAGGAATCCCCAAGAAGGAGCTTGAAAATGATCTCGGGGAGAGTTGTCTGGGTCAGTTTGTCCAGACTGCTGTCACTGTGACCTGACTCCGAAAAGATGCTGGCACTGACTCTTTTTTTTTTTTCCCCCTCCACCAAATGACTTCACATTGATGATTCAAGTTCAAGATGAGTATGAAACTCTATTCAGCCGTGCCAAATGAAGAGGTGATTCAGCTCCCCCATCAGGTGAGGTCAGTGGTGTATGATGGCAGAGATTTACGAAGCAGAGAGAGCTTGAAGCCTGGCACACATGACACCACATCTACCAGGCTGATGGAGAAACACGCATTTAGGAATAATGGTGGCGAGTGCTTCAACACTGTGATTAATGGGTAATGATGGGCTTTCAGCAGACACAGCGGGACTCTGCTGCATGGCTCTGTTCCCTGGGCTGTAATGTTTGAGGCCCTTTTTCAAAAAAACCACTGGCACTGAATCAGTAGTGTAGGTTTGTTATTACACTGAGCTCTGACACGTCTGCCTGGGTTATCGTACGTAAGACGACTTCACCTGTTCAAAGGACACACAGTCAGAATATCAGAGTTAGAAGCTTTTTGATGAGTCTGAGCTGCCAGAGTTCAAACTCTTAAACAAGAGTCTGATCGTTTCTTGGTTTGGCAGCTGAAAGTGCTGAAATCACAGTTCCTGCTTGTGTCAGTGTAATTTATTTCAGGCATCATGACATAACATGATGAGGGAGAGATGGTGTAGGATGCCTGGAGTCTGAATTATTAAAGATTTCACACTGCTGATGCAGTGTTGTTATGATCTGTGACTCCAAATGTAACTTTAACTTTAATAATCTAAGAATTTAGAAGTGAGATGAAAATTAAACTGCTTCATACTTACCACTTGATGACAATCAGATAGCTGCAGATGTCTGTATTTGTTATGTGTTAACTATCACTAATGAATGAGACATGGAGAGCTCCTGTTTGGAGTTTTTCCACCAGATATGAAAGTGAAATGAAAACTGATGTCTCTATTTTCCCAGAGAAAGCAAACTTGACCATCAGCAACAAGGCTGACTCGCCTATAAATCAGGGATCAGTAATAAGTTTGGCCTTGGGCCACATTTTTCTAAGCTACGATGGTGAGTCCGGAGATAATCAAAAGCACATTTTTAAGCTGAGTTATTTAAAAATTCAACTGGAATCATAAAGAGAGTGTCTTTTGTAAACGTTCCTTGACCTATGCTGGCTTGTGGTTGGATTTTTCCAATATTTCTGAGACAAATAGGAAGAATGGTTCAGTGTTGCAGCTTTTAAAGGTGTTTTTTTTTGACAAAAAGGTACAGGAACTTCTCAGGTAAATCAGTCCCAGGAACTACCGTATTGACCCAAATATAGGACTACCCTGATTATGAGATGACTTTTTTCAAGAGCAGTTTTCAGAAAAAGACTGATAATTGAAATCTACTTTGTTTAAAGAAAGTATTTTTTCTTGAAATTCTGAGAAAATCATTGAAATAATTATTTAGAGACTGCTTTCATTTTGGGCTCCAAAAACAACCACTAAGATCTTTCACATGCAATCCCTAAACGAACCACTAATTTGGTATTTTAAACATTTTAATTCTAGTAATTCATTTATCATATCAGTGAAATCAATTTGTCAGGCAGTTTAACGAAAAAGAAGACGCGCCATCTTCAGACATTACACTCTGTATCAGTTATTCATCAGTTATTTGACGTCTCTGCTGCATTGGCTGTCATTATTGTAAAGTTAGCTTCCTAACTCAACCCTCAGTAGTGAGTAAACTTGCCCAGCTTTTGATCCACTTTGCTCTGGATGATCACTGCGCCTCTTTATTTTTAATCTCCTGACCTGCGTCTGCTGTGATTGACAGATCACAGTGAGCTCGCTGGCTTGACAAAAAGCTGGCTCCCTCTGCTGTTGCGGTCGTGTAGCGACCCAAGACAAGTATCAGCATGTGTCAATGATTAGACCCCATTTATAAGACGACCCCATGTTTTCACATTGTTTTCAAAGAAAAAAAAAATAGGGCTGAACAATTAATCAAATTTGAACCGACATCACAATGTTATAGAATGCAATTTTTAAATGGCAAGAAATGTCGTGTTGGTCATACTGTAGAATGATTTCTTGCTTGTGTTTAATGAATAAGGCCCCTCCCAAAAATAAATAAATAAATAAATAAATCTAAAAAAAAAAAAAAAAAAAAAAAATCATGCTTAATCACATTCGCAACATTGATAAAAAAAAATGCAATTAGATTAGTTTCCAAAATCGTTCAGCCCTAAAAAAAATCTTGTAAATACGGTACATGGCTACTGTGGCCCACTGTTTACCTGCATTTCAGACATGGGCTGAAAACCCAGGTGATTAAATAAATCAGTGACTTATGGAGAAGTTTTCAAAGGTAATTACAAAACACCACCACACCAGTAGAGGGCAGCATTGAAGGTAACAGACAAGGCAGCATCTTTATGTGCAACACTGCAGTTAGCATGTTAGCTGGTTTTGATGGTGCTTTATTCTACTGCAGATGGATTTATTGGCACTTAAAGTAGACAAGTGCAAGTGGCAAAGCTGTAGCTAGTCAAAGCATCTTAATGACGACAAAGATTGATCGCTGTTTTGAATTAAAAGTTAACCTGTTAATTGACGATGTTCAGGGAGATGCATCCCTCTGATAAAGTTTTAAGTTATTAGAATTTTATCTGATTTGATGGTGCATATAAATGTATATAAAACTAAACTAGGATGCATTCCCGAGGATGTCGCCTGTGTTTGAACAGCTGTTGTAAACTGGATATCCACTGACACGTTCAGCTGAAGGTATCCAGTTTACAGGGTCACTTTTTAAACTGTAACACCAGGAGCTGACAGAGACACATTCACATCATCAGGCTCAAAGAAGAACATTGTTCCCATGTGTTCCCAAAGAACATTTGCTTCTGTTACACCCATCTGCTCTCGCTCCTCAACTGATTTGTAACATTTATCTAACAAAGTCAAACCACAATAAAAGTATTACATATCCTCACTAAAAGATTTCAAAGAGTCTCTCTTCAAATCTGAAAAAAACGGAGGAGTTCATTGAATCTGAAGGTAAATGTGTGCTGCACATTGCTGCTCTTGATTCCTGCAAGTATACAGAAACACGAGGGCTCCTTAATGATATGTTCTTTATTTATCAGGCTCACATGTGAGATGTGGGATGAATATAATGTCACATAAAAGCACCCATCATACAAAGTAGCCGCACTGCTGCACGCCATTTATTTCATCAGTGTCAGCGCATCATCCCGCCTCCTGTTGGTTTAATGTGACTCCCACTCTGCTCAGAGAAATACCAAACTTTGCCCCCCCCTCCATCTCCGTCAGGCAGCTCAGACCCGTGGAGAATGAGCTTTTCCGAGTGCTGTTTGTGGGGTCGCTTCTGTTTGTGTGCAATTGCTTGTCTCGCTGGCCTGTTTCCTGATAGAAAAGGGCCTGCTGTCTCCACCTTTCTGGTGACCTCGCTGTGTGTGTGTGTGGCTGTGGGACGATGGCGAGGCATTGTAATGTGTTGACAAGCACAGATTGAAAACAGCGAGGCCCTGCCGCATGGCTGCAATCTAGAGAATGGGACTAAATTATAGCGATAATCCTGTCCACATTCATATCGCTGCCAGTCATTCTTTCTCTACCGCTGTCTGTCTCACTCTATCTCTGTTTTTCTCGCTGTTTGTTCGCTTTTGGTTCGCTGCAGACGGTGTGTCAACAAATCAGTCTGTCTGTAGCTTGCTGAGCACTGATTTGTTGATTCGCAGGTGAGATGATATCTGCGTATCAAGGCTTAAATTGTATGGAAAGTGAGTGTCATAGATGTCCAGATTACACACATTTGGATGACTTCAGCTGAACATCAGATGGATGACTGCACTCTGCGGCTGCCTCTGACACCTCGTCGTACCTGAAAAAGCCACTTCTCTCTGTGGTTCCCCAAAAAAGCAAGTTTTTCTCATCAGCAGGATGACAAAGTCAGACTCAACAATAGCGACATCTCACCACTGCTGCTTTTGCCTCTGAGAGCAGGGTGCCATTGTTGGCTGAGCTGCCAGACGTCCTTGTCAGAGAAACATGGATATAAGGTTATAGATCCTTTGTAAAGGCAAGAATACTCTGAAAGTGGAGCTGAAGGTTAGTCCCATCAACTGGACAATAAAATGACAGCTGACTGTGGGAGAGTAGAAGATTATTTTATGACCTCTGACCAACAAGGCAACAGCACAGAGATAATGTCTAGGTCTGATGTTCAGTGCTTGAATGAAAGAAAGCAGAGGACAAATAATCCTTCACAGCAGAGAGAGAGAGAAAAAAAAACCTCTCAGACATGCTCACATGTAGCGCTCTAAGTTTGATGTGGCTTAAAAATCTGTCTTTTCATCAATGATGACGATGATAGAATTATTTTGCCGACGCCGCTTTTTATTCATGATGATTACGAGACAGTGATGAGCTAAATATAGCTCTTTGATGATGAAGGAAATATTAAGCTGTATAAACTATATTTCGTGCATTAATCAATACTAGTTGTGCTCATTGCCGTCCTGTACTAATGTGTGTATTTACAAAAGGCTGAAAGCTCCTGGAAGGCTACAGATCATCCAGTATGAAGGAAGAATTGACACCATTATGAAGGGTTACTCATATGTGTAACATATAAATGCATTATGGAACTGTTGACTTTGCAGCTACAAGGGAAAGACGTCTGTTACCCCTTTTCGACCAAGCTGGTTCCAGGGCTGGTGCTAGTGCTGGTGCTAGAGCCGGTCTACAGTTGGTTCAAGTGCGAACCGGTTAAGAACCGTTTGCTTTTCCACAAACGGGTGCCAGCCATGCTGTTTTGCTTTGAAATCCATTGTTTTACTTATCTTCTTCTTCTGTTTCTCTCTTACCCCAACCTTGTCTTTTTAAAAATGGCTCTCTTCCGTGTTTTGACTCTGCTTTGGTTGGTCAATAATCCCGCCCCTACCCTCTGATGTAAGCCCATAGCCCCCGACGTAACGTGGTTCTTTCTGCTGGCCCAGCAAGGAGTTGGTGCTTGCCAAGCACCGGTTTTGAGAGCCAGCAGCCGGTGCTTAGTCTGTGGAAAACCAAAGAACTGGTGCTACATCTGGCTCTAGCTCCGAACCAGCCCTGGAACCAGCTTGGTCGAAAAGAGGTATGTGGGAGAATGTGTGCTGAGGAAAGGAATAGGAATTGTTGGAAATGGTCACCTGTTTTACCATCCTGAAAAAATATCAGTTTGTCTAAAACACAGAATCTGACTCGCAATTACCTTTAACCATTTCCTGAGCAGAGCACATGAAGTGGTAGGAAGAATTAGAAGGTGACAGCCAAGTTCTCAGTCTATGCCAAATTTAATGATTACAATGGATCAAGAATGTGCGACAGAATTCTGGGTTCCTCATTAGCTCTCCCAATCAGCCCTGATACAATTTTTTCCTTCAGAGAAGAACCCCCTATCTCATGCTGAACCCACTATTATACTTGTTGCTCCACCTAATCTAGACATTTTTTTCCTAATCTGAGACGTGTCCTCTTTGGTGCAGGCTGGCTCGGCATGTTTCCCATCAGTGTCAGCGTCTTCTGGTGGTTCCCCTAAAAGGAAGTTGTTTAGTGCACATACATCTTACGTGTTTATCCTTCCTTCTCAGAGAATGTTATCTGGTACCAGGCTCTTCCTGCTCCATGATTTGAAGACAGACAGTTCTACAACCTTCAGCTCCAGTCCTGCAGCTGCATTCCTTTGTCTCCCATCGACTCGCACCCTCTCAAAAACAAGACACTAACACAGACTTTCTTTCCTTACTGCTGCAAAGTTAAAAAAGTTACATAATATAGTTTACATGGATAGACAAGGGTAATCATTTATTAAAGCGTTAAAATGAACCCTTCATATTAATGGTGTATTAACACTGCTTTGCTTTGTTTAAGACAACTTTTTTTACCAACAGGTACGTCAAGCCATTGTTTGAAATGTTGTGGATTACAATCAGGCCTGTATCTAGAAGTGAGACTTTTTCAAGATCACTTAGAAAGTCCTCACTGTCCCTTTGAACTCCTCTCTGGGGTACACACTAGATTTTCCACTGAAAAAGGCCTGTCCCCTGAATATCTGTCCCATTAAGTTAATTAATCAAAACTTTTTTTGTTCTTTTGTCAAATAAAACTGGACTAAAACTATCCCATGTAGAAATGACTAAGCCTAACAAGCATTTCCATCCAAAAGACTCAGACTAAGACGGCTGCCAAAATCAACACTGTTAAAAATAACTGTATGCAAATGTGTGAAACTGATTCCTTAACCAAAATAATCAAAGGATGTGCCAAAGAAACAAAAATTTTCTTCAAATTGAATCTTAAGTTACTCACTTTGCAGCAAAGAAGACACCAGGCTCTGAATAGTGAGGATGCAAACGGAGCACTGATGGATGATCTTGTGATCTCCTCTCAGAGATGTGGCAGAGAGGAAGGGTTTTATAAAGTACTGCTTCTTTTTATTCGCTGGCTGTGGGCGGTACCTAAAGACAGTGTTAATGACATACATTTAGCCCTAAAATTTCAAACGTGAAAGTGTTTATACACTGCATTTAAACCAGTTTATCCAATGGCCTGCAGGGGGCGACTTCACCAGCTGCAAAACAATGAAAGTCTTATTTAAAACGGCTCAAACTGACTTTGTGATCGTCAGATGATGTTTCCTGAAGAATTCGTGAACTTTTGCTTATTTTCAGTCTTGCTGTGAAAAGCATCCACCATCCAAATATCATTACTTTTGGTCCCAACCAAGAAAAAAAACGAGATGGCTAAAATACTGCGCTAAGGGCTGTTTGAGAGGATTAGAAACGAGATGCTGCTGTTATTTAACGTCTAATTTGAAAGGAAGAATGGTGACCTGTTTCCCAGGTGTAGAAAGCGCATACACACACAGTGTTAGTGCCAAGTCCCTGTAGGCACACACTGCTGGTCCCTCTCCTTCACCAGTTTGTGTTGATGCAGGTAACCCAGACAACCTGACAATGTACACAAATTAGAGGCAGGCAGAGAAAGGGTATGATTAATGTTCCTCAATAAGGACAGGCCCCAGAGGAAAGAAGAGTGGAGCAGCAGTGCCTGTAAATCCCAGAGATTCTCTGAGGCAGGGAGAAGGAGGAGGAGGAGGGGGAGAGGTCGATGTGGGAGCTGCAGAATGTGATGGGGTGGTGGGGGTATGTAGCACAGAGAAGATGTAGGACTCTTCCTGTATCTGTGCTGTGGTACAAGGTCCTCATAAAGAGCAAGCACTTTATTCTGCGCGCGACAGTCTCTCCACAGTTAATAAAACGCGTTCTCTTTGTCAGCTGCATTGTTGTTAATTTGTCCCCAGAGATAGGCATTTCTTTGAAAAGTGTGAGCAGCCTACCTATCCATTTCAGAGAATTCCCACATCCTCTACTCACAGACTTCCCTTTGAAAGCCTTTTTCTCACCTCTGAAACTGGAAGTTTCTGGTGTCTGAACGGGGGGAACTTTGCGGATTGATGATGAAGAATTGTCTGATATTTCGTCTCTGAGGCGCACTCTATTGATGTGCTGGTTTAAGGTGGACGTTTTCCAGAGTAGATGTGATGCAGAGACTGTAACGGGTGCGTTCACACACAACAAACAGCTCCATTTGAACACTGAAGGACCCCTGCTCCTGTGATGTGGACCGTTCCTCCGTTCCTCCACATTCAGGCGAGGTGAGAGCGGCGCACAGCGCCAGTCAGACCAGAGCGGGTTAGTGTGGATATGCAGCGGAGCGCACGACTGAGGACTCTGTACAGCGCAACTCCAACACAAATGGATATTTACGTGGCTTTGTTTTCCTTTTTCTTTTTCTCCAGACCAGGTGAGTGCGAGTCGCGTGGCGCTGCCTGACCATGCAGAGGAATTTTGTTGCGAGAGGCACGCGCTTCTTATCGTT
Source organism: Labroides dimidiatus (assembly GCA_030710495.1). Lineage (NCBI taxonomy): Eukaryota > Metazoa > Chordata > Actinopteri > Labriformes > Labridae > Labroides > Labroides dimidiatus. The sequence continues at coordinate 31,017,982 of CM061144.1, read as the reverse complement.
TTTAAGGCTCGTCAGTTTGCACCTTGCGCACAAGGTGCGAACTGACAGGTATTTCTTATATCGACTTGGAAAATCTGCGCGTTTCTCTCTTAACCAGCTGCAGTTTGTAGAGTTATAATCTGGAAGGAAGCAGGATGTAGATAAGGTAAAGATGATGACACCTTTTTTTTTTTTTTTTTACCTCAACGCGCGCACGGTGCACCTACAGCCTGCTGAGAGCACAGGTGTGGGCTGCGGGCAGACGCGGTGAATCTTAGTGGTCAGTGTAAGCTTGTATCAAGCATTCAAATTAAAACTGCGTGACTTTATTTTTTTCCCCCCTCTAAAATCAGTCTGTAAAGCGGCGAAACAGGCAGAAGCAGCTCGTTTTTTAAAAAAATGAATCAGGATATTTGCTAAAAAAAAAAAAAAAAAAAGACAGGTTTAATCCTCTCAGCGTGACATCATCTAACCTTCATTTCTCCCGCACAGCTTTGGCTTTCGGATCAGATCAAGACTACCAGATTGATATCATCAATGAACTTGACCTGGCAAATGCCACCTATGGAATTACCCAAGTGGCGGGGCTCCACAACAGCAGCAAAGCCTTCCTATTCCGAGGTAACTCACGCACTCAGTCATTTCACTCCACATTAGTCCCGCTGCTCAAGTTCAGAAATGCCTTTGTCTTCTGTGTCACGGCTACTTTCACGCGCATGTACGCGCCCCCGCGCGCGCGCGCGCACGCACGCTCTTTTGTTTCATTAGTTAGTGCGAGCGGAGCCACACCTTTTGGCTTCACAGTATTAGCCTGGATGCTGAGATGGAAACACTCCGGGGAGCCTCCTCTCCATAATTACTCCACATTTAATTTGTCCCAGGCAGCAGATGCTCAGACTCATGCTGGACACACATGAGTGCCCTGTGTGTGTGAGTGTGTGTGTGTGTGTGAGTGTTGGAATTCTGCAACACCTCTTCTCTATCCAAGGACATTCAGTGTTGTGTAATCTTAAACATTCGCTGGTCAATGTGTCTTATCAGGTGTGTCACAGTGAGGACCCTGAAGGGCACACGGCGTGCAGCTCGGCTCCTCAGAGCCAGGGTGAAACAAAAGAAGCATCTTAGCCCTGAGTCCTAATAGGAGGATAAGAGTGATTAAATACTGACCTAACCCTGCTGAGTGTCTCTGGAGATGTGTTACCAGGTGATAACTTTGCTTTCTCACGTTTCTGTGTGAGCTCTGAGGAGCACTCAGAAGCTGGATTGATGTGGAGAAGAAGCAGACGGAATAAAGAGAAATATGTGAGATTTTTCTTCCGTTAGTCGCCTCTTTGTGTTTTGTTTCCAGCTTTACTGAAAAACAAAGTTTAAATGAAAGAAAACATGCATGGGAAGGAAAAAAAAGGCTGTGAGAAATGTTTATTTTTGGGAAAAATTAACCGCCTGTTGTTTCTGTCACTTTAAGCTGTCACATTGTTTCCAATATGGTGTCGGAAAGTTGTGGAAATTGTTCATTGATTTTGTCCCAAAAATGATGAATCAGAATAGCTCCTGAGGAGAATCCCAAAACATAATTGTACTAAAAGACAAAAAAAAAAAGCAGAGAGTCTTGTCATTGGAAAAACAAGGACCAGCAAATAGTAGACTCATTCGATTGAGAAATTCTGATTGAATGGTGTCAGCTTAATCCAATTTTAAACTCTCTTTTTTAGATCGAGGAGTTAAAAATCATTAATTTTGCTACGTGTTCAAAGGAAATGTGTATGGGATTTAAATTTTGGTCCCCACTGAGAGTTTTTTTCGTCCCAGAGTGGCTCAACGCTGTTCAGACGTGGACAAAAATGCAAAGTTATGGAGGAATACAAACGCTTTCTCTTTCCTTTTTTTTGGCAAGAAAACATTCAAATTCAGAGATACTGGCACAAACAGCAGCAGCCTGAATCCCAAATAAGCAGCACTGGGTTTAGAGACTCGTATGTGTGTATGTGTGTGTGTGTGTGTGTGTGTGTGTATGTGTGTTTTCTGGAGTGCTTGGCTCTGTATGCCGCTGGCTCTGTATGAATGAAGGCGTTGCAGATTGGGCAACTCTGCTGAGGTTAAGCTGTCCAAGATTCGAGGCTGGAGGCCACACGGGATACACAACCTTGCTTTTTTACTCGAAAACACACACACACACACACACACACACACACACACACATACACACACACACACACACACACACACATACACACACACACGGACACAGAAACAACAATGCATACTCCAACTTCAACTCCAAGCTGGTATCCCAAAGGTTTTCAGGCTCCCAGGGTTGAGGTGCAGGCCGGCGCCAGATAGTGTGGGAAGCAGGAGGCTGACCCAGAGGGAGTGAACTGGACCAGTGAGTGTTGGATACGTTGCTTGTGTTTTTGACCCATTTAATGTTGCTGTTATGACCCACATGGCCTGAGAAGCTGCTGCCAAAGTTGCATTGACCTGCAGGATCCTTTGGAAAGTGGAGATGTCTGTCGGTGCTCTGATAAGTGACAGCAACAAGCGGTCCGTGATTAGCCGTCTGGTACAAGCTGTGCAGGAGCCTCTGAGGCTGATTGGGTCAGTGATTATTCAAGATGATTTATGTATGGTGTACGCAATCATGTTGTTCCCTGAGCCTGCTATCATATTTCATCTGTTTGATTGCACGACTTGTGGATAAACATATCGTAGTGGTGTTGAAACTGGCTGGGAAAAAACAACAACAACAACAAAAAACCAAAACAGCCACATTGTGCCGTTTCAATTAGTGTCGATGGCACCAAGAGGGACAAAGAGAGCGCTCTGGCAGCATCGTCTGGCTGGACACTGGGACCAGTCTTTCCAGTCTCCTGTTCAGACAGTGATGTACAAACAACAGATGGTTTGCATCAGAAAACAGACTTCAGCAGCTCTTCTCCGACATTCTCAACAGCAGAATGCACCAGTGCGCATAATGAAAGGCAGTTTAAGAAAGATGAAAGGTCCTTATCAGATAGTCATCCAACCCTGAAGTAAAAGCAAAACGCTAATAATCCTCCACCAAGGAACAAATAGAAACACGGTTCAGCTAATGAGCACGATTTCTGCATGTTTTGTGCACCATCCATCAACAGGATTCCTTACATGGTGGGTGATGTATTGAATGAAGTCAGTCAGACCATGAAGGGAAGGGGGTGACCTAGTTTTACTCCATCAGAACCCAGTTAGCCAGCCTCATTACTCAGACACCCTTGTGTCCAAGTGTTGATTTAGATTAAAAAAATCTTCTAATAGCAATAATCAGTCTGTATTTTGGTGACTCCCTGTGGAAGAGTGCTGGATGAGTTGGGCTGGTCCTGGATGAAGCATCAAATCCACCTCAAAATAAACACTCACACATAAACTCCTCACGGCTTTCCTGTTTGAATACTAAAGGTGTGCTCTGATAATTGAAATATCAAAGTTACTTATTATCAGACATTTTCAGAGAGCTGTTTTTGTTCTGTTTTTAGCATCAGGACGAGTGCGGCCATGTGGAAGTGAACTCAAACATGTCATGCTTCTAACATTTTTTTTCCTGCTTGCTAAAACTCACTGTGCTCCCAGTTCATGACTAATTTCCAAGAAAATCCGTCTGAATTTTTGTTTTCTGTGCTTTTCTAGTACAACACATTGCAAATGTGCAAAAAAAAGTAAAAGTTCTGAAATGATGGACTGAAAATGTGAAACTCACTCAACTTCAAACATTTAGGTCCAATTTGACAGATTTTTTTTTTTCCTCAAGCACTCGCTCATTACTGATGTGCTTAAGTGGAAGGTTCCACAGATCTTGCAGGCAGCTCTTCTCTTTGCAGGTTCAAATGTATTTATTAATTTAAAGGGACAGTCCGCATTTCGGCCCAGCAAACAGAGCTTGTAACAACAGAAAAAGATAGACATGTAGAAACAATTCATCCCTATACCATAAAATGAAACACAGAAAAACACTTTAATGTTGCCTGTACATATAAACCTAATAGACTTGTTGCTACGATGTTGCTCTGTTTTGCTAACCTGTTGCTTTTTGATTTCTGTGTCGCATACGCAACATACAAAGATACTCCAGATGCAAGATCAGGTGCTTGAGTACCTTTATTTTGCAATGTGTTCTTCTCCCCTTGCTTCCTGGGGCCTGTACTGGGGATCAACACATCCCGCTCCCTTACCTGGGTTAACTTAACGAGACATTCACAATCCTGATAAGTGGTAATACAAAGCTGGATATCAACTTGCTCAGTGATCCCAGGGTTTTCCAGTCTTGATCAGAGCGCGCTCACATTAAAAGGGTAGAGTTTACAGCATCTGACCAATCACAAACATGGAGAAATGGGAAAAAAAACTCTGCAGAGCAGCCTAGTTCCTCAAAAATACAAAGAATTCAAACACATCATCGGGACAAAAGCAACACTGTTACCGCAGCAAAATCCAGAAAGGAACGCGGGCAGAAAACTGTGACTCTGTTAAAGCGTAAATTCATGAGTTTATTCAGTATTAATTCATGGGACAATATAAACGGACAGCACTCTGATCACTCAGTTTCACTTCATTTAATAGACGTTTGGAGCAGAGCTCTTCTTCAGTCCCTTCCTTTGGTTTACATTTTCCATTGAGTTCTTTAGAAGCTCCGCCCCCTGTGTGAGCATGTTTTGGTTTGGAATATTAACCTCTAACCATGACAGCACGAGTAGTTGTGTGTTCTATAAGTTCACGTTTCATTAACCTCATTATTTCAGATGCACCTGGCTGCAATGCGTTACATTAGTAACATATGGCTCCATCAGTTTACACATGTAGTTCAGTCCATCCAATGAAAATCTGTGTCTTTGGTACAGGATGTCATCGTGGACATCAGAAGGATTACGTCTATCCATTAAAAACTCTTTCTCTCCTAAGTGCTCCTCTCGTAAGCCGTTTTCCAAGTGATCTGATTGGTCAGGAGGTGGATCTTTTATACTCGTTGATCCCTTTTCCAGGCTTAACCTGCTCTGGATCAGGTAAGCCTTTCAGCATCAGTTACCATGGCGATTCAAGTGAACCAGCTTCGTAGGACGGAAAATCCAGGGTTAAGACAGAAGTTATTTTGATAAGAGAAAATCCAGCTTCGTAGTGCAGGCTTCCAATGGCTGTGTGCGTGCACCACTCTAAGCAAAGATAGTAAAAATGCAAGATGTCTCACTCCTTATCAAGTCAACTCCAGAAAAAAATGATCTGAGTATCTAAAAAAAAACCCCTGCAAGTTGGCAGTTTTGCAGGATGTCACTGTAAAGTTGCATGACTCACAGTCATGTGCTGTTAAAATTTCACACTAAACTCACATTTTACATTTGACTACAGTAAGCCTTCAGCTTTGTAATGCCCATGGAAATACTGTCAAAGCCTGAGAAGTGATAGTACAGTAGTTTACACTCAAATATTATAGTTAAATGTTGTAAAATCATGGTGGTATGTTACAGTTTAGCTGAACCTGCAGCACATACGTCAAAATGTGTCTGTTTCCCAGCAACTGTAACATCGGTACAGTCCAGGTTGTCAGATAGCTGTTGGAAGAGGAAGAGGAGTGTTTTATGAGCAGAAAACAGATGAAGGAGCATAAAAATGAGGAAAAAAAAAGATTTTATGAGAATATCAAAATACTCTTCTAATCGTATGTTATATTACTGAATTACTTCAGGAAGAAAAAACTGACTTTGTGTCACTTCCTCCAACATTGTTCAGCTCTGATTACTGTAAGAGCCTTTCTCCTTGGAGGTTTCTTTACTTCTTCCTGATACCTGAGATTTCACTTTCAGTATTAATCAGTCTTTGTCGAAACCCCGCCCGCTCAGGTGAGGCCTCTTTGTGCCTCTGCTAGAATAAGGTGTGTGGATCGTTCTGATGCCTGAGGTGCAAACAGCTCTGATCTTGCAGTCATGTTTCTCACAGGGGAGAAAAAAACGCTGCTTCTACTTCAGCCTGGGAGTGTGAAATGTGAGCTGTAGGGGAGAATTACATAAAGTGCTCCTTCTATTTAAACTGTGGTTTTTCATTAATTGGTGCCACATCAGGCTGCTGCCAGTTCTCATATTCGTCTCTGATTTGGAGGCGTTCTGGTTGACCTCACTTTGAATTTAGTCCCATTATCTGCCCGTCTGTTTGAACACCGTTCTTCTATTCTTTTTCATTATTATGAAAGTGTATTTATCTGAATCACATAGGGGCAACTTTTTCATCTAACACGTTGGTTGGATAGATGAAAGATAGAAAAAAAAAACCTTTGAGCTCCAAAGACTGCGCTAAAGAGATTTAGCCAGACTGAGTGCAAGATGTCCCTGAATGACCCCTGCGCAAAGGATCAACTGCTTTTGATTTGGGTAACAACGTGACCTTTTCTTTAATACCATTCTGGAAAAACATCTCACCTTTTTTCAGTGATGTGTTAAGATACATATCTGAGAAAAGGATGGAATATTCTTTCATTTTTCACACCTGGAGCCTCCTGGTTGGCCTTTAGAGGACTGATAGTAAGACCGTAGATTTATGACGGATGAAAAACTTGAACTCTTTTGCAAAATAACCAAAATATGAGACTTTTAAAGTGTCTCTTAAAGGATCTTGAGGTCCACTTTTTTCAACGATTGGTACAAATTTTGAATCGTCAAGCTAGAATACTTGAATTGTTGCCATGTTTTTGGTTACTTGAGTGATTTGGACAGTTTTGATCATCAGAAACTACCTTTGAAGAGATCCCTCTGCTCTTCATTGACTCTCATACTCAAAGTCATTCATTTCTAAAAGTTGTCAGCTAAAGCAATACAACCTTGATTCTGAGCACCCTAAAATCTATAAGTAGGCCTCCCATCTGCCTTTTAGTCCCGGGCTCTTATCGTATAAGAGGTCTGCAGAACTTAAATGCTCCCTAATTATGGTTTAATTGACCCTCCTGCTGACTCCATTCACAACTTTCATTTGAACCTCATGTAAAGCAGAAATCCCCTCTGAAACACCTCACCTCCGCCCAATACGAAGCTGTAGCTGATGAGATGTTGGGTGTTACGTGTTGCAAAGAATGCATCAAGTTATATCCAGGAAACTGAAATTGATTTAAACTCTGCTGAAAGAACTTCTGGATGTCTTGAACATCAAACCTCAATGCGCGTCGTCAGTAGTCAGCTCCTCAGATGCAGAGTGAAGGCTTTTTGTTGTTCTGTTGGTTGGCACAGATGTTTAACAACCAATGAGGGGGAAATCCATCAGAAGAGAGGAAACATGAGGAGCATGCTGTTTAAACGGACCAGGATTCAATACACCAACACTGAAAATAACAAGATTATATCTTGAGATAAAAGATGGTCTGAAAGATTTTTCAGACAGGGAATTCTGGTGCTTTGATTGCCGTGTGTGTGATCTGTTCATGTACGTGGACTGTAAAACCTGCAAGGGTTGTATCAGGAGGATTTATGCACCAAGTTGCTTTTATTGATCTGTTTTTCTGTCTTATTCGTTTTTATCTGTTTTAACTGTTTGCTGTTCATTTTTACCTGTTTACTGCTATTATTATTATTATTATTATTATTATTATTATTATTATTATTATTATTATTATTATTAGGTTTAACACAGGACTCATGTTTATTGTTTTGTAACTCTTCAGGTTTGACCGCAACTTTTAACGATTAGCAACGATTAGTGTCGTAGTTTTTTTGTTTTTTTTTTTGTTTAAGTTACTTTAAAGCATTTTTGTCTCTATTTGATTGGACAGCTGAAAAGAAACAAAAAAAACTGATGGTAGTAGAAAGCAGTGTGGACAACTAAGCGACTTTTCAGACTCCTCTGGTGACTTTTTGTTTCAGAAAAATCACTGAGCGCCAAATCTTTTCTGGAGTTGGAGAGTCTGAGATGAAAGCATGCATCAATCTTACTCCTCTCAATGAGCAGCAGAATAATGCATACATGTGGTCCTTTTGGGTAACTTAAGCCAGGATTAAGTAGGAGGGTTGATATTTTAAAATAAAAAAACAAAAATTTACAGAAGAATGTTCATTTATAGTTCTAAACAAATATATGTTCTTTATTTTACTCACTGTTTTTCTCTTCCACAACGTTATTCCTCTCTCCAACACCATCTGTGGCAATTATATGCAAACAACCATTTATGCAAATTAAGGAATGACATCATCTAGCGACTTCTAGGACAGACAACAGCTACTTTTCTTACCAAGGAGTTGGCATCACTGGTAGCAAGTGGGAAACAGATATGCAGTGAAAGCTAGCGGCTGTGAAATAGACTGTTGGTTTCCCAAAATATCTGTGCCCAAGTCCAGCTGTGGGAATACAAACAAAGACAATCTGAAAACAGACAAAAGTTAAAAGAAAAGAAACTCAACGATACTTAGTTCAACTGATCGGACAAAAATTACACACCCCATGTGTACTTATTACAGTGTTTCCTGAATGAATCTATAACTTCAACAAAGAAATGTGGAAAACAGATTAAATATTATCTGTCTGTGTGGTTTTATATCAAGTGTAACTCTTAGTCTTGTTTATAGTTTAACAGTAATGGATGAAATATGCATTTGTAAATAGTTTTTGAGTTTTGGAGGAATTTCACAAGACCCCCACTTTAGGAACCACTGATACGGCCTCAGTTTATGGTCTGTGCACTTCAACTACCGGGCCATGAGGTGCTTTTCATTAATCCCTCTGAGACCTACCTGATTCCATTTGTGTCAGGTCTGACCTCTGTTAAACTTTGACCCAAACGAGTCCAGGAACAAACACTTCATCCAGAGGGTTTTTACCAACTGTAACATGCGGTAGACTTCTGTCACAACTTTGAGCGTTGAACCCTAACTTATGTCAGACTGTCACTTTAGCACAAAGAGCCGAGGGGAAATATCGAGGTCTTCACAGAGGTCTTGTACACAGCAGCTAAGTTCACTTTGTGTTCTGCTTCCTCTTCTGTTGGCTGTTGAAGTAAACTATTTGTTGTTAGAAGAAGAAAAACAGTTTTATTGTGAAAGCTGAAATTGGTGGTACATGAACGGCAAAACTGGCGTCTCGGAAAATCACTCAATTTTCTGAAATTGCTGACAGAAAGAATAAAATGTTTCTCAAACAGACAACGCAGGCAGCACTTTATTAAGAGAGGAAAGCAGACGGTAAGAGGCTGGCTGCTGTCTGAGCACTCTGCCCTCTCAAACTCTGACCACAACTACAGGACCAAGACAAATTGGACACTCCGAATTTCACTTTCCATCAAGGGGCACAAAATGGAGCTTCATCAGGGTGAATGCCGGACAGATTTGTTTGTGAGTTGAGGTTTTTGAGGTTAACTTGGTTAACTGGCACAGCAACAAGAAGGCTGAATAATAAGTGATGTCACAGCCCGGTGCTCTGAGACATGTCCAAAACATTAGTGAATCCTGGTTGTGTCCTCATCTACCAACTCCAACCTCACCAATCAGAGCCAACGTAACCTCGCTCTTCATTTTATTGACAGACTCTCAAGTTTGATCAGATCATTGCAGTTTAACTGCTGCATGTGGGTTGGAATGAACATTAACACAAACAGCTTAACCCGTCTTTTAGCCTGTGCTCTGTCACTCTCCTGTTTAGTTTTCTTCTGCTCTAATATCTTTTTTTCTGTCTGACAGTCCAGCTCCGGTGTCCAACATAACTAAAAAATAAATCCAAGAAATCCTTTTCTTCAAGTAAAAGGACAGATTTTACAAAATACCATGTCAAAATAGAAAATTTTGGCGCTGGTAATGTCAATCAAGGAATATTTGTACACCATTCAACATCTTTAGATCCATCAAACCAAAATAGATCCTGAATGTCATGCACACTGCTTTGGGGAAAAAAAGTTATTTCCAGAAACAGATTGGTGGATAGCTGTAATTTCAACCAAATGTTACAAAAACAGAAGAAAATTGAGCATTTAAGGTTTCTTTTTTCAGCAGCTGACTGGAACAAACACCCCGTTTTTCACCATGACTCACTTGGCAAAAAAACCCCCAAAGGATTCAGTCATTCCAGAATAAACCATTATTGCTAAACGTATTATTATTACTATTATTGAAAAGTTACATGCTTCATGAAACATTGATAAAACCACTCATAGAAATATCGTGAGAGCATTTTACCGAGCAAGAAAGTAGACACAGACCTGAAGTACAGGAAGCATGTTGGACAAACATGAAGCAAATTAAGCAATTTTAAAGTGGAAGCACACAAAGTCGCTAGTAGCACATACCAGGCCACATTATACCAATATTAGCATAATTAAGAAAAAATTAAAAACACTTTATAAAGCCTGATTTATGCTTGAAATGTCTGTGAGGTTTGCCGATTTTATGTGGACAAATGACGTCATTTCAACCTCACATCGCCCCCTCGCGCAGTCCTTTTCACATGGAAAACTTCCACGTTGTGCACCTCCAAAAATTTCTAACTTGATGATTCACCACACAGAGATCACCTTGATAAGTGTTTGATTACCAATTCCTGGCTTGAAATTGCGGCAAAACTTGGCAGAAACGAGGAAATTGTGAAAAAATGAACTTTACTGTGTGAACAACCTCTTCTTCTCTAGTTTAATACTGTGGTAGATGTGTGTTTGCGATACACCGCCCCCTGCAGTTTAGGAACGGACGCTGCGCAGAGTGTGTAAAAGCATAAAAGCCACACACGTTCTCTCGTGCGGATCTCGCGCGTCACGTTAAGCATAATCAGCCCTTTAGAAGCAAAATATGCAAATGCAACTCGAGCTAAAACAGTAGCACACCACAGTAGATAACACTCCCAGTGTGTGGTTTGAGTCTGTATAACAGTAAGGTTATACTGTGTTAAAAAAAAACAAACAAAAAAGCAGCCAATCTAGAAGTCAAATGTCTTCAGTATTAGTAGTAGGTCAGTTAGCCTTCTATAAATAAATTTCTGGACAGAACGTGAAAGGCTTCGATTTAGTTCCTGCAGTGGATGGAGGAGAGTTTGCACGTCTTTGTTTTCTGTTGCAGGGGGTAGAGCTCATTTATTAGATCAACAGTCGAAAGGTTTTATACTCTGCAGATATGGCTGACTTTAGACACCCTGGCATTAAATTCACTTTCACAGACCAATTTTACTTAGCAGTTTTCTGACATTCTGAGTCAGTCGTCTGAGAGGTAAGTCAAGACTGAGGGCTGCAGCCACCCTAAAACCTGGCTTCATCCAGTGGTTGTCTAGAAAGCATAAAAAGACTACCACCTTTGCCCATGTTGGATATCAGTCAATCAGAACACGTCAGGTCAAACGCTCCTGGATCCTACAGCAAAGTCTGGCAGAACAGTTACTCCTGGAAAAAGCTAGAAGTGGGTGATTCCTTGAAAGTTCCTGTGACATGACACATGTCAGAGTTTTTCTTTTTTTAGTTCTTTCACTTGCACATGGAGGAGAAAATGACTTGGAGTGACACACTACATGCAAGACATACAGAGGAAATGCCAGGCTCATAAGAAAGATGTCAGTCTATGGAAGGATCCCTCTGACAGCAGCTGAAATAATGAATGTTTACCACACAGTGAAGCACTCACAAACATAAACATCTGCAGACTGTAGTGGTAGGCTGGCTCAAGTCAACTGAATGTGTTGTGGATATTAATGAACTTTTTATTTTAGAAGTGTTTATTTTTTGTGGTTATATGGCCACTATAATGACATTTCAAGTCCCTTTTTGTATTCCAGCAATGAACCACTGTTTGCTTACTCCGACCGTCACCTTGTATAACCCTGATGAATCAAAACAAACTCAGGTGTTTACAGAACTCATACTCTCCCAATGCACACTGCTATATTTATTTTCTTTTCTCTGACTCAATAAAAGAAACGGGTATCCCACTCATTTCTTTTAACCCTTAAATTGTGCTCATGTTAATGCCTTTGTATTTCCATTGCAGCTAAAATGCATCCAAAAGGGGGAAGTGTGATGTCCTTCTAAAATTTGGTCTTCATAAATAGGGATGCACTGAAATTTTGGCCAATAAAAAGTTTTGTCTGAAAATGGCTCAAAAGTGCATTTTTTTGGTTTTTGACCAAAAGACTTTTATCACCAAAACAACATGTTGTGATGACGCAAGCAAAAACTGTGGCTGGCACGCTCTTATCTGGATAAGAGCCATCATATTTTAAAATATCTGTGAAAGACCCACAGATAGTGATTTGCAAAAGCGCGCATGAGAAATGATCCAGAATGTGATGGATGCAGAGAACTCACTTGATGGAGAGGCGCACAGCGCAGGAGAAGCAGAGCAGAGTGCAGAAAAAAAGGACACTGAACCAGATACCACTCTTATAGATCAGGTCTATACCTTCTTCTTTTATTTACCAGACTAAACAGCCTCTTGTTATTTATCTTATTTACATGACTGGATGGTCACGCATTCACAACTCTCCTCTGCTCTCTGTATTGCACATGGTAGTTCTGCCTTGATGCACACAGACACACAAACAGCTTGAACACAGAGATGAGCACACTCTGTGTAGTGGACAGAGAGTCCAGAAAAATAATGTCACAACCATCACAAGAGACGGAGAAAAAAAAAACCTCTGCCTTTTATCAAAGCGCTCTCAGGGCATCTCCATGAAGACGTCATTATTCTTTGAAGCATTGAAGGCAGGGTTGGTAGTCACAAAAAAAACTAGCATAAATTTGAATGTAGCATCTCCTAAGGACACCATTTAGCCCCCGTCCTCCCACACACAGAGCTCCTCCAAAACGACGCCCCTGCTCATATACATGAGTGCCTCTGATTGGCGACCCTATGATTGTGACTGATTCTAAACCACAGACTCAAACTGGTCCTCAGAGCATCGTTTTTATTTGCACTTCGTTACCAGTAATCGGAGTATAGGTAGTTTTTCTCCATTCTCCAGCGTACTTGGATCCCTCTTGGTTATGCACACTGAATCGGGGTTAGGGCATGCCAGAGAAATACATGCAGGAGGCGGGCAGAACGGCAGGATGGGATTTGATTGGTTGAATAAATTGGATCCTAAACACTAGGATTGGCTGGTGTTTTCCCAGGTTGACTCCTGCTGTTGACAGCGGATATTTTCTGCTCTGTTATAAGAACACATCATGCATTGATTGCCATCAGGACATAAAGATCATTTTAACCAGTAAAAAGAAGTGTATCTAAATCTGATTACCAACACTGCCTTTAATATTAATTTATGCAATGACTGGCATAATAATTTCTTTCAGTGTTTTGATTTCTGGTTTTGGCTCAGAATTTCCATTTCGTTGCACCCCCATTAATCAACAATAATCATCTTCAGGTTTTGTCACCAGGTGCTCATTTTGCACCAATCAACCTTAAAACGAGAGCAAATACCTCTGACACCATTATATTCTGATCAACAGGTCAGCTTTCACCTTTTAGATAGAACAGCATAAGAACAACATCTCTCTTTGGTCATAAATTAAACCCGGAATAACAGGCTCTTTTCACCTTTGCTCAAAGCTACAGGAGCAACAGATCATCTCAAGATAAAATGTGAGTTCATGAAGCAGTTTGAACTGGACTGTACTGATGCCTTTGAAGGATACAATGAAGGATACAGACAACACATGCAGATAAAAAAAAAACGTTTGTAACAATATATCAGTCTCGACTTCAGTCGTGTTTAGAGTAGTAATAATGACAGTCTGTAATTGCGGCGTTGAGAATGAATCCCGGAGGGTTTTCAGTCTGAATTGAGGCTGGGCATGGCGATTACTGCTGATTACAATCATTACTGTCCCTGAATACTCTGAATAGAAGAGCTCCTAATTATCTGTAATGGCGTATGTTTTCATCTCTGTCAACTCCCAACCATCAGGGAGCACACAGCTCTGATCTGATACCTCAGCAGACACTGCGTGTGGAGAATAGCTGACTGTTTCAGGCTCTCGTCTATTAAACGTCTATTTTAACATATTTTGATTGAATAATTCAGCAGTCATTGATTTTTAATCGAAATGACATCAAAAGGTTAGTGATGGGGCCTCCAGTTCCTACCTTTTTCATGTTGAGAGGCTACTCTTGTTTTCTATTTGTGCAGTGGTTTGTATCCGTTTGAGTCTGAAAGACTGTCAGAATATATTTTTTTAAAAAGAGAAAAATTCAGGAACCTATAAACTCAGGCGACTTGGGCAGATAAAATTGTTAATTAGATGTAGTGTTTCATTTTAAGATTAATAGACCGTGTGGGAAAGAGAAGACGGACAGCATGACCATGTTTTTCACCCCATGTGTTGGAGCTGCTTCACAGAAACCTTATCTTGATCTATATTTAACCGCTTTTAAATAGCTGCCATACTGCAAAGATGCCATTAAAGAAGTTTTAATGTTGGCGGGTCATATATGTGACATGTATAATTGCTATGTTTATGCTTTGTGGAAATGGAATTGCAGGAAAATTGTGCACGTTCAAAATCAGCAATCAGCACCACAGCTGAGTGGACAGCTCCTCTTCAGGCTCAGAGCAGTTTAAGGCTCAGAATGAACTCGTAGCTGTGCAGCGATGTTAGTCATTGCTTTCATTACTTCAAGTGGATGACAGTCTTCTGACTAGAGTGAGATGTTGCACATTAAGACCAGACTGAGAACTCAGGAAAGTAAATAAATAAATCTCATATTGAGAATCTCTTTCAAAATATACTAAATCACGTATTACAAAACAAGATACATAATATATGACGTCTGTTTTTTTTCATAAGTTTGGACTAATTTGGAGCACCGATGATCAATCTGACCTCAATTGAAAGCATTTCATAATTTGTTTTCTTCTTATTTGAGGATAAATTTTGTTTGAGTATGTTTTTAACTCTGTTATGTTATTTCAGCTCGCTTCAAACTCATAAATTATGTGCCAGTTGCATGAAATGTATTTCTTTTTGGGTTCATACCACTGAAGTGAGTCAGAGTGAAGCCTCAGTGTGTTTATGTCTGACCTGAGACTTACCATTTCTTGAAAAAGATAGACAGGATCTATCCTCCAGTATTTATTACACCAAGGATTAAAGCTGTATATGCCATCATGTAATTTCTGTAAAGTTAGTGTCCATCCAGAAGTATAAATCAGGCAATTATTGACAAGATTGGAGCTTTTCTGCTCTTTAGAAACACTGTCAATTTAAAACTTTTAATCAGCTGTGCATTATTTCTTGTGTGTGTTTGTTATTTTAGCTGGAAAATGAAGCCCAGAGACCAAACGATAAACACATTAGCTGCAGCTTCGTGCCCTGCAGCTCTCGCTGATTTCACAGCATCGTCAGAGTCAAAGTTCCATTTCATGACCAGTTTTCTTATAATAGATTTGGCAGCGTTTTCACCTCAATCAGATTCTTGTCAACACGGACCTGTTGTGTATAAATCAATATAAACACTCTGCGGCCTGTTTTAGTACCAATAGGGACTCGATCCATCGATCCTGTTGCAGCAACAGAGCCCGTGATGGAACAGATGGCTAGTTATACAGCTCTCTGCACAGATAGAGTACCTATTATGAGCTCTGTGTTTTATTTCTTGACAGTTAAATCAAAATCCATCGAAATACACGCGCCGTGAACCAAAACATATTCGGCGTTCATGTCTCTTTAGTATTAAAGATTTACCCTCAGGGTGATCAGGAAGGGCAGAAGGTTGACAAGAGGGGGCAGATAAATCCACGTCTTGCTGCAGGTTTCTTTTCTTCAAGGCATATCAGTAATGTGCATGTTACCCCAGTTTTAGAAAGTCAAAATATGCCAATCTTTGGCGTGCTGCTGTGAAATGTTATCATGTTTGTGTCAGACGATTGGACAGGCGGAAGGTTTGGCTCCACTTGAACAGATCTGTCTGTTCTCTGACGCTGGAGATGACTCTGAGCTGCATGTGATAAAATGGAAGAGGAAAATGGCAAAGTGTGGTGCTGTTTTTAGCTCTTAATTGCAGATGCTGCTGTGAAAACAAACTGAAAGTGGTTGAAAAGGGAAGAAATAGGTGGTGATGTGTCTTTAAAATTCTTCCGCAGCAGCACTAAAATGTCTCCAAAACAAATCTTTCATTTTCTTTCCAGGCTGCACAATTCCTGCAGGTTTGGAGTGAACTGGCTAGAAACTGGGAGCTTTCTCATTCTCTCCTGCGATCATGTTGTTGCTATTTATACCTCCCGCTCAGACTGCAGAGCAGAGCTGGGTTGCATATGTCACAGATATTACAGAGAGAGCCCCATGCGGGCAGGCCCATGAGGCTGTGGGCAGTTCACAGGCTGCGAGCGGCTAAGCCAGGCTACGACTCTGAAGTCTGCGGCGAGAAAATCCCCAGCGCTGAATCCGATGGAGGCTATCAAACCTTTCATCTTTAATGTATGAGCTTCCTGGCTGTCCTACAGCTGGAGGAGGCGAGACTCTGGTCCCACTGCACAGGAACCTCTGAGGAATTATTCTGTATGAATAATTCATCGTACATGAGGGCGATATCTTTTAAAGGGACAGACGTGTCTCTGCGTCGCCGCCCTGTTGTCAAATTAAGGTGGCACATAAGAACAAGACGACAGGTACCTTCACTCAGATATGGGAGACATGATCCCATTGGCACAAGTCTGGCTGAAATCTATATAATTGGTCTGGAGCGTGTTGTCTCCTGGGATGAAGATCGATACTCAGGGTTTACTGTTAAGGATCTATTTCTGGCATCAAAGCCTTACAGTCAGGCTGCCTTTTGTGGTACATGATCTAAAATGTTGCATTCAGTTGTATCTCTGTGGTTTTCGAAGCAGATTTTATTTTTAAAAGGATTTTAGAGTGTGTCTGATTTAATCATAAATCTTAAATTAGTACATCAACATATGGCTCTTTGGTTATGTTACTCTGACTCTGACTTGTGAGACAAATTTCTGCTTAATTTGAACATTTAGAAAATATATTACTGAGCCCACGCTGTTAGTGTCATAATGTCCCCGTCTCAGTAGATTCATCACTTTAGTTTCAGACTGTTATGTCAACGAAAGTGAGGATTACTGCAAAACTTTGAACATATTCCGGATTTATGGACTGTTCTGCCTTTGGTGCCAGCAGCATGTTTAGCTGTCATTGAGCAACAAAGTGTCTCAGCTGCTCTCTGTTACACACAGTTTTTCTGACTTTGCTTTTAGCACCATTTTTGTGCCAAACGATGCATTTGTCCAGAACAAAGCTGGATGTTCATACTAAATGTGTGCAGATTTTCCGACCGCTACATATGAATGTGTCTGTAATTTGCTCAAAATGCTCCGTTCGAAAGATGGCATGAGATCTTAATGAGATCTTCATGAGAATTGCAGAAATGATGAGGTCATCACATCAGGGTCTTCTGACTGGCACGTGTTAGAGGGGCAGGCCTCAAACACCGAGGTCTACCCACAGCTTCTTGGGCTGGCTAATCAGAGAAAAAGGGGTGTTTCTTAAAGAGACAGCAGCTAAAACAAAGTTTTAGACACAGAGGCTGAAAAAAGGGTTTCCTAAAACACAAAGCATTTTTTTGAGCAGTAAATCATGTGAAGCTACCACGGTTTTACCAGAGGGACAGGACCAAGACTAAAGACAGCACAATTAACCCCCTCTTTAAAGACTAAATATTTGTAGAATACATTTTATGAAGCGTCCGCAGCAGTGGGGTGTGAGGGGGAGTGTTGCATCTTCACAGAGATGAAGCTGTGTGAGGTTTTTCTCTGAGTTTCTTGTGGTGATTTTCCTGGCTCTCTATTCGATAAATTGAATGTGCTCGTCCGTGTGCGTGTCAGAGCAGAGCTCTGCTGTATGCGATACAGAGAGCAGGGGGAGAATTATAAACGTGCGACAATGTAGATACAATATGACATCCTATCATGTAAATTAAAAAAAATAACATAAGGCTATAGTCTGTTAAATAAAATAAGAAGCTACAGAACTGATCTATAAGAGAGGAAACCTTCTGCTGTGATCTGGTAGAATATAGAAAATATATAACTAACTTGACTTCCAGGGAGTTGGTTGTCAATGTTAGGTAGGGGAAACATTGCTTTAGTTAAGAAAATATATGTTTCAGACAATGTAACCATTTCTACCCATTCACTCTAACCTTTCCTTTTCTCTGGAGTAAACCTGAAAACATGTATCCTCTTGAGGGCGTCAAAACACTTCTTCTTTGTTCTCCTGCCGTCTAACCGACCTTCACCCATCCCTTCAGCCCTGTGCCGGGGCAAGATAACATCATGCATATTTGTTGTTTCTAACCAACCTGTAGAACTAGTTTCCCCAAAGGATTCTCTTTCGTTGTGTTTTCTGTTTTGGCTTGATCTGTTGGTTAAACTGCTCCACACTGCCCCCACAGTTTTCTGGTGGTACTGCGCTGGTGGATGTGTGTATGTTAGCTTCCATAAAAGAAGCTAACATATTATGGAAATGAACAGTGTAAAAGCTCAAGGTATCATCCGTTTTGGTGATCTTATCAGGTGTTGAGTTGCATATTAATGCCCTGTTTATATGACGTTTCACAGCGTTGCACTTGTAAACTCAAAAAACGCAGAGAACAAAAATCTGCGTTTGCACGGAAACGCTGTAGTACACAATCCAATTCCGTATTAACGAGAAGCCGAAAAGCAACAATACTTTTGTGTTTCATCCTAAAACCATTTTCGTGCTAACAGCCCCTAAGAATTTCAAAAATGTGGCTGCTCTACATTATTTCCAATTTGGGTTAAGTCAGTATTTTTCTGATATTTTTCTGCTCTGTCCTCCAAGTAGTTTTCCGTAGCTGTCTTACATCTTATACGTCTTATTCTATTGGGCGTGATTTCAGACATTGAACTCTTAAACATCAGCTCATCAGACACTGAAGATCTCGTCATGATTACATTAACCACTCAACCCTCATGCAGATGTTTCTGCATCCAAACAGCTGAAAGACGAGTTTTCCTCTGCAGTCTTTTTGCCTACTGTTGTGAGGCATCCTAGAATAAACTGCAGGAAATTGCAAGTCTGAAACATCCAGCTTATCCTGGTGTGCAGCATAACGACACACACGCAAACACACATACACACACACACACACAGTAAATAGTTACAGCTTTAATAATACAGGCCCATATTGCAGCTCCCCACAGAGTCGACTGCACAGAAGGAGGCTGGGCTGCTGTCTCCTCTAACGACTCCTCTCTTCTATTTTTTGCTGACTTAGACGCCACTGAACTGTGCTGCTTTGTTTGAATTTTCAGCATCCTCCAATATTTCTTTTATGAACAATGCAAGTTTAAAATCGACTGTCTGGAAAACAGCCGCAGCCATGCATTATCACGCACAAAGTCTGTCTCTAAAGTCTGTCTCATTATCACACACGGAGAAATGTCATTTACAGCATGGTGCGCTCTTTTCAAAAAAAAATCCTCGCCTGCATGACTGGAAAACTGGCACAGTAACCTCAGCGAGGAGCAATTAAACTCTGTCTATTTATCGCCGTTGCAAACTCTTCGTGGAAGGTGCAAGAAAGAGCCTTCAGCACCTTCCTATCTCCATCAGAGCCGTTATAATTAGCCTGGTTTTCTCCCGCCTGGAGCCATTGTCTTTGTTTTGATGGTATCACAGTCACACTGTAATTGCTTCACTTTCACTCAGCTGGCTTTAAAACCCATCATAGATTGGAATATGAGTTTGTGCTGTAGCGACTAATTACAGCTCGTGACATTCATTTTGACTTAAAGATGATGTAGGAGATGCATTATACTGTTATACATCCAATACTTACACCTTGTGACAAACAGGAAGAAACATCAGAGAAAAGAGGAGAAAACCTTTTAATCAGCCTTTTAACGTCTTTTCTTTTAGAGCTTGTGGCTGCACTGTTTTCGTCATTCAATTAAAACTACAAACTCATCTCATTTCTTCGACTTAATCCTCTTAAACCAAGGTGGGTTTACTCATCTGAGTGTTTGTAAATTGTTACTTTAAAAAAATTTACTCCACGTCTTCAAAGTATTTTTGTCTCTTCTCAGTTTTAAAGACTTCTATATTTTTAAAATATGTATGTCCTTTTCAAACGATGTTACCGCCACTGCTCACACACTTCCAGGCTACCTTTACATCTGCAGCCGAGTTTATGACAACAACAAACTCAAGAAAACAAAATCAAAAGCATGGTGACAGTGGAGGAGGTATTGCAAATGTAACTCTTGCATAAAAGACAAAAAAAACGGAGCAGCAAGTTCCTCCCCAACTCGCGAAGTTTTTCTTCAAAAAGTTCCACCATTGCTATTTCTTCTTCGTGCCTCACTAGAGCTATGTATTGGGTAGAAACAGCAACACTGCCCCTACAGTTCCCGGTGGTACTGCTCCATTTGGTTTGTATCTGTTAGCTTTATGGAAACGTGCAGAAATACAGATGAAATGAACTCAGAGTACAGACAGAAGGCTCTGTCCTTATTCATATTTAACGTTGAGCAAAAATAGGCCTTAAGAGGAAACATTTTGTTTTACTGCTGTTTTAGAAAAAAACACTTATCTCAGCCTCTCTCTGAAACTCTTTGTTTTGGCTGCTGTCTCTTTAAGACTCTTTGCTCCAGAGCCCCCTTCCTCTGATTGGCCAGCCCTCTGGAGGCCTGTAAGAGGCGGGGCTATGTGCAGATCCTGGTGTTGAGGCTCCACAAACTTGTCATGAGCCATTCAGGAGAGTCTTGTATGATAATCTCATCATCTCAGCAAGCCTCATGAAGATCTCGTGGAGATCTTGTGAAGATTTCATGAAGATCTTGCGCTTTTTCAGACAGATTCAGGGATTTCTACAACATATGAATATGTAGTGGTTTGAAAATTTGCACAGGATTAGTATGAACACTCAGCATTGTTACTTTAAATCCGTGTCTAAAACATAGGAAAGCATAACACCCCCTCTTTAATGATTCAAAAGTACTGATTACAACTGTAGCAGATAAGAAATGATGGTATTTTTAGCCAAAGGTAGCATGTTTGAATTAAACAGCCTGAGCTCATCCCCCAGACTCTCATCACTAGTTAACAGGACAGCACCAGCTACATCATGACGTCCTACTTCAGATAATTTGCAGAATCACATCCCGCAGCTGTGGCAGCTCCAAGGCTAAATGTGTCACTGACGACCTGGAAGCTCCAGTCATGAACATGCTGGTGTAAATGCTGAGCATATCACTGTAACCACATGAGCACCTCTCTGGACCAGTTTGGCAGATTTTCATGTTTAAAGTGCAAATGAAACTTCAGATACCTCTGGGGCCTCAGTCAAAGTTTCAACATTGCTTCCAGTAAGAGAGACGTGCTCACATGCTTCTCCCTGTTCCTATCACAGGGTGAAAATGACAGTTTTTTGATTTGTGAAACTTAGACAGGTACTGGATGTAGTTTTTTTCCATGCTTCCTTGTGTCTGTGATACAGTGTCAGTTTTAGCTACCAGAAAGTGGGTTGTATGGAAAAAAAAGCAAAATTATTGATCTTAAAGCTTTTTTCTACTGTTCCTCCTTTTTTTTCCACTGAAACACAAACACCTTAAGTCACAAAGGCAGGAAAAAAAAACAACCAAATTCACACGTTGAAAATAATCACAAGACACCCCCTTCCCCCCTTCTCCCGGTTGTCTCTCAGGGCATTTAGAAATAGTAATAACAATAATAACTTTTTGGGATTAAGCAACACGGCTCCGATAGTAGTGGTGGAGAACAGTGACCCCCAGCGAAAGAAAAAAAAAAGAAAAAGAAAAAAAAGGAAAAAAACAGTCCAAAATTTCAAAGCTAATTTGTGGAAAACTAGACCACCTCTGTTCTTGTATCGCTGTTTCCTAAATAAATCTCCACTGACACCATTGTTACCCTGGCTTTGTCACCTCTGGGGTCTTCGACAAAGAAATACGGAGAAGAGCTCAAACTACGGTGGCCCTGAGAGCTCACAGAACGGCAACTTAAGAAAACACACGCAAAAAGACAAAACAGGTGCAAATTAAGTAAACGTCTTCATCAATATGACAACACATTTGGAAAACACACCACACAACGGAAGTGTTTCCAGAGGACACTTGAAAGTGATGCACACGTCCAGACCTGCTTGTTGTTGACACAGATTTTGAGTCACTCTGTTAAGGTTCTCTTACTGTCAGTGCTGTTGGAAAATGAGATTAAAGTAAGTGAATTTGATTTTGATCGTATGATTCAGATATTAGCGTACTGGCTAATAACGAACGTGTGCATCACTCTAAAGTGTCCTCTGGAAACTCTTCCGTATTTTTGCGGCTTATTTGCAGTGTGTTTTTCTAATGTGTTGTGTTGTGGTCTTTGCAGTGTGCTTTGTTTTTGTTTTATCTTTTTGCATGTGTTCTCTTAAGTTGCAGTGCTGTGAGCTTTCAGGGCCACCGTATCAAACATTTTTTATGGTTTTATATAAAATTCAACCCCTACTATTGTTTATATTTTCAAACTTATGGATGAAATATGCAATTGTAAATAGTTTTGGATTTTGGAAGGCATTTTGCATCCTGAAAGCTTGTGGCAAGTGACTGCAATGATAAAACTATGAATTATTTTCTTTATAAAGTGGTTAATGACAACATGTAATCATTTTGTTGACTGAATAAAAAATTTATAATTCAGATTAAGGTTTTGGTGATACAGTTTTGCTGTTCTCTAGCCCTGTTTCTACTGGGCAACAAAAAAAAATAAAGCTGATTATAATGATTCCTGCTTATGATACTAAGTACTATACGACTGTTTTAATCCTCAAAATTATTATATTAATGTTGAAATTCCACTGTAAAAACATAAGAATATGAATTTAATATCAAACACAGAACATCATCCCAGTATATTATAGTACCGAGTGAAGTATCTTTTGTTTTGTTGAAAACAAAGTGCAGAAACATCAGTGGTGTTTTCTTTGCCTCCCTGCCTGATCCCAGCTTGGCATCACCCTCCATTTGTTCGCTGCGAGATGTCAGAGACAACAGAGCCTGTTGTAAGCTGTTGCTGCCACAGCTAATGATGTCATTCTGAGAGAAGCAGGCAGAAACTTCCAGGCACCTTTATAGATGCAGCTGTTAGTGAGCTGTAATGCAGCATTAAGAGCACATAAACAACGTGTCTTCATTTAATTTTAAGACGCCTTCCAGAAATGGTGCAACGCAGCTGTAATCCGGAGCCGTACGTCAGGAGACTTGAGGTGTATTAAGATGATGAAAGGAGCCAAAGGAGTCGTTCAGATTTTATAAAAGAAAGTGTTTTATGCTTTTTTATCTGTATTTCAGGGGATGTTTATCAGTTAAATCCTTTATTTGAAGCAGGATCCAAAGGCAACACAAAATATAGAATGATGTAATGTGTAAGTGAAGAACAGAGGGGACTTTTGTTTGATTTGTGTGGAAGTTAGATGATTTCTTATGAGGTACAGCAGCAAAACAAGAAGTTTCATGAGGTCTTTAAAAAGTTCAGAGTGCTTTAAGTCCATCTGTGTTATTAGTGGAAGATGAATCCTTTGTGTGTTGCTTGTTAAGAAGATCTGAGATGTTATTGGCTGAACAGAACCTGGATAATGTCGTTGTCCCTAACATCTTGGATACGGTAATTTACCTGCATGCTCTTCAAAGCTCCAGCATTTGGAAAGCTCAAACAGAACTCTGCAGTGAAGGATCAAAGGACCTGGGATTTAGAAATAATAATAATAAAAAAAAAGAAGCATCTGCACCACAAGGCGAGCCGTCATCTTGTTTTAGTCAGGGTTAGAGAGAGGAAGAGGCAGAGCAGAACACAGTCAGAGATGCTGCAGCTCTTCTTGACTGCCGGCTTTTCATGTCTTACAGTTTGTGTCTCTGAGGCAAGAAAAGGAGCTGAGAAGTGAGAGGGGCTTTGACGGAAGCGGCAGGGGCTTATTCAATCCTGGTGCTAAATGAATTCGGCTTGTTTTTTGCTCCTCAAGCAGCTTTCACACCTAAGTATGAAGTGTGAAAATTAAGGTGAATCATGTGACTGCACGAGGCTCTGAAAATGTAGATATTCTTAGTTGTCCCTTCCTGCAGGTATAGGAAAAATATCTGCAGTTAGTCTCAAACACAAGCAAATAAAGACCAGCTCACCTGAGCGGGAAAAATTCAGGACTGGAGTTTGTCTCAGTGGGAACTTGGACTTCCTTCGCTTTTGACCCATCACATCACATGGAGAGATTATCTTAAGAGACAATAATAACCTGTGAAGGAAAGTCTGCAACTTACCAAACAAGTAGCTTGGAATAGGAAGCGAGGAAATCAGGAGCTAAAGTTTATCTTTGGGACTTTTTATAAAAGTCTGAATCGTATCCAAGGTTTCAAAGAATAAAGTGCAGCTCAAAAACAGCATCCTTTCAGTTCAGTGTTTGTCCTACAGAGCTGCATTTATCTGTTCTCCAAACAGGTAGGATGGAACAATATTTCATCATCAGCTTAACAGATACACAGTTTCACAATAAAAGACCCGGGTTATGGCACATTACAGCTCGACACCCTGTGTGCTGCCTTAAAGGCTCCTGTGAGGACGATCTGTTTGGTGTTGTTTGCAGTGACCCCAAGAAGTCACTCTTACCAGGGTGTGCATTTGTTTTGGAGAGCGGATCTTCTTTTATCACTCCTTTTCTTTGTTCAAGACAACTTTTCCCAGGATGCAAAGTAACAAGTTAATCTATTTATTTGTAGTTTTATCACTTTTAGGGATGCACCAATCCAACTTTTCTGGTACTGATACCAATACTGGGCTTTGGGTATCGGCACCGATCCTGATTTGATACCAGTGTTAAAATAACAACTTGCATGCCCTACTGTGGGATAAGAGTGGTAATATTTTGGGTAAAAGGCAAAAAAATTAGTAGATATGGAATTACTGACGTTGAAGTGTTAAAATGTTTACCAGCAGTTTGAGGAAATTAATGCTTCAGAACTCACTGAAACAAACATTCAGTCATAAACGTTTATACCCTGTGGACTGGTAATTCTGCAACAAACAAAGAGAGTGCATCAGAGAGGACGTTCCAGCACAAACTGTATCTCACAATCTCACAACTGTTTGTAACCACATACTGCAAACAAAGTGACACTCTTGTGACAAAAAAGTGCAAAAAACCTTGTTTGATTTAACCTTAGTGTCAAGTTGTTTAAGTGACAAAATTTTAGTTTGAAATATGAGAACACCGGTTAAAAAAAAAGATATCGAGCTTGTTGCCTTTATCAACACCGCAGGTCAGCCCTTTCTTACTCTACCGATACCTGATCCAGCACTGCTGTTTGACACAATCAAGCTTTGTAAGCTCAGTTCGTTGGATAGTTTATTGTCCAGAAGTTGAGCAGACGATCTGTTTAGTGTTCCTCACAGCCCGGTGCTCTGAGACGTCTCCGTAACGTTAGTGAATCCTTGTTATGTCCTACCAGAGCTCATCTACCAACTCCAACCTCACCAATCAGAGCTAACGTAACCTCACTCTTCATTTTATTGACAGACTCTCAGGTTTGATCAGATCACTGCAGAATAACTGCTGCATGTGGGTTGGAATGAACATTATCACAAATGGTTAAACCCGTGTTTTAGCCCGTGCTCTATCGATCCTTTTGACTGTCCTGGTTGTGTCCACCATTACTACAAAACAAATACAAGAAATCCTTTTCAGCAGAGAAAAAGGACAGACCTTGCTTCTTAAGGTCTTTGCAGACTGAGTACGTTACTTTCGGAAATTTTTTTAGATCTGTGATCTGAAAAAAAAAGAAAACATCACCCAAAGACACCTTGCAGATTGAATTTGATGCGTTTAACTTTCTATTAATTGTGAAAATTTCCAGTATGATAAAAATGGAAACATTGTGCAGTGATCAAGCAATAGACTCTGAGCAGAGACGGTCAGTGTTTTTGAGGTTTGTGCACTGATACAGGTACACACACAAGTCTTCATTCATCATCTAAACAGCCTGAAATGACAGAAAATGTGTCATTGGTCAATGGTGATGATGTCACAAGTAGCCGGTGTCTCTGAATAGTCAAACAACCCTCTAAATGACCTGGACGGATCAGAAAACGAACAGAAAATCCAACCTGAAAAAAAGTAATAAAATAAAATAATGACAGAGGAAAGTTTCAGTGTTAGTGTGCGGACATGATTGACATAACATGGGATCGAATTTCTTTTTTTAATGTCTGTCAATTGCGGACAACAAAAAACAGACTCAGTGTGAAAAGGTCTTTACTGCAGAACTTTTCTGTCTGGCATGGTGTCGTCAAAGGGACTTTCTGACTGTTTTGTAAATGGATTTGTTTCCTCCCTGGAAAATCCGATCTAACCACCGATACTGAGAAAAATCATTTAGAAATAACCAGTTTTGGTGCTGATAATCTCATTTTTTAATTCAGGCTGTAGTCTTTATCTCCTCTAAGCGAGGCTGGAAACTCCTCGTGGTGCCCTTCAGTGATTACAGCCACTGAACTTCCAGTTTTGATGATTTGATGATTGATTGTTTGAACTGATCCCCTCAAGCAGAGCAGAAAATGAATCCACTAACCTCTCCTGGAATATCACAGCCTCTTGAAATGAGATTAATAAAGTTCATCATACCTTTACCGTTGGAGACCGAAGCACCTGGTAGCTTCACAGCAGCAGTTTGTTAACGAGAAAGCTTTGACTTTACAGTACCTGATGACTGAGGGCTGCTGATGTATCACTGTGACATTATCTCACACACTCACACACACTCGGAGAAAAAGGCTACAGAGATTTTTCAAGCTTTTGTGTTCTGCTCAGTTTGCATCTCCAGGCTTTAGAGCTGCTAGCGTTAGTTATGAAGACAGGGCGAACATCTGGAGTGCCATTCGTTTTAATAATTCATTGTTTCTGACTCTATAATCAACCCCGACACAGCCAGAGTCACTAAACCCAGTAGCTCACCCTCAAAACTCCCGTCCTGAGTGAATAATCTGACTCTGACATGCGATGAGAGTACACATAGAGATAATGTTCTGCACACAGCAGCTAGTTTGCATTTCCAGTTGGCTGTATTTGATGAGTTGGCTGCTGTGAGCTGATGCCACGTTTGCTCTGAAGAAGGGAGGAGAATAAATTGGTTGTGTTGTTTGTCGTGCTGCAGCTTTTTCTTTCTTTCTTTCTTTCTTTTTTTTATTTAGGAAAGTATTAGAGCATCTCTTTCCCAGTGGGGCTGTGATTCTTTGAGACTGACACAGCTTCCAGCAGGACTGCACATTAAGGAGGAAGTTAACAGTATATGACACACTTTCTGCACACTCTGACGGTGATATGAGATCAAATCAAAACAAAATTAGAGTTAGATTAGATTCTGTTGTGATTTTTTTTTTTTTGTGAAACAACACCAACATTTAACAGATTAAAAATAAAAGTATTTGGTTTTCTGGACTCAAACTGACCTCTTTATGCCCTCAGTTGCGCTCCCTCATCCATAAATGTCACATTAGCTCCGAAATGGTGACTGCTTAGTTCGAGCTGGAACAATTAATCATTGATTGACAATTTATTCCACAGCCATTCCTTTACATAATAGTGTAATTGCTACTGTGGCAAAGCTGTTAATCAAGCTCTCAGTTTCAGGTTTTTCTTCAATTTTGTGCCGTGTAACGCCGTAAAACACATTTCTTTTGTGTGTTAAAGGAACTTATTCAGACTAAACAAGAACTTGGACGTCATCCTCAAAGACTTGAAGTGTTTATTGCAGCTAGAGTAGGAGTAGATGAGCCCAAACTGTAACTGATCTCGGTTCATACAGTAAATGGTTTAAACTGTAAACATGTGTAGTTTACAGTAGCCAGCCTCAAGTGGACACTAGTTTTTTTTTTTTTTTTTTTGGCCTCATTTCAGTTTCGGTACCCAAAGGGTTAATCACGTGATCAAGCTCTGATAATTCCTCCAGTGATTGGCTGTAATGTTACAGGACAGTGTTGCCAACTTTCGCTATATTTAGTGACTTTTCAGACCCCTCTGGCAACTTTTTATTATTATTATTATTATTATTATTATTATTGTTATTATTATTATTATAATTATTATTATTATTGTTTTTTTTTGTTTTGTTTTTTTAAGCGACAAATCTAGCAACTTTTCTGGAGTTTGGGGACGGAGTAAAAGCATGTTTTTATCTCCAGCACCCTCTGCTTCCCAGCGGGTGCTGAGCCCCTCCCCCTATCCAAAACACACAGGCAGACTCCTCCACCCGCAGCAGACCCTCCAAGCTGCAGCCAGAAGCAGACGACTGCGTACGAATGAATCGTGCCGTTTGTCTCTTTTGGACCACTTTATCCGGACTAATGCCCAGATCTTTCTGTGCCCGCTGCTCGTCTCAGCACCATGGGGAGCAGAGCTTTCAGCTGCTCTGCTCCTCAACTCTGGAATTCCCTCCCACCAGACATCAGAAATATCAAATCACTCCCCCTTTTTAAATCAAGACTTAGAGCCCATCTGTTTCAAACTACTTTCTCTCTTTAATCTCAACCTTCATTTAATTGTTGTTCTATTTGTTCTGATTGTTATTGTATCTATTTTATTTATTGTGTTTTTAAACCACTCTGTAAAGTGTCCTTGAGGGTTGAGAAAAACGCTTTTAGATAAAATGTATTATTATTATTATTATTATTATTATTATTATTATTATTATTATTATTATTATTATAAAGGAGGAGGGTTGATAATTTGACATTAAAAACAAAACAAAAAACAAAAACAAAAAAATCAAAAATCGACAAAAGAAAGTTCATTGATAGTTATTAACCATTTAATGACCTGTCACTTGTTTACAACTGTTTTTTGCACCAACAATTATTTGCTGTTTATTTTTTGTATGTAAGAAAACTGCTCGGATTAGAAAAATACTAAAGCTCAAAATTAAAACTCAAGATTTGTACTGTAATGTGTAAATGTAATTGTCTTTTTGTTAGAACTGATATTATAAAATTGGTATCAAAAAAATATTCAGGAACTGGTATCAAAGTGAAGGTATCGGTGCAGGTATCCAAAATTTTTGATTGATACCCAGCCCGAAGCACTTTTGTAGCTCAAAAAAAAAATCCTGAATGCTTGAAATCATGAAAACTGAAACATCAGAAGCTTGTGGGGAAACAAAAGCTCCTTCTCTGGTAGGAAACATTCAGTTTTAGAGCTGCTCAAACTCTTCTGACTAAACCTGGTGACGTCAGCTGAGCACTTTGAAAATCCTCCTGCAGCTCCTCCTTGAAGTTTAACTTTTGTTTTCACATCACATTTTCTCCCTGGCTGTGAAACAGCTGCAGGATTAGAGCTCCACAAAAGAGGGAAAAGTAGTTATAGCAGCTGCGGTAAACTGCAGGAAAAAGTTTTTTTAACTGTGAATTCTCCCCCCAAGCATTGTGTTAAATGTCGAACATGTGCACACACGTGCATGTAACATATCAGGCATGATCTCTGCGTGTTTACTGAGGTGCCACTGTGCTGAGACATGGATTCCTCTCTGGGAAAAAATAGCTGGGCGCCCTTGAGTGACCTTTTGCAGAATTATCTGTGTGTGTGTCTCCCCTCCCTGTATGTCCTCCTGTCCTGATTTTATCTCCCAGCGCTGCTCTGCATGCTGCCCACGCTGCACCACTTGTTTGCTCCACCGCCATCGTTTTCCCCACCACCCTCACTTTTTTCAAAGGGGAAGAAATGCAGCAGATCTCATGCAGAGGTAAACAATGTGGCTGTGGCTGTCAGCTTGTGGCTTTGAGAGGAATGATTAAGGAGACTGCCATGAACATGACTGTGTGATGATGAGGTTATTTGCCGTTTTTGTGGCTTTATTTAACAGCATGCTGGTTTTTCGGCTCCTGCAGGATGATTTATCACAAATATCATGAGGATAGTGTTGACGGACGCTGTTATCACAGGCTTATCCTGACATCGTATTTTTCAAGTATGCAGAGCATGGCTAATTGAGATAAATAGCTGTGTAAGCAGAGCCGATGACAGGGTGGAGGCTGGCTGCCTGACGAGCCTGCTGGCTGTGCCGTCCCACTCTTGGATTCCAGTGATCGCCTGCTTGTCAGGCGGAGCGGCACAAGGAGAGCGAGGAGGGGTAATTAAGCTTGGCTGAGTTGTGATGTGGGGGAATCTATCTGTTTGAGCTCTGCAGAGGCTGTACAGTAGCGTAGTCCCTCAGAGCGAGCATCGCTCCCTGCGGTGGGCCGACCGGAGGCCTGACAGATACTGATACGGCACCTCAAAGCGCTCTGTGCTCCTCTAAATTAGCTCACATCTCTATTCTACCTATTTCCCCAGCGTGGGTATGTGCTCTTACATTCTGTGTGTGTGTGTGTGTGTGTGTGTGTGTGTGTGTAAGTTCATTCTGTATGTGTACAGTGTGAGCAGTGTGAGTGCCAGCTGTGGGGTTAAACCTGCCCACAGCAGAGGAGGATTGTGTAGAGCTGTGGGGGTCGGAGCAGATTACGGATAGGATCTCCGTCTAGTGAGTTGTTAACTAAACACACACACACTCACACACATCCTCACAATATGGAGATAGATTCGTTCCCGCAGGGACTGATGTTGAGCAGCATGAATATGAATTTTTTGAGCTTATCGCATCTCTGAATTTAAAACACTTTAAAAAAGGTAATCAGTTTAAGAAAGCGTGCGTTTTCTAATTTAATGTGATTATGTGGAATTCTGCTCGTTGTTTAATTCTCAGCTTTCATTTGCTCAAAGGCAGGAGGAGGAGGATTTCACCATGTCGTATTTCTAACCAACATTTAAAGTTTGCTACAGTGTGTCTCCTGATAACGATGTTTCCATTGAGGTCTGTCCCTCCACCCTGCACTGTCACTGCTGCGCACTGGATTTCTTAAATGTCTTGAACACTGCTGTGTTTCAGCTTGGCGTTTGGTGTTTCATGTCTTGTGCCAAGCGTTCACAGTTAGCATACGAACAGAACCCCCACCAGGTTCTTGTATTATGTGTTTTTAGAGTTGTGATGTTGCAACTCAAAATAAAACTGCTTTTCAGGTCCAAGCTGCAATGCAAATTATATTTTCAGTATATCAGAGTGCTGCGTTCCTCTCTATTTTTAGCAGATCAGTGTCTAAAAATAAACTGTCATTAGCCTATATTTTTATGATACCTTTGTGATGATAAGATAACGAAGGGGGGGTTGAAGTTAGCTTAAAGCTATGAATCACTGAATATATGCTAATCACTGATGTGTTGTATTCTGGTATGAGTGATGTTGGAAGTCTTAAATAATAATAATAATAATCTATTACAAATAGTATGCTGTCAAATAGAGGAGGGGCTCATGTATCAGCTGCTAAGTTTCTCCAACTGTGACTGTCGGGAAGAAAAAAATGAAATGGAAGCCTTCGTTTGGCAGCATTTGTTTTACTTGTGAGTGAATGATTGGTAGAATGGATGCGCTGTGGTTTTCAAAGATTGAGTTTTCAGAATTTTGTATAAATTGAAGCGTTATTAAGAATATCACCTCAATTATTCTTTATTTTTACAGTTGCCTGATTGTAATACATATTCCCTCTAAAAAGAAGAGCAGAGATCCACTTTAACCCCTGAAGCCCTGACCTCTTTTTTTGGGTCGCTGCTAGAAAAATGACATACCCAAATTGAAAAGAGTATGATGACGGAGAATTAGGGCTATGCCTTAAAAAAAAGAAAATTTACAAGAAAAAAAACACAAATTTACGAGAATAGATTCATGGATCCATTTAAATTATGTTTAAAAAACCAACTTTATTCTGAAAGGTTGTTTTATTCTTGTAAATTTCTGACTTCATTCTCTTAAATAATTTTTTTAAGCATGGCCCTAATCTTCTGTCGAAGAGTATATCTCTGCATTTACAGGGTATATTTTTATATGACTCATTTTGGTGTCACAATAAAGGGAACACTTGTGAAATCTGTTAAGAGGTGTCAGTACTGGTATTTATGCCACTGGCTCAGAGTAAGAACTCAAGTATTACTCAAATGAACAGAAAGTTTGGTTGTAGTGGGACTTGACGGCATTTGTAGCTGAGTTTCTTTAATCTGATCTCCAGTATGACTTTATTTATACGTCAAGTGCTTCATTTTATGCCTTTTCTGTTGCAGAGCAACCTCAAAGTCCCCCATTTGGGGGACCTTAGGGTTTAAGAGGTAAATAATCCCAAAGAAAAATGCTTTTCCAGGGTACAAAACACAGACAGTAGTGAAGATAAAAAATACAAACTGTGACTAAAAAAATAACAAATTAAATGTGAAGCA